>CM042906.1:30055066-30445066 GCA_023653625.1 Triadica sebifera
GATAAAATCATAAGCATGCAATCAGAAATTAATGAAAATAATTTCCAAATTTTGGGTGTTGCAGGCTGGAAGGAAAGGTGGCAGTGATAACAGGTGGAGCCAGTGGACTAGGTGAGTGCAGTGCAAGATTGTTTGTGAAAAATGGAGCCAAGGTTGTGATTGCAGATATCCAAGATGAGGTTGGGCATTCTCTCTGCAAACAACTCGGATCTCAAGATACTGTGTCCTACATCCACTGCGACGTAACCAATGATTCCGATGTTAAAAACGCTGTGGATTTTGCTGTCTCGAAGTACGGAAAATTGGACATCATGTTCAACAATGCTGGTGTAGTAGGCAGCATGGATCCCAGAATCTTGGCCACCCAAAATGATGAATTCAAAAGGGTTTTCGAAATCAATATGTTTGGGTGTTTCCTGGGAGCCAAACAAGCAGCCAGGGTAATGATTCCTCAAAACAGAGGCTGTATCCTGTTCACCTCGAGTGTGGCTTCCGTGATTGGGCTGGGGGCTACTTATCCTTATGTGGCATCTAAACATGCTGTGGTTGGTTTTGCTAAGAACTTATGTGCGGAGTTGGGCCAATATGGGATTAGAGTGAATTGCATATCTCCATTTTTAGTAGTAACTCCACTGGTTCAAAAATCTAACGGCATGGCAGACGGTGATGTGACGGCTAAGAATGGCATGGAGAATGTTATTTCTTCCGCAGGTAACTTGAAAGGGGCTGTGTTGAAACCGGAAGATATAGCAAACGCTGCGCTTTATTTGGCCAGCGATGAGGCTAAGTATGTGAGTGGCATGAACCTGGCGGTGGATGGAGGTTATAGCGTCGTCAATCCTTCCGTTACCATGGCTCTGCAAAAGTTGTCTTCCATCACCATGTGATATCTTAACATGTTGAATGTCCCCTGAATTATATATCTATGCATGTTGTCATCCATCACCATGTAATCCTTTTATTGAAATTAATTAGGTGAAATTTTTCAATTTTGTTTTGGGGAGTGATGTATGTGATTGTGAGCATAATAATTAGGCTCCAATATGTCTTTGGATTGAAAGAGTGCATATTAATTGTTGCTAAATTAATGTGGTTCTCTATATATACTGGGTTTTGAGCTTTTTTTCACAAGTATTTCACTGTCCCATTACAGATCCGAAATTGTTATCTTAATTTATAAAAATCTGACAATTCGAATTTCCTATTTATTCATTAATTTTATTCCATTAATTAATTATCCATTTTTGCTAACAATATTACCATGTTTACATACAACTTTTATTTAGGAGATTATGTCTAAAATCCAAATATATTTTGAACTCCTATTTGAGCTTAATTTAATTGCTCGCCAAGTATGCACTTGTATATAAACTCAATAGGAATATTAGTAATATATATTCTGAGCTTTCCAAGAACTCATGTAAGCTCCAAAGTAATATTCCTGCTCAAGCAAGATGAGATATGGTTGCCATGCTGCTCTTATAGTAAGAAAAGAAGAAGAATTTGGAGTAGCTGGAGAAGAGATCGAGAAGAATCTTAAAGAAGAAGGAGAAAGTTAGAGAGAGAGAGAGAGAGAAATAGAAAGAAAAAGAGGACTATTGTATTGTTTCTGCCATCAATGTACTATTATAGGATATTATAGAAATAGAAAGACGAACCTAATGCCCTCATTAAAGTAATGCCATTATTAAATACTTATCATCCGCATGAATGTATAGCAACATACATATTTTCAATAATGAGGTTGATTTGGCAATTATCAATACATATTAAGAACGCATATAAATTTTCTAATTATATAATTTAATTATTCTTTTTATATTATGATTTAACAATTAATACAATAAACATTTGTCTCAATTGATACTAAAAAAAAAAGCCAATACAATGTACGTAAAAAGATATATCATATATTTATTTATTTTGTTAAGAGGATATATATATATATATATATATATATATATATATATATATATATATATAAAACTCAAAACGTGAGAGTTTTTCACTTGAATTCTATTTAATTATCATGTGTAATAGAAAGGAAATATTACAAAATGGCTAACTGTATGGCAGGAGCATACTGACTTTGACCACGGCAACCATTTTCTAACCAGGCTCACCAACATATGATATTATTAATTAATTAGTATTAAAGTACATATGAACGCCAGATAGATTTATAATGAAGAATATTTCAACCCAGGAATTCTTTTAATAACAAAATTAACCATAAATTATTATATAAAAATTAAGAGTTTACGAATAATTAAATGTTTATGAAATAAAGATAAAAAATTTCTACCATAACAATTTATTATGAATTAATTTATAACGGATAAAAAACTTTTTGATTTATCATTAATATCCATTCAGAATGGAATACGAATTTAATAATAGTTATTTAATTAATAAACTCTGTAATATACGTCAAAAAAATGCCTATTTTTACCTGATTTGTTATTTTTTTCATGGACTATACTGTTAAGAATCAATGTGAGGACAAATCATCATGCTTAAGTCTTTAATGATCAAGTCTAAAATTTTATCTTAAGACTCATAAAATTTATTGAAACCTATGAAAAATTCTTAACATGTGTGAAAATAGATAATATTTTTGTGGTAGTAACAATTATTGAGTTTGTTATAAAAGAAGGTATACCTACCACCGTCAATTAATTGAAAAATTAAGCATATATTACGTACATTCATCATTACTAAAATTTTTACAAAAAAATAGTATAAATTTAAACAGATGTATAATATGTACTTAGCACTTTATAGGTACACTTTCAAGATTTAAATAATAAAAGAGTGAATAATAAAATAAAACTATAAATTTTGAGTTTTTAGTGAAAATTGAAAATTTTGTTTGTAATATTTCCAGTTTAATAAATTTTTTGTTTATATCTCTAATTTTTTGAATAATTTTTTTTCCAAATATAAATCTACAGTTATGCATTCTAAATTTTTTTCAACATATACTATGATAAAAGGAAAAATAAGTAAAATAATTAAAAAAATTGCTTATTTGATATCCAATCACTCGCTTGATTCATGTCAAATATAAACAAATATTCAAGTAATTTTCCAAATTACTATTCAGCTAAATGTATAAATTTTGAATACATGTCATGAATCACTCAACTAAATTTTTTTTTTGAAGAAATCAACTTAATTTATATATTGTTGTTGTGGAATTCAAAGCGAACTGGTTTATAGTTGAATTCAAAATTGTTATACATATAATCTATTTTTTTAAGTTAGAAATCAAAATTGTTCAGAAATGGCCAACTATGGAGAATGGTAAATGCGTTGAAGCAATTTGACTTTAATTGAGGTTGTTACGTATATCATTTTAATATTATTTATTCTATTCTGAAACTTCATCTGATTAATTTGTTTTCTGAATATTATAAAGAACTACGAAACAAATAAACTTATATAAAATCGTGGGTTTGGCCGCTAAGAAAAGATTTACACTTGCCTATCTAATTCAACTAACTAATTGATAATTAAATTTTAATTACTTTCCTCATTTTGATAATCGCTATATACAACTCCTTGTTGTCCTACAAACACCACATCCATAGCAGCAAATTAAAATTTCAACGAGAGAGAAATTAAAACTTTCAAGTCTGATCATTTTCCTCTTTCATTTTTTATATTTCTCTCTATATTTTCCCACATCTAATTAAGATGACAGGATATTATTCAGAAAACTCAAACTCCATAAGGTAATATTGCATGAAATTTATTTATGCTTGATAAATTAAAGAAACTGGTACGTATCTGCTCGAGTTTGAATGATTGATCTCTTGTACTATAATATAGAAATCAAATACAACTTAGTATTATTACACTAATAACGCAATTGAAAATTTTTATTTTATTAATATTTTTCCTCCCTTTTTTTTTTTGGTTGCAGGCTAGAAGGAAAGGTGGCAGTGATAACGGGTGGAGCCAGTGGACTAGGTGAGTGCAGTGCAAGATTGTTTGTGAAAAATGGAGCCAAGGTTGTGATTGCAGATATCCAAGATGAGGTTGGGCATTCTCTCTGCAAACAACTCGGATCTCAAGATATTGTGTCCTACATCCACTGCGACGTAACCAATGATTCCGATGTAAAACGCTGTGGATTTTGCTGTCTCGAAGTACGGAAAATTGACATCATGTTCAACAATGCTGGTGCAGTAGGCAGCAGGGATCCCAGAATCTTGGCCACCCAAAATGATGAATTCAAAAGAGTTTTCGAAATCAATATGTTTGGGTGTTTCCTGGGAGCCAAACATGCAGCCAGGGTAATGATTCCTCAAAACAGAGGCTGTATCCTGTTCACCTCGAGTGTGGCTTCCGTGATTGGGCTGGGGGCTACTTATCCTTATGTGGCATCTAAACATGCTGTCGTTGGTTTTGCCAAGAACTTATGTGCGGAGTTGGGCCAATATGGGATTAGAGTGAATTGTATATCTCCATTTTTAGTAGTAACTCCACTGGTTCAAAAATCTAACGGCATGGCATACGGTGATGAAGCGGCTAAGAATGCCATGGAGAATGTTATTTCTTCCGCAGGTAACTTGAAAGGGGCTGTGTTGAAACCGGAAGATATAGCGAATGCTGCGCTTTATTTGGCCAGCGATGAGGCTAAGTATGTGAGCGGCATGAATCTGGTGGTTGACGGAGGTTATAGCGTCGTCAATCCTTCCGTTGCCAGGGCTTTGCAAAGCCTATCTTCTTGACAACCCCGCAATAATCAAGTTGGATGTCCTCTATGTTGGAAATAAAATACTCACATAAACAACTTTTATTTAAACTCAAGCAAATATTACAAAAAACACTCTCACTCAACAAACAAGAAACTACAACTCACTCTTATAAAACTTTGCTTCTTCACTCATTTAGAAGTTTTTAATTTTTCTTGATTTCTAAAACTAAAATGGGGAGGGGTATTTATACTACTTAAAAACAATTCTACACCACACAAATAAAATAATCCAAAATTATAATAACCATACACCTCATTCTTCTCCATCCTTCTCCATTCTTCTAATAATATTTTAAGTTACCAAATAATTCACATGCATAATTAATACACTCTAGAAAATTCTAGGTAGATGACTTGCAATTTTGGACTTTTATTGTGGACTTGGACTCCAATATGATTGGGTTTGGGTTTGAGCACCCATAATGGATCAAGTTTATGATCCAACACCCCCCCTTAAACTTGATCTTGTGACCCCTAGTAAATTTCTTAATCTTATGAAGTCTTCACTTGTCAGTGGCTTGGTAAAAATATCGGCAACTTGATCTTGTGACTTCACATATTCAACTTGCACATCCTTTCTTGCAACACACTCTCTTATATAGTGGTAGTGAATATCAATGTGTTTGCTTCGATTATGAAATACTGGATTCTTGGATAAGGCAATGGCTGACTTGTTGTCGACACAAACCTTGGTCGGCTCTTCTTGTATTAAACCTATCTCCTTCAGTAGATTTCTAAGCCAAATTGCATGACAAACGCATGAGGTAGCAACAACATATTCCGCTTCACAAGTGGATAGTGTGACAATCGGTTGTTTCTTTGACATCCATGTGAAAGCAGTATCTCCCATGAAAAATACGAATCCAGTAGTACTCCTTCGATCATCTATGTCTCCACCCCAATCACTATCGCTATATCCAACAAGATTATAATTATTAGAAACTGAATAGAACAAGCCAAAATCAATTGTACCCTTCAGATAGCGAAGAATTCTCTTTGCAGCTTTAAAATGGGTGATTGTTGGAGATTCCATGTAGCGACTAACCAATCCAACTGCATGAAGAATATCAGGCCTCGTGCAAGTTAGATAGCGTAGACTTCCCACCAAACTTTTGAAGAATGTTGGATCTACACTTTCGCCTTCTTCATGTTTGGACATCTTGATTCCATATTCCGTTGGTGTGCTTATCGGCTTACAGTTCTCCATCTTGAACTTCTTCAGGATCTCTTTTGCATAGCTTTCTTGTGAAATGAAAATTTCATCCTTTTGTTGCTTAACTTCAATACCGAGGTAGTACGCCATCAACCCCATGTCTGTCATCTCGAATTCTTTCATCATCACTTCCTTGAATTCATTGAACATGCTTGGGTTGTTTCCGGTGAAGATCAAATCGTCCACGTAGAGGCACACAATCAAAATATCTCCATCTTTGATCTTGATATATAGAGCGTGCTCATAGGGACATTTGTTGAAGCCATTCTCTTGGAAGTACTTGTCGATTCGGTTATTCCAAGCCCTTGGTGCTTGTTTTAGCCCGTAAAGAGCCTTCTTCAACTTTAACACTTTGTCTTCGTGGCCTTTGACTTCATAGCCTGATGGTTGTTGAATGTATACTTCCTCTTCAAGAACTCCATTTAAGAAGGCAGACTTTACATCCATTTGATGTATCTTCCACTTGTTTTGAGCTGCCAAAGAAATGATTAGTCTAATAGTTTCCAATCGAGCAACAGGAGCAAATACCTCATCATAGTCAATTCCAGCCTTTTGACTATATCCTTTAGCAACTAGCCTCGCCTTGTGCCTTTCAATCTCTCTTTTAGCGTTTTGCTTTGTTTTGTACACCCATTTGACACCTATCGCCTTATGTCCCTTGGGAAGGGAAGTGAGTTCCCACGTGTCATTCTTTTCGATGGCCTTGATTTCTTCGTCCATCGCATCTCTCCACTTCTTCTCTTGTACTGCTTCTTGAAAGCTCACTGGTTCACAATCAGCAAACAGACAAAATAATGTAAGGTTATCTTGTTGTTCGGTTACCTCATAGAGATCTCTAAGACTTCGTGTGCGCGACACAACTCTTTCACTTGATGATGACGAAGGTGATGAGTCTCCTTGAGTGGTTGGTGAAGTGGGTGGAGTTGTTGTCTCTTGTTGGGCTTCTCCATGTTGTTCTATTGGTGTTAGCTCATCTTCTTCAAATTGAGGAAAGAAATTGAAGTCATCTGTATGAGAGCTAAAATCCCATTCTCCTTCTTCATTGAATACCACATCTCGACTAATCACAATTTTCCTATTGTCTGGATTGTATAGCTTGTAGCCCTTCGAATTAGTATCATGGCCAATGAAGATAAAACTCTCGCTTTTATCATCAAGCTTCGTTCTTCTCTCATCTGGTACATGAACATGGGCTATACTTCCAAAGATTCTCAGGTGGGAAATGTCAGGCTTTCTTCCACTCCATGCCTCTTGTGGTGTCTTTCCCCATACGTTTCTTGTTGGAGATCGGTTTAACAAGTAAACTGCACACGCCACTGTTTCTGCCCAAAATTCCTTGGGTAATTTCTTGCTTTTGAGCATGCTTCGTGTCATGTCGAGGATTGTTCTGTTCTTTCTTTCTGCCACGCCATTTTGCGGGGGGGATCTAGGAACTGTCATTGGTCGCCGAATTCCATTTGCTTCACAGAACTCTTGAAACTCCCTGGAAGTAAATTCTCCACCTCGGTCGGATCTCATGGCTTTGATTTTTCTACCGTTTTCTCTCTCCACTGCAGCTTTGAACTTCTTGAAAACTTCAAAAACTTCTGACTTCTGTTTCAAGAAATAGACCCAGGTTTTTCTTGAAAAATCATCAATGAAAAGAAGAAAATAGCTACTGTTACCGAGAGAGCTTGGCTTGATTGGACCACACACATCAGTATGGATGAGCTCGAGTGGCTTCTTGGCTCTTGACTCTGACTCCTTTGGAAAACTTTTCCTGAATTGCTTCCCAACTAGACACCCTTCACAAAGCTGGTCAGGATGGTTGATGCGAGGTAGTCCCTTTACCATCTCCTTCTTAGATAGCAGCTCCAAACCTCCAAAATTTAGATGCCCAAATCGAAGATGCCAAAGCCATGATACATCTTTGTAGCAAGCTTTCAGGCACTTTGCAACACCGTTTTGTATGTTGATCAAGAACATTCTATTCTTTGACATTGACACTTTAGTAATGAAGTTATTTTTATCATCTTTTATAGAAAGATTATAATCTTTCATATGAATATCATAACCTTTCTCTAACAGTTGTCCTAAACTCAAGATGTTACTTTTCATATTGGGCACATAGTAGACATTGGAAATAAACTGATGTCTCCCATCTTTTAAACGGATAAGGATGTTACCTCTCCCTTTCACTGCTATTGTGGAATCATCTCCAAATGAAACATTTCCGTTTACTGATTCGTCTAGCTCCACGAATATGTCTTTCCTTCCACACATATGATTGCTTGCACCACTGTCAAGATACCAGGAATTTGCTTGGCCACCATCAGTTTCCTTTCGTGCTAAAAGAAGAGTTTCTTTATCATATGTCTTCTCCTCCACGTAGTTGGCCTTCTCCTCAATTTTGTTGTTGGGAGCTCTACATTCTGAAGCATAATGCCCAAACTTCTGACAATTATAGCATCGAACTTGAGATTTGTCATACCTTGAGTTCGGATTGATTCTCCCACGGCCTCGTGTTGAGCTTTCTCCTTTCTCATAGTTGTTGTTGGAATTGTTGTTGTGGTAATTCCAACCTCGTCCACGACCGCGACTTCCACCTCGTCCATGGCCTCTACCTCTACCTCGGCCACGTTGGTTTCTATCATTGCCTTGACTTTCATGCATATCCTTGAGTTGCAGCTTGAGGAGTTGCTCAGTAAATCCTTGCTTCTTCTTATGCTTCTCTTCGTATGCTTGCAATGATCCTTGGAGTTGCTCGATTGTCATTTCTTCCAAGTCTTTAGTTTCTTCAATCGTCACGACGATGTGCTCAAATTTGGGATCCAACGAACGAAGTATCTTCTCTATTATCCTCACATCTTCTAACTTTTCACCATTTCTTTTTAGTTGATTAGAAACAGCTACTACTCTTGAGAAATAATCTGAAATAGACTCAGATACTTTCATATGTAAGGATTCAAATTCACCTCTTAATGTTTGGAGACGGACCTTCTTCACTTGCTCGGATCCTTTGTAAGAGGTTTGCAGCTTCTCCCACGCTTCCTTAGCAGAGCTTGCACTTGAAATCTTTTCAAATCCATCATCATCTAAAGCTTGATAGATGAGGTAGAGAGCCTTCTTGTCTCTCTTTCTTGAATCCTTCAAAGTAGCCTTTTGATCTGGTGTAAGAGTAGCAAAAGCAGTATCATCCGCAGGCTCGTTGTAGCCTTTCTCTATGATATCCCACACGTCTTGTGATCCAAGAAGTGCCTTCATTTTGATACTCCAATTGTCGTAGTTGTTGTTGTTGAGTGTCGGGACTTGGAATGGTGCCATACCATGTAACGGCTGGATCTACTGGAATCCGGGTCTCAGCCCATTGCCACAGTAGTCCACCCGCCGTCTCACTGAGACTAACGGGCTGCCGGGGTCCATGGCCCAATACCTCCAACCCATCACTGGAATCGCACTCAAGGTGTTTGCCACAGTAGGTTGTTGGAGCTGGGATTCGAAACCCCAACCTCCCTTTAGCCTCAGTAAGAGACTACCAATTGTACCATGGTACAATTGGTAGTCTCTTACTGAGGCTAAAGGGAGGTTGGGGTTTCGAATCCCAGCTCCAACAACCTGCTGTGGCAAACACCTTGAGTGCGATTCCAGTGATGGGTTGGAGGTATTGGGCCATGGACCCCGGCAGCCCGTTAGTCTCAGTGAGACGGCGGGTGGACTACTGTGGCAATGGGCTGAGACCCGGATTCCAGTAGATCCAGCCGTTACATACCATTTGCCATATCTCTCAATATAATAAGAATTTGCAAAATCTGATTGCGCGGATGAATCCGGAACGTCGAAAAACTTTGAAAGGGATAGCTCGGTCCACTCGGCTCAACTTTGTGAGTCAACTCAGTTTTCTGGTAGCACTATTCCAGCGGCACGTTTGAACTGCGATCGAGGCAATTCTGACGGTGTCGAATTCCTCTTGTCGATACCTCCGATTTGATATGCAATAGTATAGATTTTCCAACTAGCTCTGATACCACTTTGTTGGAAATAAAATACTCACATAAACAACTTTTATTTAAACTCAAGCAAATATTACAAAAAACACTCTCACTCAACAAACAAGAAACTACAACTCACTCTTATAAAACTTTGCTTCTTCACTCATTTAGAAGCTTTTAATTTTTCTTGATGTCTAAAACTAAAATGGGGAGGGGTATTTATACTACTTAAAAACAATTCTACACCACACAAATAAAATAATCCAAAATTATAATAACCATACACCTCATTCTTCTCCATCCTTCTCCATTATTCTAATAATATTTTAAGTTACCAAATAATTCACATGCATAATTAATACACTCTAGAAAATTCTAGGTAGATGACTTGCAATTTTGGACTTTTATTGTGGACTTGGACTCCAATATGATTGGGTTTGGGTTTGAGCACCCATAATGGATCAAGTTTATGATCCAACACTTTAGCCAGTCAAATGATTACATATTTTTTAATTTGCGGTCAATAAAATTTTCAATTGTTGGAAATTTTCTATGGAACAAATTATAAAAAAATAAATTATAATTAGAAATAAAATTTTAAAACATTAACAATTTATCCCATTTTATTATTATTTGAGATAACAATTAGAAATATTATTACTTGAATGTATTGATTGTTCTACCGTTACAGCAGTTGATAACAAATAAAAACTCTATTTATAAAAGATAATTACATTGTAAATCTAAAAAATTCATATAAAAACATATCAAATATAGAAAATTATTGCAGTATATTGTGCAGTAATATTTGAAATTTATATAATATCAAATAAATGAATATTATCGCAAATAATATGAATAAACTGTTAATTTTTTAAAATTTTATTTTAAATGTACTTTATTCTTTTCTATACAATCAATGTATTATAAATTTTTTCATTGTTTTGTATGATCAGTTTTATTTAGCCAGTCAAATGATTACATATTTTTTAATTTCCAGTCAAGAAAATTTTCAATTGTTGGAAATTTTCTATGGAACAAATTATAAAAAAATAAATTATAATTAGAAATATATTTTTAAAATATTAACAATTTATCCCATTTTATTTAATAAAAATATTATTTGAGATAACAATTATAAATATTATTATTTGAATATATTGATTGTTCTACCATTACAGCAGTTATAACAAATAAAAACTCTATTTATAAAAGATAATTACATTGTACATGAAATCTTAAAAAATTCATATAAAAATATATCAAATATAGAAAATTAATGTACTCTATTGTACAATAATATTTGAAATTTATATAATATCAAATAAATGAATATTATCTCAAATGATAGGAATAAACTGTTAATTTTTTAAAATTTTATTTTTTAATCTAATTTGTTCATTTCTATACAATCAATGTCTCTGATATATTACAAATTTTTTCATTGTTTTGTATGATCAGTTTTATTTACCCCTTCTTGCCTAGACTGTTCAGGTGGACCAAATATGAAATACCATATATAAATTATAAAAACTACTAATTATGTTATATTCTCGTATTGATTTGAGTCATCACAAATCAGATCTAAATAAATGTGTACTAATTATATGTAACTCAAAATTAATCTCAATAGTGTCTGAAGAGAGGCATATAACTGTAAGTTAATAAGAAGGATATCCATAAGTTGACCATGAACATGATTAACGATGAAGAAATAGCCCGCCTCCTAATAAGCCTATAATTAAGAAATAAAGAGAATACAATTTTGATGTTGTATATATTGAAAAAACTTGAATTGCAAATCTCAAAACTCAAAACGTTAAAAATTAAAAGTATTATAAAAAGAGGAGATGCATACGATCAACTTTTATTGATGCGGAATTTTCTCGGGTAATATTTAGAGTGTATGATTGTTAAAAGAGAATTTCACATAGAAAGTTTAAGAGACAAAAGAAAAAGTTATAATTGCAATGCAATGAATTTTAACTTATCTTAAGTAATTTTGAAATAACGGTAAATTCAGAATTATTAAATTCAATTGTCTAGACTCATTCAATTCTAATGTAGTATATTATGGAAAAAATTTGAGGCCTAAGAAATGAAAAGACCTATATAAAAGATAAAGTAAGTATATGGCTCAATAAATAAGAAAAAATCTAGATAGATAAAAATTATGAATTAAACAAGTGACAATACAATTGGGTAAATGTTAGTGCTTGTTAAAGAAAATCTTTCATCAAGAAGAGTTTAAGGGATACAAAAAATTAAACACTAGCAAGGAAATAAGGGTATATTAATTATTCACGTGGCATCAAATATTTTATTATATTATACTAACAAAATCAATTATTGTAGATTCATTATAATTTATAGACAAAATTACAAGAATATGGGGATGATAATTGGACCCTATTCGTGGAGCTCCAATCCAAACTAGCTCCAAACGAGATATTTTTTTTACTAGTGACTGGATTCAAGTCAGATGATAGAAAAAATTGAAGTCTCATGGATTGGGGATGATTTGTATATATCTTGCCCTATATATATATATATATATATATATATATATATATATATATATATATATATATATATATATATATATATATATATAGTCATTCTGTCAAATTATCACACCGCAAATAAGTATAGTCTTTTCTTAATAAATTTCAGAACTACCATTTAGCCCTTTTTTTTATACTATGAAAGTGGAAAATAGTAAAATACCTTTATTTTTCTAATCTCTTTTTATTTTCTCTTTTTTCATGATCTAGCTTAAAATCAAAGTAAAAAAAATATGAATTTGAAATATAAAATGTCATAATTCAATTATTAAAATCAATTCCAAAAGTATGAGATATCCATTTAATTATTTCATATAAAATATTAAAATTATAAGTTTGATTTCATTCTATTCATGTTAAATAATACTTTACTAGAAATCATTAATTATTAGTAAAAGAATATTCAATTAATTTATAAGTTTACTTTAATTTTTAAGAATATAGAAAGAGATGAGAAAATTTGACAGAAAAACTATTTAATCTAATAAGAAAAAAATAGAAAAAGTAAATAATATAATTTTAAAATTTTAAGAGATGCTATTATAATATAAAAAATTAAAAGAATAAATAATATTAAAAAAATTATTATAAAATATTTTTTTATTATTTCACAATGATTAAATTTTTTTCTATTCGAAAAATTTAATAAAATAATTTATTAATATAATATAATAAAATAAAAAATTTATATATAATATAATTTTAAAATTTCGGAGTTAAATTGATTTGGATGTGTATAGAATATTATTTGGATGTTGAGATGGAGTGACATGGACATTATGAAAATTTGGGACTGTACACTGAAATTGACTCCGTTCGTCTTATCAGTTTCTCTGCCATCTGATCACGAGAAACTAATTAATAAGACAAATATAATGAAGGGAAACTATTTAAGCATGAACTTCATTTAAAATCTGATCATCGATTTGCTTTCGACAATAATAATATTAATGTTTTTTTTTCTGTAAAAAAAGATATATTTTGCACTCCTATTGATTTTTATTCTTTAATTTAGAGCTTTAAAATATTTGGGCTACCGGACTAATCTCGTCCCCATGAAATTAATATATGACACGAATTTTTTTTTCTTCTTCTAACATTTAGCAAACGACAAGATGGTAACTTGCTAACTACTCTATTAACCAAAAAGGAATATTCTTAATTTGAATATAAAATGCACAATTGAATTTATTTCTTTAGTCGGATTTTTATGCTAACTTATTAATCCCACTATCATAAATTATAGAAATTAAATCCTAAAGTTTCTTTCATTAAATTATTTTAAAATCAATTCCTCAAAATTTATTCAAAAATGCAAATTGATACTGCTTCTCGCTTAGCATTGTACATTTATTATGGCTATATTATTGGATATAATTTTAGTTAACATGATGCATCACATGTTTAATCAATTATGAATATGGGACGTAGAGGATAATTAATTTATGTGTCTTTGAAAAAAAAAGAAAAAAAGAATCAGCTTCTGGGTTTTGTTTATTCTGCTTGAATATATAGAGATAGGTGCCTTCATATATTTTGTTATAAAAATGTCGTAGGCTGCGTGCAAGATTGTTGACTACCCTGTGGCAGATGCCAATGAAATTAATCAATTGCACATGATAAATAGTCTAACATAAAATAAATAAAGAAGGTTATTTTTTCCTTTTTCTTTTCAATCTTGTTTATCTTATTTCGAATAGTTAAATTCAATCTAACAGGACAATTATTGGATTTTGCTACATGAAAATCCGGTCCAAGAAAAAAAAATCCTTATATATGTAACTCGTTGATTTAGCCTTTCAAAGGCCATATTTATAACTGAAGAAAAATTGATTAAGCAGTAGGCTTGTCTTCCTTTAATTTCTCAAACGTAATTCATTTTCTGTCCATATATATTTTAGGAGAAGAAATCAAAGATGAACGGAAATTATTCAGAAGATACAACCAGCAGCAAGAGGTAAATTTTAGCAGCTGTTGATAAATGAATGAATAAAATCAGCAAATTCGTTGAATTTTTTTTTTATAACTTTTCGCTGATTCAGGCTAGAAGGAAAGGTGGCAGTGATAACCGGCGGAGCAAGTGGTATAGGAGCATGCACGGCGAAGCTATTTGTCAAAAATGGAGCCAAGGTGGTGATTGCAGATGTCCAAGATGAGCTTGGGCGTAATCTTTGCAAACAAATCGGATCAGAAGATGTTGTGAGCTATGTCCGCTGTGATGTAACGTCAGATTCCGATGTCAAAAACATCGTCGATTTGGCAGTGTCCAAGTATGGGAAGCTGGATATCATGTACAGCAATGCTGGGATTTCAGGCGGTCTTGATCCCAGGATTTTGGCGACAGAAAACGATGATTTCAAAAGGGTGTTCGAAGTGAATGTGTTTGGGGGTTTCTTAGCAGCCAAACATGCAGCCAGGGTGATGATTTCTGCAAAAAAAGGCTGTATCCTTTTCACTTCAAGTAATTCAGCAGCGATTAGCTTCCCAGGTCCCCATTCTTATGTTACCTCAAAACATGCACTGAATGGTTTAGCCAGGAACTTGAGTGCTGAGTTGGGGCAACATGGGATTAGAGTTAATTGCATTTCTCCATTTGCAGTTGTGACCCCATTGTTAGCAGCTTCTTTTGGAATGAAGGATGTTGATGCGGAGGTAGCTAAGAACTTTATTCATCAGACTCTTTCTTCTGCTACTAACTTGAAAGGGGTCACTTTAGAAACTGAAGATGTAGCCCACGCAGCTCTTTATTTGGCAAGTGATGAGTCTAAATATGTCAGCGGCATGAATCTTGTTGTTGATGGAGGTTATAGCGTCACCAATCCTTCCATTAACATGGCGTTACAAAGCTTAGCCTCTTCTTGAGCTCATGTCTTTTAAATTTGCATCTGTTGGCTGTTGAATTGAAATTAATAGTTATTTCTCTAATAAACTTCCCATGTATTAACTGTTGATCATTATCAGAATAATATTTCATGATATTTGCTTCAATTTTAGATCAATTTGATTTGAAAAATGTCAAATTAATTTTAAGCTCTAGTTGAAAAAAATCTCAAGTTAATACTAATTTACAATCTAAAGGAACAAAATAAAACCTTAATTTTGAGAAATTTATAGTTAAATTCAGTCTAACACGTTATTTATACAATAATTCAACTAAACAATGATATTATATATGCAGATTTAATAGAAATAAAACAATTAATTATATATCACTATTTAATTAGATTAATTTACGCTGATAAACCGAATCTATTGGAGAAAAGTAAGATAATGAATTGCCTTAATTTCATAGACGGATGAAAAGTAAGATAAGTGAATTGAAAGGGTTTTTATACGTGGGCTCCACCTGAGCTTTATTAAATTTTTTTCTAGTTTAAATAAATCTGATAGTGCAAAGGTATTATAAATTATTATTTCATCATAGAATATAATATCATATTAAATACTTTTGCACTATAGATTAGTTTGTAAACGAATTCAAATTAATAGCACGTACATAATTTTTTTTGGAAATAAATATATGGGGTATTAACGAAATTTGGGATAGTAAATTCTGTATTCTACCTATCTGACTTCTGGCCACAAAAATTCATAGATTTATGGTGTAATTTATCTTACTTACCACAATCTATAAATTTAACAATTAATTTTCAATTTTATATTTTAAAAAATATTTGTAATTTATCATTATTTAAATATTTTATATTATTTCTTATCACGTTTATATTGAATTGTGAAATAATATAATTTAGAGTAATTTTTTTAATAAATGCAATTAATGAAATTATCATTATTGTCAAATTTGAAATATATTACAAATTTTTTGCTCAAAATTCTATATAAACTCATTATTTGTACTATGTTCATGAATAAATTATTCCATTAATTTTTTTGAAGGAACTCATCAATATTTTTTTAATTCATATTCAAACCAACATAGATAAAATGTGAAAATAAAAGAAAAATTGGCAAATGATTTGGGTTGTATTCTTAGGCTTAAAGATAGTTTTGGAATACTATTAATTTATTAAGAACAATTATGAAATTAAAAAAAATCTGAAAACAATCTTTTATGAATAAAAATAAATAAATTTTGCACTTTTCCGTCTAAGAGGTGGAAAATCAAATCCTTCAAAAAATAAGAAATTTTCTAAAATCTAGGAATTTTAACATTTTAAAGTAACCAAACAATATATTTGATATAAATTCATGGATTGTTCTAATTGATCTCTCATTCAAAATCCTCAACCATACATAGCCTTAAAAAAAAGTTTGCACCCTCGGCTTGGAGTTGGCCCCATAATCTTAAAATTTTTCTCAATTTCAGTAAATATATCAAGTTTGAATTTTCTTCTCATCCTAAAAAATTACCAACTAAAAATGGAAAGGAGAAAAGCATGATATCTGACTGCGGGTGCATGCTAAAAAATGATTTAATTATTGACTGAAAATCAAATATTAATAATGATACGAATTATTGATTTAATTACAAATTAAAAAAGGAAAAAAGGAAACAAAAGATACGTAACTAGGAAGAAGTATTTATGGTTAGGAAAATAATAATTTGAACATTAGACGTGGAAACTTTTGGGATAATTAGTTATTAGAAGGTTAATTAGGGATTTGAATTCTGTTGATTTTGTAGTACTAAATTTGAACATCAAAAATTGATTGAATACTGAAAAGCAAAGGCTGCCCAACAGAATGTTGAATTTTCTCAAAGATAAGATATTTTTGGGAGCCAAGCCAATTAATTATACAGGATGAGAAGTAATCAACTCAGTCATGCACTAATTTACTAAGTCATAAAAAATTAATATAAAATTAATTAGTTTGAATGTTTTATTACTTGTCCATTAATTTGATTTGAGAAAAATCACACTATATTTTTTGAAATATAGAATCAAATTCATTTAGTTATGATTTTTTCTGTTCAAAATTAAAATTTGTAATCCTTTTTTTTTATTTTTGCTAATCCATATTCTGATTTGTTGTTATTTTTATCTTTCGTTTCTAAATATAGAATATGGTTTTTAATCATAACATAATAATAATAATTGTTTTTTTTTTTGGAATACAATGGAGGGAAAAAACCCCACAAACAACACTAAAGGACACTAAGCCTGTATCAATCTAGGACAGGAAACTCCTACCGTATCGCATCTTGAAGAAGAAAAAAAAGCCTTTTGAGGAGGAGACGCAAATTCCATGATCCATAAAAGAAATTGACTGGGATTGATGCCGTGGTCAATTTATATGATTTGTCCAGTCGAGCTTAGAATTTTATTTATAGCACGCCATATCATTTGACTGATCATATTTATAAAATACAATTGAAGTTGTAATTAATCAAAACAAGTAAAAAAAATGAACAACAATACTTGAAGTTGAAATTTTGTGTCCTTAAAGCGGAATTTCCGAAATATAAGATATGTACATTGAATGAAATGTGAGAGCCATCACATGATTAGGATTAAAGGACTCACTAATATTGCGGTAATCAATAAAAAATTGATAGAGATTAAATGTCTGTATGGATAGAGATAGTGCCGTAAACAAAACGAATAGAGATGAATATTGATGAGTTTTAGATCTATATGTTTAAATTTATTACAGGTTCGAGTTCAATTCGAGTTTTTATATTTGAATTTGAGCACGACTCGTTTAAAAATTATTAAGTTCGCGAGCGGTTTGAACTCGGCTCATAAAAATTTCGTTTATTATGTTTAACGTGTTTAAGTCAAGTTTGACTCATTAATTAATAATGATAAAAATTCGTATTCAGCTCGTTAATTATTAATAATAAAATCTCGAGTTCAGCTCGTTAATTAATAATGACAAAAACTCGAGTTCAACTCGTTAACTAATAATGATAAAAATTCGATTTCAGCTCGTTAACTAATAATGATAAAAATTCGAGATCGATAACAAAATATAACATAAACGAGTTCTAAATGAACATTTTGTGAGCTTTTAAATAAATACGTTTAAGAATTTTTAAACGAACACATTCACGAGTTTTTAAACAAACACGATTGCGAATTTTTAAATAAACACGTTCGTGAATATGTTCACGAGCTCGTAAATAAATACATTTGCGAGTTTTTTAAATGAACACGTTCGGAAATGTGTTCGCAAACTCATAAATAAATATATTTGCGAGCTGATAAACCAAATAGTATTAAATTCGAGTTCGTTAAGATTTTTTTAACTCGGATTTGAGCTCGAATTTGACTTATTAACAATAATAAATAAATTTAAACAATTTTTTTTCTAAACCGAAAACTGAATAACTTACGAGCGTTTTGTTCATTTATAGCCCTAGGTGGAGGATTGAGAGGGATAAATAATGGAATGACAAAAAAAAATAATTATCCACCTATATTTGGAAAGAGAGACATAATAAATAGAGGGATAAAGAAGGTAAGTCATACCGTCCCTCCCTTTCCTTTCTTATGACTATTACAGAAATTGCAATGGATTTTGTGGGATTGCACCATTTTACTAGTAACTAGTGGAATTGAAATGGAATAAAAAAAATAGAGAATATTAGAAATTTAGAGTGGATTTGAGAGAAATTGCAATTTATAATTATCATTAAATTACCAAAAAAAATATATTAAGATAATTCTATTTGATATAAAACTGAGGAAAAAATTAATATCATAATTTATAAAAGGATAAACACCTGGAAATTAAAAATAGAGAAGAATTTTAGCGCAATATTTATATTTTTAATTTTCACAGGATTTTATCTTTTTATAAATTATGATATCTTTTTTTTCCTTAGTCTTATATAAGATATAATTATTTTAATATATTTTTTTCGTAAGTGAATGATAATAATTATAAATTGCAATTTCTCTCGCGCGCAACCACTCTAAATTTCTAATAATCTCTATTTTTTCTTTCATTGAATAAAATATTATAATTAAAAATATATTTACTGATATAAGACTAAGAAAAAAAAAGATATCATAATTTATAAAAGGATAAAACACTTGGAAATTAAAATACCACGTGCTGTTAATAACAAATACCACGCGTTGTTAATTACTAGAATTATTTAGTATGTATCTTAAAAGGGTGAGCAAAAATTAATCGCGAATTGTTTTTTTTATATATAAATTTTGGTTACATTATTTTATTAAATTTTTAAATTTTGATTGTAAAATATTTTTTTATAAATTAGGAAGTTACATGTGTGTTTCCTAGCAGACAATTCTTTGGTCAATAAAAACAAAAGGCTGATTGGCAATTATTAATTAGCCGGTTGGTCTCCACAAAATTTGAGAATTGATTGGACTGTTGAAATGTGACAATTCCATCTAGCATTAGGCTATAAAAAGACTTCATCACCATCTTAACAAATCATCCCAAAAACACCAATCACTCTACTTTTAAGATTGATTGTATTTTCTCTCTCTTATAATATTTCACTTTGTAATATTTCTTTGAAATAGTGAAATATTATTTTAGTAGTGTTCGAGTACGTAGCCATAATTGGCCGAACCTCGTTAAATTCTGGTGTTCTTTTTATTTCTATTTAATAGCTATTGTCGGGTCTTTTACTTTGTGATATATTGTGCTTTAAATTATCTTAGAAAAATTCTGTCACCAAGACTCGAGAGTTTAAGGAAGTTGGTTTTTAAGGGAGACCATTTGTGACTCCACCAACTATCTGAGAATTTTTTTTGTCTTAATTTTTGGCACAATTATTAATTTTGGTGGAAACTAACCCGATTTCCACAACATTGACCACCAATATTTTTTATCCTGGCAGACAATAGAAAATTAATTATTCAATATCCATTTTTATCACACTCATGTACATTATTATTATTATTATTATTTAAAAGAAAAAAGGCATGAAGAAATATTTCGTCTATAAAAGCTAATCACAAATCTGGTATTCGAAGCAGCAGAAAAGAGAAAAATTAATAGTTCTCCACAGTACTTTTAGGATCTAGCAATCTCAGAAATGGCATTGTCACCAGCAGTTCTACAATCAAAATTCCATAACCAAAATTTACTTCCATTCTTAAACAAAGTACCATCTACCAATCTGGGTTGCGATGGCTTCCCTTTCTCTTTCAAAGCTAAGTCCTCCACTTATAAAGCACCGCAAGCATGTTTAGAATCAAAATCACCTCAAGAAGTCCGTCCATTAGCCAACTTTCCTCCTTCCCTATGGGGCAATCGCTTTAGCTCCATCAACATTAATCACTCGGTGCGTAATTAGTTGCTTAATTATTTTATCATGCGCGCATGCTTTCGGTCATTACAAGTCAAACACAAAAGTTCATTAACGGGTGAAATTGTTTATATGTGCAGGAATTTGAAACGTACGATACACAGGTGAAGTTGCTAACCCCAAAAATTAGGAATATGTTAGTGACCTCTACAAGCGATGTCATGGACAAAATTATTTTAATTGACACATTGTGCCGCCTTGGAGTGTCCTATCACTTTGAGGATGTGATTGAAGAAGAATTAAATCAGATTTTTAACAAGCAACCACATTTTATTGATGAAAATGAATATGATCTCTATACTGTTTCGCTTGTATTTCGAGTTTTCAGACAACATGGATTCAAGATGTCTTGTGGTGAGATTAATTAATTAATTAATTTCGTACTTGCAAGGTTTAATTTATGACAATATATATATAGTATATACATACAAGTTAATTAATTGGGAACCATTGGTAACTAATTAACATGTGCTTTTAATGGATTTTGAATCAGATGTGTTCAACAAGTTCAAGGATAGTGATGGTAAGTTCAAGTCAAGCCTTCTAAGCGATGTTAAAGGTATGTTGAGCCTTTACGAAGCAACCCATCTGAGTCTACCTGGAGAAGACATTCTAGACCAAGCATTGGCTTTCACCAAGCAGTATCTGGAGTCATCCGCGGTTGAATCATTCCCTAATCTTGGAAGCCATATAATCAATGCATTAGAACAGCCTTTTCACAATGGCGTACCAAGACTAGAGGCTAGGAAGTTCATTGATTTCTACGAAGCCGGTGAATCCCCAAATCAAACTCTTCTTGAGTTTGCCAAATTGGATTATAACAGAGTGCAGCTGCTCCACCAACAAGAGCTTAACCATTTCTCAAAGTAAACCTTCCATTTTGTTTTCTTGCTATTTGTTTTTGGATTGTCTTCGTTTATGTGTTTTTTTTTTTGGAATATAATAAGTAATTTTGAGCATATTTTCAAAACTATATTATAGGTGGTGGAAGGAGTTGAATATTGCATCGGAGATTCCTTATGCAAGAGACAGAATGGCTGAGATTTTTTTCTGGGCAGTCGCAACGTATTATGAGCCACATTATGCACATGTTCGAATGATTATTGCTAAGGTTGTTTTGCTTATATCGCTCGTAGATGATACGATTGATGCGTATGCCACTATTGATGAAACTCATCGTTTGGCAGCGGCAATTGAAAGGTTTTTTTTTTCTTTACATAATATATTTACTAATACTAATTAGTGTTTGGTCGAAGAATTTTAGGATGTAGATTCAATTTATGTAAAAGTTAATTTTCATTTTGCGATGTTGATTTTTGTTTCTCTATGCATCAGGTGGGACATGAGTTGCGTTGATGAACTGCCAGATTACATGAAAATAATCTATAAGCTGTTGCTGGACACGTTTAATGAATTTGAGAATGACTTGAAAGAGAGAGAAAAATCTTATAGCGTTAAATTTGGAAGAGAAGCGGTAATATACCTGATTTGTTATCTATATATTATGAATGAATCAATTAATCTTTTTGTTTTAGCAATTAAAGTTATAAACAATTCATGATCTTTAATAATTAATTTTGTTTATTATTAATTAATAATTTAGTTTCAAGAACTGGTGAGGGGATACTACTTAGAGGCTCTATGGCGTGATGAGGGTAAAGTGCCATCATTCGATGAGTACATTTACAATGGATCAATGACCACTGGATTGCCTCTCGTCACAACTGTATCTTATATGGGAGTTGAAAAGATTAAAGGAACTGAGGAATTTGAATGGCTGCAGACTAATCCCAAACTCAACCATGTTTCCGGTGCATTTATCCGACTAGTCAATGATTTAACATCTCACAAGGTAGGATGTTTTGTTTCTTTTAGTTTTTTTTTTTTTTTTTTACTGTAATATTTTCTAGGTACACATCTAAATCTTAGTTGATTTATGTTTAAAACGAATAATGACAGACTGAACAAGAAAGAGGACATGTGGCATCTTGCATCGATTGTTACGTGAAGCAACATGGAGTATCGAAGGAGGAAGCAATAAAAGTTCTGCAGAAAATGGCTACAGATTGCTGGAAAGAAATCAATGAGGAAATCATGAGACCAACACAAGTCTCCGTAGATCTGCTGATGAGAGTAGTCAACCTCGTACGTCTTACTGATGTCAGTTACAAGTACGGAGATGGATACACCGATTCCCAACAGTTGAAGCAATTTGTTAAAGGATTGTTTGTGGATCCTATTCTTATTTGAACTCAAATACATTTAAATTGCTTTTTTTCTTTTTTTTTTCAGTTTGTTATATCAAGTTCTATATATGGATAAGTAGTTTTCAAATCTCAGGTCAATAAGAAATCTCTATATTTGTAAACTCTTTTACATAGCTTTTTATTTTTTATGAATCGGATTCAAACAAAAATAAATTAAAGAAGATAAAATAATTTTTTAAATTCAAGTCTATCTATATACCGTGATAAAAAAATCAAAAATATAAAATTTTACTATTTGGTTAGAATCTAGCTGGCTAGAATGTAGTTAGATAGAGTTAATGCTTACCAAAACTCTAATTTATTAAGATAAATTACTTTACAAACCTCTATATATTAACTCCAAACAAGAAAAGAGAAATTAGATAGAGTTAATGCTTACCAAAACTCTAATTTATTAAGATAAATTACTTTACAAATCTCTATATATTAACTCCAAACAAGAAAAGAGAAATGTTACTCACATTTGATGCTAATACTTTTTTTTTATTATTGGTCTACTATGTTCACCATTTTTAATAAAAAAAAATTGTAATATTTTCTTTAGGTAAAATTAAATTAAATGATTTTTTTCTCTCTCCTTATAATGACTAAAATAGAAAAAATTATTTATTTTTATTTATCATTCTCTCCCATCTCTCTCTTCTTATATTTCACACCACTCTTCATTCTATTTTTTGCACTTTTTTATTAAAATTTTTAATATATATATATATATATAGAAAAAACTAAGAGAAATAAAAAAATATTTTTGGACTAATCTTTTGGAGAATGTAAATGGTAATAGATAAAAATAAATGAATTTTATATATTTCCTGTCATATAATAAGTTCAATATTCGTCTATTCTAGTATAATAAAAAAAAAATATCATTCCTTATCAAAAAAATATATCATTTACATTGTAACAATTAGTTTTTTTTTTAAAAAAAAAACAAACTACATTGAAATAATTAGCTAATATACCTTTTCTTTTGAACAATAATTTGTTTAGAGCATCGGGACGTTAAACTTCAATTATATATTATTATATAACTTTTTATCAGAGATTTTTATATAACTTCTATTAAAAAAATGTTTTATTAAATATAAATTACCAACTTCTGATACTCCATTAATTATATAATCAATTATAATTAAGTAATTTTTTCAATGAATGGTAATGTTGATTAATCATGACACTTGTTTACAGTGAAGCCATTAATCTGAGTATAAAATTTTAACTTAGTCAATACTTCAGAATAATCAGACCTATTAAATAAAGTAGTCAAAACTCCACATCAGTATCAATCATGTATAAGTGGTCGAGGTTCATGGTATTGGTATCAACTTCATAATCTTGATTAGAAAAATTCCTTCAAGAAAAAAATTCTGAATCTTAAATTGTGAAAGATATATATCTAAATTACATAGTAGTATTTATATATAGAACATCAAGAATGAAAAACAACATAGAAAGTGAAATTCGTCTAAAAGGAGATTAAAAAAAAAGGAAAAAACAAAAGAAGGTAAAAGATTTATTTCTCTTAGTTTTTCCTATACATATTTTTTTTCAATTTTAATAAAAAAAATATGAAAAAAGAATAAAAAGTGGTGTGAAGCATGAGAATAGAGATAAGAGTGAGAATGATAAATAAAAAAATAGATTTTAATGTTTTAGTTATTATAAAAAGAGAAAAAAATCATTATATTTAACTTTACCTAAATAATATGTTACAAGTTTTTTTATTAAAAACAAGAGATACAATAGATTAATGAAAAAAAGAATATTAATCGTAAGTTTGGCTAACATTTTTCAAGAAAAAAGATTGAATGAGTGTATTACTGATTGAACTATCTAATTCCTTTGTGCATTTTCGCTCGCTATATTCTACCCACTATTTTTATTGATTATGATATTAGCCCATAAAATTTGGTTCTCTTATTGTATAATCGCGACAAAAATGAGTATTTTGTTATACTGTTACATTCATTAGAACTTCAAATCATATATTGCAAAACACACATTATTAAATATTAAATTCTTAAATTTTTCATTTTAAATTAGTTTGTTAAGCCTTTAGTAATCTGTAAACTTCCATAAATACAAACAATAGAATGTATAAATTTATAAAAGTTTGGGGTCTGATAAATATATATATATATATATATATATATATATATATATATATATATATATATATATATATATATATATATATATATACATATATATAAGTATATTCTGAGAAATTAATGACCAGTCAAAAAGGCTGCTAATACGATTACAATTAATTTACAAATTAGGTAGGATTGGTATGTGGACTAACCAGTAACCAGCACATATCAATTCAGGAGACTACAGTGGCTGCTTGTTCATTGTTAAGTGTTTGACTGTTTATTAATTTGAAAAGTAACAGCCATCAAAAATGAAAAAAATTGATTCATGATATACCCATGTAAATGAGTATTGTGCAAGTTAAATTGATTCAAAGGATGGAATTAATGCAGTTTAAAAATCAACAAAGCCAAAAGTCCTGTTGGTAGGCATGGAAGAGCACCAATTCCCCTCTTCAACTTGCCAAAGTTGGTTTGATTCCACGTTTGTATATGAAAATTATACTGACAATGTTTGCATGTGTGCGTATGGGAACTCGTCACTTCAATATAGTTTAAAATGATAAATATACACAAAAACACACCCATTGAGGAGGAGTGCAGGAACCTCTTTTGAAATAAGTTAATATGTCATTGCGAACATGCTGTCCATGAATGCACTCTGGAACTCCTCATGTTTGCTGGTCAAATTAACATTATTTAACGGCTAATTAATATTGGAATCCTTCACTCCTCACACCCACACTATATATTTATATCCCTTACCTCAAAATATAATAATATCATCACTTTATGGAGTATGGAGAGTTAATTCCAGATCTGCAATTTCATATACCCGGTTAGCACTGACTTTGTCAAGATTAAACCCTTCCAACTTTTATTTTGTTAAAGTTATTTACTAAAAATAAATTGAAAATCAAAATCAAAATTGAAAGTGTTTAGTTAATTAGACAAATTTTTTATAATATGCATTACTATACTAACAAATTTTTTATAATATACATTACTATACCAATTCTTACTCTGCTAATTATTAACTCTAACAAAAAATTTACCTAATTTTTTTTAAGTCAATTCTTTGCATATGCACTTCAAACGCTAACTGCGTACTTTCTGTATATGTAATGTATAAAATACCACGTGAGTAATCATTCCTGATTCCTCACACAATTTCTGTTTTTTAATTTATTTTAAGGAAAAAAATTATTTGTTTAATTTCTATTTATAATTTAGGTTATTCTCTCTTTATTCTATAAAAATAGTTTTTTTTTTCTTCTTTTGTATCAAATTATAATACACCTTCATTTTTTAAAAATATAGTTATTTTGTAATTTTTTGTTTATTAATGTCTCTAAAAAGAAGTTCCATAAAAGACACTTTTATTGCAGTATACATAGCATTCATTTTTGGTAAATTTATTTATTTTTATTATTTTTCCCATGATTAATTACATATGTATGGGAAAATTTCCATAGACCAAATAAATAAAATACATGTATAACATCTTGCTTAGTTACAAATTTCAAGATTTTATTTTTCTTGGAGTCATTTGTCCTTCTTTTAGCTTTTATTAGAACGAGCTAACCTTTGTTTACCAGGAATAGTAAAAAATAGGTAATCTTCTAACTAATACGAATCTTTTTGATAATCTCAATTACGTTTTTAGAATATATATTTCGGCTCGATTTATGGTATATTAATTGATAAATGGGCTGATTTTTTTAGAATATGATGCCCCGTCTTCTTTTTTTTTTAAAAAAAAGAAAGCAATCAAACTAATGATAGGCAAACAAAATTCAGTTTTATTATGTGGCAGGCGCAAGCCAAGTTTGACCAGAACCCACCTTGGACTATTACATATTGCCAAATAAATGTTTTCAATTTTAAAAAAAATCTTAATTTAATATTCCTTCCAACACATCACATAAAATATCTGTTTGATATTTTAATAAATTACCGTTGCAGTTTTAATTTAATATTTGTAAGTAAATTTTTTAGAGTTTAATATTTTATAAGAGTTTAAAATTTATACTTATTATCAATTACTGTAGTCGCAGAACAATCAATATATTCAAGTTATAATTTTTTTAATTATTATTTCAAATAATATTTTTATTAAATGATAGAAATATAAACTATTAATTTTTTAAAAATTTATTTTTATATGTTAAATCTAAAAAGTGTTTCCTGTAATTTATTCTCATAGCTTCACAGCCAAAGCATGTGAAATTAGCATGTGATATGTACTACTGGGTATGTATTGATCTTACTTTGTACACTGTCAACATTGCTTTGTCGTACTTGCTGAGTATATTCTATCAAATATGATATATTTTTTTAAGAGTAACAACTTATGTTTTTCTAATTTACTATAATAGCCTGAAAAAAATAAAAAACGTGTATATTATGGTGATGGAATTGATTGATCTATAAAATCCTTAGACTCATTGTTTGAGTTTATTAGCATTTTCTGCGACTCCATCAATCAAATTCCCAAATATGTCATCTCTGCAACCATTTTTACAAGCAAATTTGCAGAAGCAAAATTTTCATCCACTGTTAACCAAACCCGGCAGTTTGCCTTTCATTTCTTCGGCTAAGTCAGCAACTAGATCACCAACACAACCATGTTTATCACCAAATTTGCAGCCTGCAGTTCGTCTGTTGGCTGATATTTCTCCTGTTCTTCGGGGCAATCGCTTTCCTACCTTGGCCTCTAATCAATTAGTGAGTTTTTTTTTTTTTACTTTGTTTTTCTATGCATAATGGTCTTACAATTCTTGAATCATCTGTATATTTATTTGTTTTTGTGAAACAATATCCCTCTTAAGGGTGTTTGATGAATAATGAAGATCTAATTTAGTAAGCAAGACATTCTGCAGCAAAACCAGTAGCATTTTCATGAAACTCACAGCCAATCTAATTCCAAATTATCCATTTTTTTTACCACTCAAAAATTGATGCTTCTTTCGCTTAATCAAATGTAAAGATAGGCTCATCTTCATTTTTCATCTGTTCCAAATTATACTTCTATGAACTCTAATTTTTCTAATATACCCATAACTAATGTAGAATTTTCTTAATTTCTCTACAATTTGATGCATGCTCTGTCTAGCTTGTAGAGTTCAAAGTGGTGATTATTCTTTTCACATTTCTTTGCCTTCCTCTAATAATGTTGAATTTTAACATTAATTGATAGGTAAATCAGTCCCCTTCCACTCCGGAGGAGGACAACGACGACAACCCCACCCTTCCTCCAGGTCCATGGAAGTTGCCTTTGATAGGTAACATTCACCAGCTGCTAGGAGATCTTCCTCATCGTCGCCTTAGAGATTTGGCAAAAAGCTATGGACCTGTAATGAGCATTCAACTGGGCGATGTTCCGGCTGTGGTAATTTCATCAGTTGAAGCAGCAAAAGACGTTCTGAGAACTCAGGATGTGAATTTCGCTGAAAGACCACCAGTGCTGGTAGCTGAAATTGTCCTTTATAATCGTCAGGATATTGTGTTCCGTTCATATGGAGATGAATGGAGACAAATGAGAAAAATTTGCACATTGGAGTTGCTTAGTCTTAAACGTGTTCAATCGTTTAGATCAGTCAGGGAAGAAGAAGTTTCAGAGTTCATCAAATTCCTTTATTCCAAAGCAGGAACACCTGTGAACCTTACTGATAAGCTGTTTGCTTTAACAAATTCCATTATGTTGAGAACCTCCATAGGTAAGAAATGCAAAGATCAAGGAGCTCTTTTGAGAGTCATCGATGGCGTAGTTGCTGCGGGAGGAGGTTTCAGTGTTGCTGATGTGTTTCCTTCCGCCAAATTCCTTCATGACATTAGTGGAGACAAGTCTAGCCTTGAGAGTTTGCATCGAGAAGCAGATCGTGTACTTGAAGACATCATAAATGAACACAAAGCCAGCAGGAGCAGCGGCGATCATGATCCTCGAGGCGAAGCGGATAATCTTTTAGATGTTCTTTTGGATCTTCAGGAAAAAGGAGATCTTGAAGTCCCCTTGAACAATGACAGCATCAAAGGAGCTATTCTGGTTAGTATGCATTTATCATATTGTCAATGAAATTATATCGATCAATGAAGTCTTGTTAAGATCCCACATAAGCTCATTAGGAAAATCTTATTGCAAGAACTAGCTTTTAGGTTGAGTTAAATCTTGTCCATTTCAATATTAGTATAGTATCAGAGTCAGATCCACCTCTTTTAGATGTCCAATCCAGAAATTTTCACTTTCCTTATGTTCTGTCCTGGGCATGAAGATGTGTTAGGATCCCACTTTGGATCCCCCACTCTAGCTTCAGGAGTTGAGTTAGACAATTACAATAATTCCATAACATCTAACCAAGTCTTTATTTTCAGGATATGTTTGGGGCTGGAAGTGACACATCCTCAAAAACTGCAGAATGGGCATTATCTGAATTGATTAGGCACCCAGAAGCAATGAAGAAGGCACAAGAAGAAGTAAGGGAAGTTTTTGGGGAAAAGGGAACTGTTGATGAAGCAGGACTTAATCAACTAAAATACTTGAAGTTAGTGATCAAGGAAACTCTGAGATTACATCCAGCAATCCCTTTAATTCCAAGAGAATGCAGAGAAAGAACTAAGATTAACGGATATGACATATATCCGAAAACTAAGGCTCTGGTCAATGTGTGGGCAATTTCCAGGGATCCAACAATTTGGAGTGAAGCAGAGAAATTCTACCCAGAAAGGTTCGAAAATAGTTCAATAGATTACAAGGGAAATCATTGCGAATATGCTCCATTTGGTGCAGGAAAAAGGATATGCCCAGGCATGACACTAGGTGTAACTAATCTGGAGCTTTTCCTTGCACAGCTTTTGTATCATTTTGACTGGAAACTTCCTGATGGAAAATCCCCTGAAACTCTTGACATGTCTGAATCAGTTGGCGGTGCAATTAAAAGAAAAATAGACCTCAACTTGATTCCTATCCCTTTCAGTCCTTTACCTTGAAAGCAATTTAATATACCGTTATAATCAGATAGTTGTTTTATATTATTTCTTAATCGCATTGTAATCAATTGGGTACCCAAGTTCGAATAAAACAAAATCTATACAATGGTATGAAACTAATAATCATTTCAATTTCTTAGTTCCTTTTTTCTTAAAAAAAAAGGTGTATTATTTAGATTGTGAAATATAAATAACAGATAGTGGTTTGCCGCTTTTCGAAATTCTACTCGCGAATAAAATTAATATTTTAATCTGTTAATATATAAACTGAAAATATTTATAGTTTTGTACAAAAAAATAAAAATAAAAAACAATTTATTCCATGCATTTACATTCTCAAGTTAATGAAGGAAAGGAAGTTAATTTTTTATATACTGAATGCAATTTAACTCATTGAATTCAATTTTGACAATTAAAATTAATTAATCACAATTTAATCTAAAAATTTACTAATTAAAAAATATTGATGATCTGATCTTTTCTGACACTCTGGTCTACAATAGGTAACTATTATTATTATTTGACGGGAAGTAGAACTAAATTATTGATTTTACCTATAAATTATAAAATATGGAGCTACCCCAACTTTTCCAATTTTGCTTCCATGAAGACAGTGGAGTCTGTAGGCGGCAACAAGAAGTTATATTTTACATAACTTTAGGGTCTAATTGAAATAGTAGAATAAAAATTATTATATATACAAAAACCCTTCGTAAGGTACGTAATTGTTTCAGTAACAGTAACATTTTTTATTTTTTCTTTTAACTTTTATATTTTCTACTTTTTAAAATTTAGTCCTCTTTTTTTCCCTTTACTCCATACTTTTCACTCTTTACAATTTAGTTCTTAAATTTTTTTTTTAATTTTTTTCTAATCTTATTTTCAACCTCATTATCTTACCTTAATTCACTCAAACTTTTAATTCAATTCAATTTACTCTCAATTAAATTCTCTTTTATAATAATTATTTTTTGTTTGAATTTAGATAGTATATAATTTAACACACTTAATGTTAGGATTCACATGAATCGGTGTCAAAATTAGCAAATGTGATATTTCTATTCCCTTGAAAATTTTCATTCTTAAAATTTTATTTGACTACTTAGTACTGCAAAAAAATAAATTAAATATATACCACATATGATTTCGCCACGTGTATTATAAAAGATGTACCTTATGTTTAGCGGCTGAATTATAAACATATATTTTTTTCTAATTATTTTTTTGTTTTCTTTTTTTTTTTTCTCCCTTATCGATATATTTCTTATAATTTGATTAATATCAATCACAGGAAAATAAAATAAAACAAAAAAAATGTCAATCACTAAAGTATGATATAATTTTTGATTTGATAATAATTATAGTACACTTGAAACCATTATTTTCTTTTAAATTATATGAGAATGAACTATTAAATTAGAATATATATGATGTACATTTTGTATATAGAATGTATATTTATATCTATAATATTATATTTTACATATTTATTGTTTTAATATAAAATACTGAAAACCGCAACATAGTGTGTGTTATTCTTTTTTTGAAAAAAAATTGCATCTAATAGATTCTAATATTAGAACTTTGATTTGCATATTATAGGTCCCGTAACTCATTCAAATAAAAAATAATTATAACCTTTTGAAATTGTTTTGTGCGTGCGGTTTTCTGCTTGTAAATTCTAAAATAAGTGAACAACCAACGTAAATTTTAAACAATAATTAACAACATATATAGGTTAATATATCTATTGTAATGGCCCAAATACTAGGTTAGTCGAAAACTATAGTTTCCGAGATTTATCAGCATACCTCAGAGTCAAAAATACATATATGGGTGAAAAATATAGATTATGACTAGTCTTAGGGTAAAATTTGGAGTGAAAATAAGGTCAAATATATCATCAAAAGTCAAAATTAAGAAAAAAGTGATCCGATTTAATTAAATAGTTGGTTGATCATATTTTAATCGGGCTATGAAAAATAGCAAACGATATCTAAAAATTTATTTTAAGACATAGATAGACTCTAAATAATATTTAAAATTATTTGACAGTGAAAAATGAATTTTACGGTAACTCCAAAAATTGAATTATCAGTCCGATTTGAAGGAATTAGACAGAAAATAAACTCCGATTGAGTTAAAAAAATTTGTGTAGACATATAAAAATATTTTAGAAATTATGGAATCAAATTTGGAAGAAATTGAGATTGGGAAGTCAGAAAAATAATTTATAGTGTATAATTGGTTGGGCTTTGTTTGGCCCAAGCCCACCCATTTAAGACCTCTATAAAATGAACCCAAAATTATCAGATTTCTCTAGATAATTCTGATTCATCTCCTTCCTCTCCCCCTTGCTTAGCTGAGCCATTCATTCCTTGCTTTTCTTCAAAATTTCTTCATTTTTCTTTAGTTCTAACATCAAAATCAATCAGCCAAAAATAATTTCAGTCTCTCTAATAGCTAATAGAAGTTTTTAATTTTCATTTGGGAGGCTAAAGTGAAAGAAAATCAAAGGAGAAAGTTTAGGATATTAAATTGAGGTAAGCAAAATTTATGGTTTTAAATTAATTTAATGATTCAAAGAGGTAGTTTAACATATGTTAATAATAAATATGAAGTTTATTTGAGCTAAGGAAGTAAATTAATGGTAGATTAATGAAAGAAAAATTTTATCCATGGTAGGTTCAAAGCAAGGTGAAGGTGCTTCCAAAGGAAAGGAAAAGGAAAAGGAAGATTAGTAAGGCTTAAATAAGCAATTAAGGTTAGCGATTTCATAATCTAATTATTTTCATTAATTAAGTATGTTTTAGGGTTATTAAAATTTAGAAAATTGTGTATTTTGTATGTAATTGTTAAGTAATGCTTAAAACATGATTAATGGATTATGAAAAATGAATTAGAATGATTAATTTCAATTAAAAAAATTAATTAGTGAAAATTGTAAAATGTGACTTATTATGTGAAAAATGAATATTAAGGAATAAATACATTTTAGTGTAATATTATGATATATATGGAATAACGAATGTATTAATTATTAGTGAAATGAATAATTAGAAAGTGAAAGAAAAATTTTTAATGATGAAAATTAAATATAGGCCGAAAAATAAAAGAAGATAAATTAATATTTTTTTTGCTAATTAAATAAAAATTTAGTCATGAAATGCAAGAAAATATGATTTTAAGTGTGTAGAAATTTATTGAAAATTTTTAAATAAAATATTGAATATTTTTCTATTTATTAATGATGTTGTGTATAAAATGAAAAATAATGAATAAAATGTATTTAGTGAGTTTATAACTTAATTGATTATCCATAATGAAATATTGATATATTAGAATGAAAAATGAAAAATGTAAAAAAATTTGGTAGTGATAAAATTGTTATGAAAGAATAAATTATTAAGTGATTAATAATGTAAAAGTAATGAAATTTATGATTTTAATAGAAATTGAATTGAAGAAACAAAATAATACCCTTAGTTATTTTTCTGATGGTTAAATCTAGGCTAGGATATAATTGGCTAGCCATAGGAACACTATTACCACGGTGCGGGTTATGACGACTCGCATATGTAGGCCAATGATGGTCTACTTCAGTGATTGTAACTTAGTGATTCAGTATACAATGTAGTGCTCGAGTGATCTTTCGGGATTACTCTTCAATGTTGTGAACTATTAGGGTTCATGTCTCATGTATCCGGTCCGAAAATTTTCTATCGGATTGAAACTAGGGGCAGCAAATATGAATAAAAGAAGTACAAATGATTTAAGTGAAAAATATGATAAGAAAATATGCAAGTGAAAAATATAATAAAATTAGCAAATGTGAATGAAATGGGTAAAGTGGCAACTATGAATAAAATATGAGAAAAGTGATTAAAATGAAAAATATGATAAGTATAAAATAAGTGAAAAATATAAGAAAAATAATAAAAGTGAGAAATACAAGATAAATGAAAAAAATAATAAATATTTGAAAAAATAGTATAATCATAATAATGATAAATGTGATAAATATGACAAAAAATAATAATAAAATTGAAAAAATGAAAAATAATTGGAAAATAGATATTAAATTGTGTATTAAAAATAAATAATCAAATAAATATAAATAAATAATGTTAGTGGCAAAAGTGTAAATAATATATAGTTAATGACATAATTGTAAATAAATGAAATTTTAGGAATTTAAGTGAAATTTGTAACAAATTAAATAAAAAAATTGATAAAATTAATTAAGATATTAAATAGTGAATTAAGAGTAATTAAAAATAAAGTATTGATAAAATGAATTATATATTAATGAGAAAAATTGAATAGTATATTAAAAATATAATTGCATGAAAATATAATTAGTGAAAATTTTTAGATTAGTAATCACTACTGAGCATATTAATGCTTAGCACGTAGTTATTTAACTGCGTGCAGGTAGTAGTAGGAAAAACAGGAGCAAGTATGCAAATTTTGGGAGCAGACGGAAACACAAAATAGTAATAAGATATTACTAATAATGACATGTATATATATGTATATATATGGAGTTGTAAGAATGAATCTTGTACATATTATAATAAATGATATTTGTAAATTATTATGTGTGTGAAGAATGAAAGAATGATTTGTGGATGAATGTAAAATATTTTGTTTTATATGTGAATTGTTGTGTCAAAAAATGAACTGTGTATTATTTGCTTTGCAGGTGAGTTAGTTTATAATTGTTATATTACCGAAAGTTTTGGAAAAGTAAACAAGATTAATTAAGTGTTAATAATATTATGACCATTAAATTAAGATAAAAAAAATTTAGCATACATCAGCTATAATCGTATTTATCCACGTAACGTACGTATAGAATAAATGTTATAAGAGTTTCACTATATTTGAAAATGGTGCAAATAGATTTTAGAGTAACAATGTCATATATATTTTACAAATGCATATCCAAAAAGTTAATAGTAACATTAATTTGAAGTATAACAAGATTCAAGAGAAAAAATAACAAAAAAAAAATTCTATACCAATACTCTTCGAATAATATATCAATAGCCAAACTTTATAATAATTTAATTAAATTAAAGTCTTTGTACAAGATTGAAACTATCAGGTATGTTAATTATAAATTTTAATTGAAGTAAATTCTCTGCACAAGATTGAAAATTTAGATATATAATTTAATTAGACTAAAGTCTATGCACGAGATTGAAACTCTAGAATAACTCTTGGCAGCATTCGGCCCAGTTTATGAGATAAACAAAAGGCATCTGCATTCGACGACCTGAAAAGGCATCTGTATTCATGCAAATGAAACAAAAAGAAATCCCATTATAGTTGAATGCTTTTCTTTCTTTTTTTTTTAAAAAAAAAATTAATTGACCAGCCATTGATATAGGGCTCGTCTTTCCTCAAAAGTCATTAGAAGTGACAACATATTAACGACCAGTCAAAAAGGCTGCTACGATTACAATTTACAAATTCCGATTGGTATGTTGACTAACCAGCATATACCAAGTCGATCAGCAGACTACAATGGCTGCTCGTTTATTGTTAAGTGAAATCAACAAAAAAGTTGATTTGAAAAGTAACAGCCATCAAAAATGAAAAAATTGATTCATGATGTGCCCACGCAAATGAGTATTGTGCGTACTTATATATTTTCAAGGTTAATGGAATGCAGTTCAACAATCAACAAAGCCAAAAATAATCTTGAACCCAAAACACACAAGTGATGTTTTTGATAGGCATGGAAGAGCACCAATTCCCTTCCCTCAACTTACCAATGCTTTTCACCACCTTTTTCTTTATCTTGATGGTATTGAAAATATGGAAGACAAAATCCAAATCATCAAATCTAAATCTGCCACCAGGGCCATTACCGCTACCTATAATAGGAAGCATGCTGCAGTTAATTGGGTGTTTACCTCATCGGCGCATGAGAGACTTAGCCCAGAGATATGGACCTGTGATGCTACTTCAAGTTGGGGAGCTTACCAATATTGTGATTTCTTCAGCTGAAGCAGCTAAAGAAATGATGAAAACCCACGATGTTATATTTGCTCAAAGGCCCAATATGACTGCCGCAAGTATTATCAATTACAACAATAAAGACATCGCATTTTCGCCTCATGGCCCCTATTGGAGACAGTTGCGCAAAATGTGCGCACTGGAGTTGCTGAGTGCTAAACGTGTCCAATCATTCAGATCAATCAGAGAAGAAGAAGTATCAAAAATCATTGCATCCATTTCTTCTTCTTCTTCAAAACCTGTCAATTTTAGTAAGATGATCAATGCTTTAACTTACCGTGTGATTTCAAGAGCAGCCTTCGGTCAAATATGGAAGGGGGAAGAAGAATTTCTGGTAGCAGTGGAGAAAGTAATGTTAGAAGTGGGACAAGGTGTTAGTCTTGCTGATGTGTTTCCTTCCATCAAAATGTTTCAGTATATCAGTGGGCAGAAGATTAGAGTAGAGAAGCTTTTCAAACAAGTGGATAAGGTATTCGAATGCATCTTGAATGAACATAGATCAAGAAAGGGTACTACTCAAAGAGAAGGAGAAGATCTTGTAGATGTTCTTTTGAATTTCCAAGAAAATGGGGACCTTGAATTCCCCTTAACCGACGAACACATCAAAGCAGTCATCATGGTCAGTAATATATATATATATATATATATATATATATATATATATATATATATATATATATATATCCATTAATTGTCCTATTATATAATTTTATTGGAAGTGACGATGAATTTAATTATTTCAGGACATATACATTGCTGGAAGTGACACATCGTCAACGACCACAGAGTGGACAATGTCAGAACTGATAAGAAATCCAAGAGTGATGGAAAAGGCGCAAGCAGAGGTAAGAAGGGTCTTCGGTTCGAAAGGGAACGTTGATGAAGCAGGACTTCATCAACTGCAATACCTTAAATTGGTGATCAATGAGAGTATGAGACTGCATCCTGCGGCTCCATTGTTAGTTCCAAGAGAATGTAAAGAGAATTGTGTGATTAATGGGTATGATATACCTGCTAAATCCAAGGTGATGGTGAACGCATGGGCACTTGGAAGGGATCCCAAATATTGGATTGAACCTGACAAGTTTTTTCCAGAGAGATTCCTTAATAACCCAATTGATTATAAGGGAAACCACTTTGAGTTTATCCCATTTGGAGCTGGTAGGAGAATTTGTCCAGGAATGTTATTTGGTATAGCTGCCGTTGAACTTCCACTTGCCCAATTGCTATTCCATTTTGATTGGAAACTTCCTGATGGTCTCAACCCAGAAAATCTTGACATGACTGAAGATTTTGGCGGTGCCGTCCGAAGGAAAAATGCTCTCTGCTTAATTCCTACCCCATATGTTCCACCAAATTAAGCTCAACTTATATTACATATATATATATATATTATACTTCTATTTCAGACTCTCCTAAATAAGTCCATATGCTGGCACATTAAACTTTTTTAATATTTCTCATATTAATTCTGTATCCTAATACCTTTTTCTTATTGTCTCATTTCTCATTTTTGATGTTTGCCCTTAATTATTTTTTATTATTTGTCGGATTATATGGTTTTTTACATATTTCCTTTCTCTTTCTCTTGGTTTTAACTTATTGTCAGGAAAAGAGAGATTCCCATAGGAACTGATAAAAAAAAAAAAAATTGTTGCAGTATTTTGTGAGTTTAAAAACTTAAAAACAAAATTATGAATCAACCAAGTATAAATGTTTAGCTATTTTCAATGAGAGAGTGCATTATTCCCTGAATCATTAAGGATTGAATGATTTGCCTGCAAGAATTATGATTAGCTATTTTCATTTTTTTGATTTTTCTAGTTGAAGAGAATCAGTTTGTTTAATATAATTATACTAAAATTGAACTAGCATATTATAAATATACTATAAATATATTTTATGTATGTCATAAATATACTGCACCTAATATTCTACTGGTGTATTAATCTACTCAATATATACTAATTTTTGATAGAAAGGAATAAGGAAGTTTATGGTATTATCAATTTCCAAGGTAACTGGCTAAAACAAAAAGGGAGGGAGTAATTTTTTAGGTTAAAATTGTTAAGTGGTAAAAAGAAAATGTGTATTTTTGAAAAGGTAAATTTAATATATATATATATATATATATATATATATATATATATATATATATATATATATATTTGAAAGAGAATCAATTAATGCTTTCAAAAAATTACAAGTGAATATTCTTAAGCTTCATGTAAAACATTAAAAGCCCAAGCAAAGAGGTCCTCTAATTAGGATTTAGGAAGCCAGTGCTTTCAAAATAAAATCTATCTCTATTTATTCTGTCCACATTTCGGGCTTAAAAATGTGGTTATATGTTTTATTCAGCCTTAAAATAACCACTACCATGCTAAAGCTATGCTAGCTACGCGTGGACAGTTAAAGAGTCGCTAACTCCACATTTTCTTCTACTCCCAAAATTAAGTTTTTATCATACTACTTAATTATAAGTTTTATAAAATTTCCATCTTCAATTTCATATAATACATTTTTTCTCATAATTATATCAACAATGGACATTCATATATGGCTTATTTGTCCGTCTCTTAACAGTCAAATGTTGCCACCGCACAAATATAATATATACTGCTAGTTCCGATGCATAAAATTAATGAAATAATATGCAGATGGGTCTGCTTAAAAAATAAATAAATAAAGAAAATGCACATGGGAACCCTGTCTAATATTATATTATATTGGTTGGTTATATTAATTTTGCAAGTCAAAAAAAGGGTGCTTAGAGCAGGGACGGACGTACTAGCAAACCAAATACAAATAGTTATTGAATTTAAAAAATAAATAAATACTACAAATTTATTTGTTATATAATTAATATTCATCCTAATAGAACTGACGCTGTTTTAAGTCAAAAATTATCTACAAGTGAATCTACTTTTAATATTTCAACAATTTTGTTGTTTTTTTTTCATATATAGCAGCAAATATTTTTTTCTTTTGAAAAATACATCACCTGTAGATGCTTTTTTTTTTAATCTATAAATAAAAATATATATATATATATATATATATATATATATATATATATATATATATTAATTAATATGCAACTGCAACCTATTAAAATAGTTTTAATAAAAAAAATTAATTATATTCACATCAATATACTTACCATCAAGGTCTTTTGAGAACTACCAATCAGGCTCACTGGTTATGTATCTTAAATTGCGCGCGCATACACGGAAAAAAAAAAAAGGCTTAGCCACATATAATATATACTAATTATGCTTTGATAAAATAAAACCTACAAAAAATATTTTAATCAATTAGTCAAAGTCATTTTTTAAGTCTGATACTTTATTAATGTATGAAAGGTTAAAGGAATATATTATTCAATTCAAGAAACTAATAAGTTTATGCATTACTCAATTTTAGCCAAAAGCCAGTATTTTCTCAATTTAGCTATAGAATATATTCACTGCACAATCTTAATAGATCATGATCAATCTATTAGTATAGTAATTAAATGGTTAAAATATATGTCCTGCAAAATTTTATTGACGGTGTCATATTATAAATTTAGTAAATATATTTACAAAAAATTGAGTTTTATTATTTTTCTATCATGTTCTAATTTTTTCCTCAATAAAATTAATATTTTTAAAAGAATCACTGATGATAATTAGTAAACAATGAAACAAAAACTAACAAATTAAAGTATTTAATATGGAATAATATTATAAATAATAATTCAAAGATAAAAAATAACAATTCGTAATACCCTAAAAGCTCTATCCACATGTATATATTTATTTTTATTAATACCTCCAGTCCACTTCTAGTATCTTTTAAATTATGGCATAAGCTAGAATTAAGAAAATGATTATATAGCCTGAATTATATATTTACATATAATCTTTAATTAATTAATAATTTAATCTCTTTTTTTTCGTGAAAAAATTCCGTTCATCTTTGATTTGATCTCCTAAAATATATATGGACAGAAAAGAGAGTTAAAGAAAAGGAAGACGAACCTATACTGCTTAATGAATATTTCTTGAGTTATCGAACATGGTCTTGGATATCATGCAGCAAAATCCAATAACTATCATATGGAAATAAGAAAATGGAGATGGAAAAAACTTTGGTTTTATATAAGTTTAATTATCATGCGCAATTGATTGATTTTATTGGAATTATAGCCAGCTAGACAGGCAGTCAGCATAACATTCCCAGAAACCACATTCTTAAAAAATGACAGAAATTCATTATTCTCAACCAATATCCCGTTTGCATAATTGTTTAAATATTACTATGATCCACCTGTCAATTAAAATTATAAATCCAATATACCACGTTAGGCGATAAATTAATTATTAGAATTTGAAGTTTGAGTAATTTTTGAGGAATTGAATATTGTTAAAAATATTTATTTTCTTGATTTTTTTTTTTTTTTTGTGGAACAATGAACACTATATAGTAGTATATCTTTACTGCTGTATATTTTTTATAATTGAAAAAAAAAACCCTAATTAAAAAAACCATGCAACAAAATTTTCAATTAAAAAAAAAGATGGTCAAAGATGGTAGGCTGAATTGCTGTTAGCTATCATATGCTTCAATTCCATTCCTATTTAAAATCACAACCACACTCCTATATATATATATATATATAGGCTTCGCCAAAAGCAAGGAGAGCAAATTAAAGAGAGAAAATAGTCAAAATTTGTATCCTTCGCATGCAGCATGGCAGATAGTTCAGATGCGAAATGGGAAGGCAAGGTCACGGCGGAGCTGAAAGGAATAACAGCAGACCAAGTATGGCCATTTTTTGCGGATTTTTGCAATGTACACAAGTGTTTCCCGGATCTTGAGCAGTGTTATAAAGTGGAGGGTGAGGAGGGCAAGGCTGGCCTTATCCGATACGTCGCCTCCGTCCCACAGCCATCGTTCGCCGTCACCGACGGGAACACATTCCCTTGGGCAAAAGAGAAACTGGTGTTGATTAATCCAATCGAACGGTGTCTGAGTTATGAGATCCTTGAAAATAATGTGGGAGTCAAATCACATGCGGCCACATTCAAAATATTGGCAGTAGAAGATGGGTGCAGGATCGAGTGGTCATTGGTTGGTAATCCGATTGAAGGTATCAGATTTGAGGATTATCAATCCTTCCGTAAGTCACTTCTCCAGGCAGTGGCTACAAATATTCAGACTCTACTCTCATTTTCAAGTTAAAGAATCGAAATTTGATTTTCGCATTAATTAATTAATTAATGTTATCCGTTATTGTGTTATTGGGTGTGGTTAGTTAGATCCGTATATTCTATAATAAAGTGGTAATTAATGTTAAATTAAACATGTATGGTATCTCTCAGTTTTTGAGTGATGTAATAAGAGCCAATTTGTTAAATGTCATCTCTCTTTGTGCTGTTAATTAAGAATCGCTTACCATTTCTCTTGGAATATTATTTCTGTAAATGTTTGAAATATTTTTATTCAAACAAAAAGGATAATTGTTTTATCATACACAAACAAGCTTGACTTTAACCACATGCAGCTTCTTCCTTTCATTTTCCCCCATAATCACAAAATTAAAATAATTTTCCAGATCTGAGATATATATAACTCATCTAACTCTCACCTGTTTTAAATCTAAAGGTTATATTTGCAAAAGAGGGCATAAAATGCTAGAAAAATGAAATTCTCACTGTAAAGGAGAGAGACTTGGTATAATTAGCTAGTATATGCAAAATTCCAAAAAAAAAATTGACAAAAATCTAACAATAAGAATAGGATAGGGCCCTCTCTACTTGTCTTCCTCCTGTGGCAGAAAATTGAAAACCCAAGTTCACGGCGGAGCTAAAAGGCCTAAACGCTGGCCCAAGTATGGGCAATTGTTTTTTTTTTTTTTAACCAAGAATGTTGTATATTTATTGTAGCTATGGCTGGATATGATTTTCATTTACGGATGTAACATTGTAATATATTAAAAAAATATATGCTTATGGGATGTTAAGGATAATTAATTTCAGTGTCTTTTCAAAAAAAAGAAAATATCAGCTTCTAGGTTTCGTCTCTCTTGCATGAATATAGATGCCTTCTACTCCGCATCTACTCTTTCTTCCTTCGACAATGTCCATGCTTTATTTATTTATTTATTTATTTTTGTTGATGACAGATAATGTCCATGCTTTCATAGTTTTATTCTTTTTTTTTCTTTTAATTTTATTTGTTTACTAATTGCCTACCTCATTTCATCCTAGCTCTTTCAGAAAAATTAATAAAAATCTTAAACTCATCCTCACTCTTTTAGAAAAACTAATAAAAATCTTAAACACATCCACGTTTTGACTTTTCTTTTCTTTTTTGGCTAACATATGTCCTTAAGGAGTAATTTGTCAGCAGTTGATAGTTGTTTGATACCTAACAGCTGTTAAAATGATGTTTGGTAAAATATTCTAATCAACAGCTTGATAACTGATTCTATCAAAATTAGTTGTTGATTGAAAACGTTTCATTTTAGAATTTTATTTTCCATCAGTTGGTAGCTGATTTGATTTTTTATTTGGATTATATTATCTTTATATATTTTTATTAATTACAAAATATTTACTTCCTCCAAATTAATTTTTCAATCAATAAATTATTTGTAATTATTAATTTTTAATCAATAAATTCATTATAATTACCATTATAAATAATAGCTAAACTAGTAATATCGTTTATTTTTAAATGATTATATTATATTTTTAATTACTATATATTATTTAATATATTAAGCATAAATTATGTAAATTAATTGATTTTATTTATAAATTATATATACATAATTATTTATATTTTTATTGATAATTGATTATATTTTATTATTTTAATTATAATAAATAATTATATCAAATAATTACTTTGTTTGTTCATATATTATATAAAAATATATACTTTGAATAAAATAAATTATCTTCCTATTGATAATTTTACATTATAACAACATATCTCAATTAGTTTTACCAAATATTAATATTAATCAGTGATTAACTATCAGTCACTATCCACCAGCTGAACCAAACAAAACTTAAGTTTCAGAAAAAAATAAAAGGTAATAAAATTATTATTCGAATTCTATTGAATTTTTTGAGAAATTGTATTTCTTTTTTTTGAATATATAAATTTCATTATTATGATTAGATTAGATTGTTATAGAATATCAGTTTATGTTAATCTTGTCATTGGATTTTTCATATATTATATGAGTCAAATGTTTCTTAAACAAACTGCCGGTTATGAAGTTTTTTACTCGATTAAATAATAAATTATTACATAAGAAATTTTCTTTTTTTATTTTACAAAATTTTTTACATAATAATTTATTTTTACTTCGATCCTCAAATAAATTTATTGGCAAAATATTTTTCATTATAAATTTGGCAGACATGTACTTTAATTTGATCATATTTTGTTGGTCCGGGTTAGGAATTGTTGCTGTGGTCAAAGTTAGCATGCTAGACAGTTAGTATTTTACTATTTTTATAATATTTTCTTTTTATTCACATGATAGAAAGACTTTAACTAAAAATCACACATTTTGAATTTAGTTTCCACCGTCTAGCATGCGCGCGCGCAGATATATAATTTATTTAGTTATTAATATGTAATTTTTTAATAATAGAATGAAATTCATTCATAATAAAAAAAATTATTACATATTTATAATAAAAAATAAAGTGACTTACCCAATATCAATTTGGATTTGACAAACTATTCTAATAACAATAATAAAAGCAATGAGGATTTAGTGTTTATAGAGTAGAAATAAATATGGTTTTTGTTCTCATTCTTTCTAATGGGTGGAGTTGTGAAGTCATTGTTTTTTTATATAAATCCAGTTTAACAATAATCGGCAAAAATATCTTTAATCAGATATAAAACCGTAGTAAGACACTTAGAGAACGGTGTCGTACATCACAATAGATGAAAACAAACCAAATCTTAGGATATAAATTTTCATTATAAAAATAAAATTAAAATTCAACAAGAAAAAAAAAAAGATAATAAAAAACACCAACATAAATTTCAGATTAAAAGCTGGCCAACAATTCTTAAAGAACAAAAAGTAGGTAGGAGACAACTAGGGTTTTTTTTGAGAGGAAGGGAGGTGTTATTAATATGTATTGAATATTGATAATTGCCTAAGCAAACATTAATATGAGGATGAAGGACCAGTGTTAAACATTAATGAGTTGATTTGAAGACGTTTAAATGGTTCATATATACTAGGATACGAAAATTTGTCTGCAGGCTACATTGCTTATGGCTTATTTATGATCAAGTGGGTGTAATTTATAGTTATTAGTCTTTGTTTTTGCGCATTTTGCAACTTTCTTTATCAAGAAAAATGAACTCTCATTCTTAATTAATTATTTAGTCAAATCCATAAAATTATTGACAAACAAAATTTAATGATAAGTTCATATATAAAGTATTTATTATTTTATAATTGTAATATTGGATTAATCTAATATAAAAAATAAAAATTCTCAACGTATGAGTATGAGAATTTAAATCTTACTAATATAAAATACTTTTTTTCTCAATGTTGGAAAAAAAAATGTCTAGCCACGTTAGATGGAAACCAAAGAGGAAAACTTGTCCAGTATTAGTATTTAACAATTGTCGTCGTTGTTTTTTTTTTGTTTTTTAATAAAGTGACAATTGTCACTTGTCATTGGATAATTAAGAGAAATCTGTTATTGTCTTATAATTAAAATGAAATATTATCAATAACTATTAAATTAAGAAATGGAACACATTTAACATAAAAAATATATTCATTATTGAATCTCAAATGACGAAACAGATGGGGTTACCCGGAATTTTATATGGGGAGTGCATGATGATAACAGGAGGCTGCGCCTTGTTAATTGGAAAATTCTTACTGCCCATAGGAAGGACGGTGGCTTGGGTGTTAGAAGTATGTGTGAGGCTAATATGGCTCTGCTTTCAAAACTGGCGGGGTGGTTGCTCAACTCTGAAGATACCTGCTGGAAATAATTATTGAAAGGAAACTATCTAGCCAACGTGGCGGCTATCAAGGAATTTCCTGCGAAAACAGGAGCCTCACACACCAGCTAGAAAAGTTGTGGGGAACGGGCTTTTGACTCTTTTTTGGGAAGATACCTGCTTGATGAAAGAGTCCTTGATAAATTATATATGCTACTCGTCAATTATCCTGGGAGGAACTTTAAAGTTCAGTGAGGGTGTACTGGATGAAAGGTACGGGATGGGACATGAAAAGGTTGAATGATGTTCTATCGGATCATATCATTCAACACCTCCTGCCTTGTATTCTCAGTGATCGGTTAGATGAGCATGACTCGCTTGCTTGGCAAGCTCATTATAACTCCGGAATATTTTCAGTCCGCTCTGCTTATTTGGTTGCTATTAACAGTGTTGGGTCCTCTTTTTCAAAGTTGTGGGACGCGATCTGGAAAACAAAGATGCCGCATCGGATATGTACATCTATTGGGCTTATGGCACATGGAAAGATAATGCTGAATTCCGAACGAAGAAGATATGGATTTACGACTAATGATGGGTGCTCCTTGTGCTTGGCTTCGCAGGAGTCTATCCTTCATGTTATGAGGGATGGATGCATGGCAAGAGATTTTTGTCTAGTTTTTTTTATTATTATTTTTATTTACTGACGAGGAGATGATCTCCATGATTCGAACCTTACGCTGCACCAATGGATTAGCTATAATCTTATTGTTAGCAGGAGGTCTGGGTATAGTCAGCATTGGCCAGCTTTTTTTGGGTATGGGGTATGGTATCTCTGGAAATGGTGGAATGAATGCATTTTCAAGGGTAATGTTGCTCCTTTTAATCAACGGGTTGCTTGGATCAAAAGTCAAGGAGATTTCAATGTGGCTGTTTGTTTGGGAGGAGAAAGAAAGAGCCTCATTTAACACTCCTAAACGACAAAACATGTCGATTGGTTGGGAATATCCTCCTGTTGGGTGGTGTAAGCTCAACACTGATGGTGCTTCAAAGGGGAACCCAGGCCCGGCTTGTGGAGGTGGTGTTCGGATAACGGGGCTGCCTTTGAATATCGGGGTTTATTCATCTGTTATGGAAAAGCTATGGGCAGTGTTTAAAGGTTTGGAGTTGGTTTGACTAATGGGAAATAAGCAAATGATATTGGAGGTAGATTGAAGAGAGGTGCTGGATTTGCTGCTCAAGAGGTGCCAGATTAATGGCAGGTACAAGCATGATCTGGCCAAGTGTTGGAAATTCTTAGAGCTTGATTGGGATATTAAGGTGGTTCAGCGTATTGAGAGGCTAATAGAGTTACGGATGCAGTTGCTATCCTGAGTTATGGTTTAGATAATGGGTTGGACTGTTGGCAGGATGCTCCCTCTGAGATCAGTCGCATGCTTCTGGACTCTGGAGGATCGTGTTGGAGTTGCTTGGCCCCGTAGTATTATAGTGTAATTTGATGTAGCCCCCCTCTTACAAAAAAAATTTCCCTATGTTTAACATTTGAAAGAACTACTGAATGCTAGAACACAATCATTTTATATCGACACGTCTTGAGATATATATACTAAGAATAAGATGAAATCAAAGTTATCTTAGTGATACTAACAATTAATAATAAGTAAATTCATGATACATATATAATTGGCTCCCTTAACTATTATTAATTAGACGTACTGTTATATAATATAAACTAAATTAGTTCAAAATTGATAATAAAGATAGCCAATTAAATAAATTTGATAAATTATTGATTTTGAGAATTAATTGAATAAATTTTCAAATAATTATTTGAATTTCACACATGTGTAAAGATCAAAAACGAAAATATATTTTTCCAAAAAATAAAAAATATTTATGCAACAAATTACGTTGTAAAAGAAATGTACTCGCCTTATAAGGATGTTTATGTCAGATTATGTGGATGCTAGAAATGGAGTTGAGATTAAAATTTTTAAACATTGGTATTGTTTTTTTTTACTGGTTTAATATACCACTTTAACCTTCTTCTTCTACTTTTTTTTTTTTATAATATTCATTCAATTATACTATAAGTTTTCTTTTTTAATATTAAGTGGCGTTTAAAGAATTCAATAATAGGAATTTAGAAATCGGACATATATAATAGGAAGAGGATTGCATTCTTGTAGTTTGTAAAATTAAAATAACAATAATATAATAATATTCAAAAAATAATAAAATAATAATTTGGAATAGAACATAAAATTTTATTAATGGTAGTATAATTATATAATGAATCCAAATGAGGATTAGATCTCATAATTTTATACTAAAAAGTAATAAATGAAATGTAAAATGTGACTTGTTAAAATTGATATAACAAGTCATGCTATTTAATATATACATAATCAATTAATACTTATACTAAAATTTATAATTTTTACTCATGAAATCGTAACTATTAAAAATTTATATATATATATATAATCTCTAAAATAGTTTAAACTATTTTAAAATCAATTTATTCATACTTATAAATTTCTTTTATTTTTATATATTAATTAGTATCTCCAATATCGATTTATCTATCTTTAGTAGTTAGTATTTTTTTGATTAGATATATGAGAATATTTCAGCTAATTACGTAGTGAGTATTCTAAATAAACAAAAATTGAAATGATAAAATAAAATTGTAATTCGATGAGAAGATTTGCCGATGATTTGATTTTTGTCCTAATTACTGCTGGAATTAACGACACTGGTTTCCGTTCAATACTTACAGAATTTTTGTAGCGTTGCAAATTTGGACGAGAAGATTTATTGCCCGGACAGATACATTATGAATGTATTAATTATTGTACACTTACTCTAAATTAATCTTTAAAGGGAAAAAGGTTTTTAATATTTGATGTTTACTTTCAGAAGAGTCCTATCACCTTGGCTATACATTTTTTTTTTTCTGATTGTTAATTCTCTTCAAAATCAACTTTTGAATCTAATTAACTGATAACTTTTAGTTTATACTCATTTTGGGAATACACTCTTTTTCATCTTTGTGTTATTTATATTATTATTTTTTTAACTATTTATTATAAGATTGCAATAGAAATTAAGATAAAAATTTTATTGAAAATAATGTTAAAAAAAGGTAATGGAACAAAAAGTGGTTGTAAATTTAAAATTATATATTAATTTATTCTAAGAAATTATTTTTAAGTCATTAAAGAATTTAGAGGCCTAATTAATACCTCATCCAAAATATTTATCTAAATTTGATTCATAAATTTAATTAATTAGAAAATTAATATTTAAAATTAGTTAAAAATTGGCATATTTTCAACTTTTATATATATATATATATATATATATATATATATATATGAACAAATAGAGGTTTTAATTTTGATAGATAATTTTTTTTAAAAAAACTATGAGCGCGTCTTTTTATCATTTGATAAAAATATCATTTGAGAATTAAGAAGATTATTTGAATGTATTTGTTACATTCATTAGTAATAAATAGAAATTCTAAATTTTAATAAAATATCATTACACTATATATAAAATTTTAAAAAATTCATATAAAATATTTCAAATATAAAAAAATAATATGATGTATTACACTACAGTATTTGAAATTCATATAATATTAACTGAATAAGCATTATTTCAAATTATAGAGGTGTCAGTATTAATTTTTAAAAAAAAATATTTCTAACAATAATTTATTAAAATTTTATAAAATTATCAGTAATTTACTATATATATATATATATATATATATATATATATATATATAATGGGAGTGAAAATCAAATTAAATTGTGACGAAAGAATAGAATTCCACAGGGCGGTTAGTGGTAAGGCCTTAGTAAAACAATTACTTTCCCTCTCATTTGGTTCTGACGCAAAATCAAAAGCCAGAATGGAGAGAGCAAACAAACAAGCAAACAAGAAAGGAAATAAACTCATCACTCCTTCCCAAGAACCCCAACTCACATGGAAATGCCAAGTGTCACTCTCCATTCATCTGCACTCTCTACAACTCATCCCTTTCTCACTATCTACACGTATGGCAACATTTCTTCCTTTCTCTATAAAGATTGCCTATTTCTGTTCTTCTTTTCTGCTTCTCTAGATTTTTTTCATCATTTCTCTTAATTTGCTGCTGCCCCATTTTCACTCTCTTTCTTTTAGTCTAGGTAAATTCATGTTTCGAACTAATTTGTTATATCAATTTTATGTATCATTGTTCTTGGTTTTCTATGAATTTTGTTTGCCATCATGCTTAACCCATCTGCCTTTTTTTTTGCTGCTAGACTAATCTGCTTCTTACAGATTAAATGATGTCTTGATCGTTTATTTTTGTTTGAATTTTCATCTTATATATATAATTTGCCTTTTGATGCTCCTGCATGGTCTGTTTCAAAAAGTTTGAATCTTTTTAGGTTAGAATAAGGGCTGATTTTGGAATTGATTTTTCTTCTTGATTGTATATTTATATCTGAACAACATCTGAAAAGAAAATTACTGCTCAAGAGAAAAGGAGATATGAAATCAGTGAGAATTTCTATTTTCCTGTTTGAATTTATATTCAACCATCTAGTTCATTTTTAGTCTTGAATGTCCTGCGATATAGATAATGGGTATGCATTTCTTACTACTACCCTTTGTTATTATTTAAACTCATATATAAAAGGCTGAAGTATATTTCTGAAAATTGATAGGATGACGATGGTTGTTTATTCTTCAAATGCAAAATGGCTATATATTTCTGACCCTCTGAATATAGTCTATAATGGTTACAGGAATATTATGTGAAGGACTGACCTTTTAATTCATTGATACATGTCAAGATTCATAGTTTTAACATTGGTTGATATTGGTGTTGCTACTTTATTTGAAAATGAACCAACAAAGAAGCAATTATTGAATGTTCTTAGGGATGTGAAAAAGTATGTTATCAATCAAAACCTATTTTGAAAGTGTTAACAAGACAAATCACATTTTTTTTAATGTTCTTGCATTTATTTTGAAAGGTTCAACAAATTTTGCTGAGTAAGATTCACATTGCTCAACGATGAAACTCTGCTGAAACTTATCAGTCTAGAGAACCAAAACATATTTTTAGTAGAAAAGCTCCTGAATGAGCCTGGGTTTTGTTGATTTCTTGAACAAGTGCAAATAAGCCTGTGATAATTGACCACTCTAAGTGGAGCTTAAGAAGCATCACATGCATGCATAGATACCTGCGTATGCATCTAGTTATATTGTTTTCCTATTGAAATATTCATTTTGCTTATTTCTTGACCCATTTCCCTCCCAATCTCAAGTTTCCTGTATTTGCAGGTTATTTATATAAGCTTTGTTTTATGTGTATTCTAGTTTACTATTTTTTTTATTATGCTATATGAATTGCATAGAGTACTATACTAATGCTAAATTCAACATTTGAACCTTGATTACGATGCATGAGTGTTGGTCCTATTCCTCATTATGGTGCTTTCATCTCCGATTCTAAATGGTTTGTAAATCTTGTACACTATGAAATTACTAGTGATTAAACTAGCAACCCATTGTCAGGTTAGCATATTTACCTGATATTAAGTGTTGGATAATTTTATTGAAATCTGTTTTTATGAAGATAAAGACATTAAAATTTTCTTATGCATTTTAGCTTTTCACTTGTGTACTTATTTTAGTCACAAAGGTAATTTATGTAGGGCGAATCCATTTATTTTACACGAGGTATATATGTATAGAATCTAGGTATTAAATTTCTTTCCCAACTCTGTAAACTGATGTTCTCTCTGATAGGAAAAGGATAATCTTCTTTTAACTTTTTAAGGTATCTTCTTGGCTTTATATGGAAACGTAATTTGGATCGTCGGTTGGTTTTTTTCTTGGAACATAAAGAAAGAAATGTACGGAATAAAGATAAATTTTTGGACTGATTCGGTTTTCATATTCAAATTCTATCCATTATGCAGCTTACTTTGGTAGTGGACTTCAGTGTTTGATCCTTCACCTTCATCCTTCTCCATGTGTCTCTCACTTATTTGTTGCTGTATCCTTCCTTCAATGCACTTATTTGTTTTATTCAGAACTTAGTCTCAGCTTCGAAGTTTTTATGTCCATTGTTGCGGATTTTCTGCATTCTATTTTGGATGGAGAACTATTGAGGCTAATGCTTTTATTATGAAACTTCAGATATTTGAATGTTTTAGTGTTCAGGATATATGCGGGGTTGCCTTGTAGCTTTTTCATTATGATGCATATAATCTAATATGTCACTTTTTGGATAAATGTAGGGTTAACTTGGAGCTTGGAGCTCGGTGGTTGTTTAATTGCTCTCCCAAGAGCGGACTATTCAGAACAATATTTTGAGAATGTCTACAACGGCCAGCAGGATTATTAAGCTGAATGATAGTTACCAGGGGAACAGCCATAAAAGGAAACCACATCTGTTCAGAGAAAGGGAATCAAAGAGTTATGAAGTTGTTTCTTTGACTTTAAATTCCCATGGAGGAAAAAAGGGTAAATCTTTTGATTTGCCTCCTCGAATAGTCGGAGAAGACGGGGTGAGGTTTCTTTTTCTTTGGCATGTTCATGAGTATTCAACAGGTTCCGAATTGAGATTCAGTATTTTAATTTGAAGATACTAAACTTTCTTTCATTAGATATCTTACTGTGGTAGCCTATAAGGTTACCTTTCTATGGTATAATCTATAATTTCAGAATGGTTCTTTCTCTGTCAGAAAAGCCTTTATCAAAATTTTTTTTATCTTTAATTATTATTAAGTCTCTCATTAATTCTCAATTTAAATCATGTTTAATTTGCCCTAAGTTTATTTTTGTGTGCTTGTGTGTGTGTATATATATGAGAATAAATTTCTGCTGAAACTACCTAGTCATTTGAGCACATCTGTGTGAATGGTTTGCCTCAAACAGCAATTACTTGCTAACATATTAATTGGCTTAAGGATTTCCCATTAACCTGATTTGTTTTCTCAAGCACAAAACGTTCAGCTTCCATTATAATGACCTGCCTTCCTTTTTGGTTGTTGTGCTTTTTTTTTCAGCATTTCTATGAGTGTGTTGTCTGCGATAATGGTGGAGATTTGCTTTGCTGCGACACCTGCCCCAGCACTTATCATCTCCAGTGTCTTAATCCACCACTTGAAGTATGTGAATTTTTTGTCCTAGTCACGTCCAATTTTCTTTGATTTACGTTAAAGATAAATGTTTGTCATATATTGTCCACACCTGAAGCTGGTTCCCCCTGGAGATTGGCAATGTGAAAAATGCTGTCAAGGTCCTGATCTTTTAACCACTCTGAGTTCTCTCAAGCACTTGAAGAGAAATGCCTCATATGACATTGTAAGGCTTGCTGTTTCTCATATATGTTTCCTTAGTTTGATTCATTGACAGATTTTATCTCAACCGAGATAAATATCTTGATTGTTCTGTGTGCCTATTCTATTTTTCTTTTTCTCTCTTTTGTTTGGAGGAGCGTTAAGGGGAAAAGAAAAAAATTATGACAGGAAATATGATTTAATTCTTCGATACTCATCTAACCTTTTTGTTTCTGACTTTTTCTTCCAGTATATTTGTGACAAGCCACATATTTTTTTGGCATATTTGTTTCAAGAGTTTATACTATTTTTCTTACCCTAATAGACGAGCACAATTAAACTTGAATACTTAGCTAAAAGAGTAAATGTTGCCTTTACAGTAACAGAAAGATATTGTAGTCAAAACTTAATATATAAATATTTTCCCTTCTTGTAGGAAGAGGATCTTTGATATTGAAGTTAATGTGTGCTTAACTAAGGATACTTTCAAAAGAGAGAGAACTGTAGTGAGTTTCTGGAAGGAACATTTCATTTGTTATCTATACTAGAGCCTGATATTCAGTGTCCCATGCCATTATATATGTAGAATGGGAAATTGAAATGGAAAGTAAGAATTGATGGGTGCCAAAGACATTTGTCCGTGTGCATACACATGCATATATGATGTATCAAGTGAGTTCAAGTAAAACAATTTCTTGATTTCTAACCTATCTAGTGAAAATGTTAATAGTGGTATATATGTACTTGTTTTAATTGATACGAGAACTATATATTTATATAAAAGTACAAATCATTCATATGACTAAACTGAATGAGTTACTTTTTACAGAAGTTTTTGAAATACTTTGCGTGGAGAATGAATTTTAATGCATGGTATTATCCAGCATTTACAATAAACAGAAGAAAATATGAAAAAGAAAAAGAAAAAGAAAATAAATGCATGCAATAATATGTGTGAAACTCTCTTCCTCTAGAATCTTATGCCGTCATTAATTTTCCAAGATGAAATTTATTGCTTGCCATTCGATTTCCAATTCTGGCTATCAATTTCCCTATTTATTATAGATAAGTCTCTGCTACCTTTTTATTAATATGGAACTTGAGCAATTCGTATAAAAAATCTGTTGCAATAAGTAATGTGCTATGTCCCTCATTCATCAACTGGTTTCAGTTTCTTAACCTCTTTTATTTTTATTGCCTCTTCCTTATAAAGCCTGTTACTATTGTTGCTTGATGAGTTGGACCTCTTTCAATTTATATCGTATGCTACAGTGTCCTCCTTCAGGCCCATTCCAGTCATTACATCAGTTAGCTGAGGCTGGAGATCTAATGGAAAGAGCATCTGAGAATTATGTTCACATTGATGTGGAACAGGTATGTCCTTAGTTTGCTTCTTCTAGATCCCTTATTTATTTAATTATCATTATTGTTGTTATTATTATTTTATGGAACAGTTAGTTAAATCAGCTATTATATCTTTCTATCATACGCTTTATTTTTTAGCTTCTTCTTTCATCCAGAATGCTGCCGACCACATTGGTCATGAAAAAGGGTGTGAGACTTATTCTGCAGTGAAAGAAATTAAAGTCTATCGAAGACATGCAAGGAAGAAAGTAGCAGAAGGGGAGGAAAATGATGCAAAGAAATCAACCGGTGCTCATGGTCCTTCTGAATCAGCAAAGGGAGATAAAAAAGATAAACCTTTTACAGATACTTCAGGATTGTTTGATTGTTCAATCATTCAATCTGAGCTTCCTGAACAGGCTGATGAAGTTATGGAAAATGTTAATGCATCGACGGTATGGGACAGCATTTTAATGCATCACTGAAATGCCTACATAAGAATGCGAACAAACATATGCACATATTTTCATGATTCTGCTCTATTATGTCATTGTCATTGTTTCTTTAGTATTCTGCCATGTGTGCTTTTTCGATTATTTTTTCACGTGAAATGTCTCTCCATTATTAGCCACACCAACCAGACAAATCTAATCAAAGACCAGAAGCTCAAGGAAGGGAAATGGTGCATCGAGCAATTAACATTAGAGATTGCCCCCAAAGTCCTAATGTAAATCATTATGACAAGCTTTGGCTATTGAGGTAATAAATCATTTCTTCTGTTACATCTATTCTTGTATTTTACAAAAAAAAAAAAAAAAAATGAGGACGATGGAATTTTGTTAGAAGATTCTAAAAGAATATTGTATGGGGAAAATATTTTCAGGGATGTAATGCAAGAGTCAATGGAGGGCCAGCACTCCATGCAGGCAAGTGCAAGTTCGTTTTGTGTGCTATCATACATTTTGTCTGTATTGAAACATTTTTTTGTTTTACTCGGTTGCTGTGATGTCAAAGCAGAATAATGGAAGGAGGGAATTGCTTCAGTTTCTACCCCCAAAATACATAGAATCCAGCAAAGCTAAGAAAGATAAATTGTATATCTAACTGTTAATATCAATCAGGTGTGCTTTCATGTTTTTTATATTTATGTTTTTGTAATAGTAATCACTTCCTTCAAATAGTGCGAGGCTTCGTGCAAGACAGAAACAAAGAATTGCCTTAAGGAACAGAAGCAGGGGACTGATTCCTGGTTCAAGCATGGTTGGACTTGAACCACTTCGGCTGGATACAGATGCCATTGAATCTGTGAGAGTGCATACTTCCCAAAATGGCTCAAAAGAATGCATATTGCAGGAGCCCCATGTAATGAAAGAGAAAGGCACTTCCATAGACATGTTTCTTTGCAAATCTGCAGACCACATTCACGGTCTCTTAAATTCTTCTCAGAATCTTTCCAGCCTAAGAGACTCTAGAAGATTGCAGTACAGGCAAAGTAAATTTGGAGGAAAGTTTCCTCCTTTCTCATCCCACCAGATATCAGATGCTGGATGCTCTGCTAGGTTTAGTGCAAACTCTCAGGAGATTGGTAACCGTGATGTTCCATTGCACATGCTGGTATCCTTTCTTTTGTCTGTCAGAAAAAGACTAAACTAAAGGAAACAAAATTATTTACATCATGCCATGTACGTTTTTCTTTTCTTTTCCAGGATGAGCAATGACTAAATTGCTTTCTTATTTACATGTAGAATCCCTCTGCATTACCTCAAGGAGGAAAGTGTCATCCGTGGATAAGTTTAGGTTCAAACCCAGTATATGCTTCACAGTCGAGTAATAATGTTGACATCAGGATGATGATGTCCAGCAACACAATAAGAGATCAACTACCTGTAGATTTTTGGTCCGAAGTGGAGCTTGATTCTCTTTGGATTGGCGTCCGCAGGTTTGGGCAGGGGAATTGGCAAGAAATGCTCAAAGACCCCTTTTTGTCTTTCTCTAGACATAAAACTACAAAAGATCTGTCACAAAGGTGGACAACGGAGAGACTCAAAATACTCAGCCCTGGAGATATACCAACTCCAGGATCATTTGACTTGGTTTCTACGGACCTGAGGTTGAACAGCCTTCAGGTAGGCAATCCTAAGACCGCCTTGCCATCTGTTAAGGATCAGCTAACTTCAAATCGAGGAAATCAAGTACCACAAGGCCTTCTTCTTGGTGGACTAATTAACATTCCTAAGCTCAAAATAGACTTGGAAATAAGCCAGGATGGGAGCCAAATTCATAGAAGTGAAGCAAAAGAATTGTCATCAGATGGCATCGTTTGTGATTAAAACCTCATAGCAGCATCTAGGCAGTAGCCATGCTTGTTTTATTATCCAATATTCTTCTGTAATTTAAGTTTGTGAGTTCCATTTCATGCCAAAATACAGCGACTTAGTATGAACTCATTTCCTTGCAATGATGCTTCTATGAAAGATCTTTTGAATGCTATTGTTTGAACAATAAGTTGTGATGGCCAAGTACTATTTAGGTTGATGTTTTTATGAAAACAGAAACTAATCATGAGCTTTAAAATTAGATTAACAAGTTCAATGAAAGATTGATTGAAGGAAAAACTTGATTCTTCTCATTGCATATTCAAAAAGTAGAAGTACAACTTATTTAGTAGCTATAATAACTGTTCTGCTGAAAAATAGCAAAGTAACTAACAATATATTCTAAGTTATTCTAAAATAACAAGTGAGCTTACATAATATAAGCAATCTAATGTACACAAGAAGGCTAATACATTGGTCAACTTAGCAAAAACTCCATTCACGTGTAAAATTATATGCTACTTGAGTAATTGTACATGCTGAGCTGGATTGGGCCACTGAATCAGCAGCAAAGGAATTTGTCTCTTTATGCCCCCTCAAGCTAGGAGTGAAGATGTTCTGAATTCCAAGCTTGGATATAAAATAGTTAAACTGAGGTGCTCTGTGAGGTTTGGTGAAGAAGTCTGCTAATTGATGAGAGGAACCAATTGGAAGTAAATGCAACAAACCTGACTTAAGTTTGTCTCTCACTACATGACAATCTAATTCTGTATGTTTGGTTCTCTCATGAAATACACTGTTTTTAGCAATATGTACAACAGATTCATTATCACAAAATAAGAGAGTTGAGCTGGATTGTGGTAGCTGCAAGTCTTGCAAGAGGTAAACCAACCATTGAATTTCACAAGTGGTTGCAACCATGGCCTGTATTCAGCTTCTGAAGAAGACCTGGAAATGGTTGTTTGCTTCTTTGATTTCCAAGAAACAAGAGATTCACCAATAAAAACACAATAACCAGTGATTGATTTTCTAGTTAATGGGTAGGTGACCCAATCAGAATCTGAATATGCCTTAAGTTGCAAAGAAGAATTTGCTGGGAAAAATAGGCCTTGTCCAGGAGAAGATTTAATGTATCTGAGCACCATGTGGGTAGCCTTAAGGTGCTGATGAGTGGGACAATCCAAAAACTGAAAAAGATGTTGCATTGCAAAGGAGATGTCAGACCTGGTATTGGTGAGATACAACAATCTGCCAATTAGTTGTCTATAACCTGTAACGTCAGCAAGAGGAACTAAATCTGTCACTGATTTAGAGAAAGGAACCATTGGAGTTGGTGCTGGTTTACTTTCTAAGAAGCCTAAGTCAGCCAAAAGTTCTAAGGCATACTTTCTTTGAGAAAGATTGATGCCAGCAGATGTTCTTGCCACCTCCAGACCTAGGAAATACTTTAGAGTTCCAAGGTCTTTGATTTTAAACTGATCATGAAGATATTGCTTGATCAATGAAAGATTGATTGAAGGAAAAACTTGATTCTTCTCATTGCATATTCAAGAAGTAGAAGTACAACTTATATAGTAGCTATAATAACTGTTCTGCTGAAAAATAGCAGAGTACCAAACAATATATTCTAAGCTATTCTAAAATAACAAGTGAGCTTACATAATATAAGCAATCTAATGAACACAAGAAGGCTAATACATTGGTCAACTTAGCAAAAACTCCCTTCACGTGTAAAATCATCTGCTACTTGAGTAATTGTACATGCTGAGCTGGATTGGGCTACTGAATCAGCAGCAAAGGAATTTGTCTCTTTAGTTTTTTTATCAGAGAGCTCAAGGATAAGAAGAAATATGCCTTACTGTTATTGATTTACAAAAATTTATCAGAAAAAAGGAAAATAGGGTGAGCAAAAGAATTGTTGATTTCATTGAATCCCCTAATTTGTCCATAAAAAATTGTACACAATTTTTTGAAAAAAATATTAAACAATTCAGTCCCAAAAATCAGTTTTATCCTCCTCATCATGTCTACTGTATACATGAAAAAAAAATGAAAGGAAAAGAAAAGACTGAACATTAACCGCAAGGTGCAATATATTGCAAAAAGTAAGCCGCTATTATTTTCTCTGTAGCAGATCAACACGTCTCCAAGGGTGGCTTGACGTTTGCTGGCAGCTCACAAGATGGTGCAACCTCCCGGACCCCTATAAAACCAAATATTAGTACATCAGTCATCTTGGCTAACCAAAAATTGCACATGCAGATGAATTGGCAGAGTACTTTTTGATATGTTCGGAATTGCTTAAAGCTTGCTCAAATTTAAGCCAAAATGGACTCGTTTCCTGAAGATTCACATTTTTTGGCCCAGCAAGATAAGCCTGAACCACAAACTGCGGAGATCTTTCCCTGTTTTAGAAAAACAATCAAATCAAACAACATTTCGCATTTGCTACACCAGACACCCTTTACACCAATGAAGGATAGTTTTGATGACGAAGAAAATATACCCCCCTTCATATTCTGATAAATAAGCCAGATAAGCAGCACCAAAGTACATGGACACAAATGGCCTTTTTAAGTCATCAACAGATTCAACTTTGTAAGCCCTATAACCCAACTCCCCAAGCAAACGGAGAAAATTGAAGAACATTTCAGGATTAATGAAAAATGAAAAGTAAAATTCACGTATATACCTCTGTACGAACTAGAGTTGCAGTTTTGCATACATGTAGAGCCAGAAAGCTGTTGAGTAGTCGATTCCCATTAATCCAGTTCAATGTCCAATCCCATTCACAAAATGCATAATAACCATCTCAGATAGAGCACAAAGGACCGACTGCAATCCATAAGTATCAAAGACAATTTTACATTAGAAGAATTATTGAGCAGGAGACAAGTTCAGTAGAAATAAAATGTTCAAGAATCAAAACAACAAAAAATTGATACAACAGAAAATTTTTGTCCTCTTTTCCTCTGCAAATCTTTTTGAGATTTTTCAGAACTTTTTAAAAGTAGCAACATTAGCTACCTCTCAAGTCTAAAATGAGTATTTAGATTCAACTCATCTACATCATTACTTAGAAGACAAAAGGATAGCCAACAAACACATGACACCCATAAAAAAAACTCTTATAGGAAAATTGTGGAATTATCACCCTAAGGGTCAGACAAGTGAATGACCAGTCATGAACTTTGAAGAACTAACATTTGGAACAGAGAAGAGGTAGGGAAGAAACAAGAAAAGGAAGCACAAATTAGCCATGTTATTGTTCAGAAACAAGGAGCATTCATTAGCTATCATATATCCTTTAACTTCTACTTGGTAAGGTTTATACTTACAGCTTTAACTCCTCGTGTACTAAAGTACTTCAAAAGAATTGTTTCTGCAACTGCTTCCATGAGGTCATTTTGGTGAGTTGAGAAAAGATGAAGCAGTTCATTCTCATGAAAGTTCTATTCATAATTGGCAATCAATAATATGCAAGGATCATTCCAATCATAGAGATCATATCTAACGTAACAGGTTCATCAACTCTCAGCCAAAGCACCTATCAGGAATGCATGGTCAAAGTTGTCATACAAAACCAAACATAGGAACCAGATAAGCTTCTAAAGTTGCAAGAAACAATAGAACCACTTTGCTATCTGTCCTCCACCGAGCTGTACTACTTACACTTTATATCCTTTGAGAACAACCAAAGGAAATGGTAGTGAACTGTCCATCACTTCATTGCTTATTGATGGTGGCTAAGATAGAGAATAAAAAATGTCAAATTAACACCCTATATGGCTCCAATTTTTTACCTGAATTAATTAAAATTACTTTTCCTTCAAGATAAGGAAGAATTTAAATCTCAATGTCAGAAGAAAAATTGTAGTAGATGGGTTATCATTTTAAAGTTAATTGTGGTTCACTTAGTCGGTCCAAACTTAACCACTGATGACAACACTTAAATAGTAATTAGCATCATAAGATTTCAACATGTCCACCACAGAAATAATAATAACAATAATCTAAGAGCAAATACAACCAATAATCACGTCTGTTGCTTCATACCTTTACTTCTATTTGAGAAAGATATGGTCTCCTGTCCTTATCATGTGAAAAGCGCACCTTTCCACATCTTTCTCCAGATTTTGACCACTCTCTAGCAACATCAGGGTGATTCCACATCTCCAACATGTCTTCTGGGGAAGTTCTAGAATCCCAATACACATACTCACCACCTGATAAGTAAGAAAAGGAACTGATCCGGGATAAGTAACAGTCTAGGGAAAAAACTAATTCCCAGATGTAAAAGAATAAATTATGGAAGCATAAATATACTCGCCAAAATCAGGATGTCAGTAAAAAATATTGATCAAGCATAAATAATATATATATTACACCAATTGACCTGTAAAAGTGGAGAATGTAGTCCTGTACAGGTCAGTTTCCTCAACTGCTGACTTAAGAAAGATTACTGATATAATATCAAAGAACATATTTATATAGTCACTAATTGTGCAAACTTCAGATCATATTTATATGAACAAAATTAAATGTTAACATTTTTGAGCAGGAAAACAACAACCTGTGTTTTGTGAAGAAGGTGTTAATGTGTTTTGTGAAGGAGGTGCTTTTAATTTTGGAGTAGTAGATGCAACTGAGGAGGCAGAAGCAGAAGCATTTTTGACTGAAGGGACTTCATCAACAAATCTTCTGTAAAACAGTGACACATTGATAGTCAATTTCAAATATCATCTATTTATTCAATGAAGGCATTACCTGTTAACTGCAAGGAACAGAATCCTAGCGAGTAGGTCTGTCCTGCATTCAACAAATCATAAGATGCCTTTATTATTTGCTTCTAGAAAAAAGTTTAAATAGATATATAAGGAGTATCTATGATTAGCTGTGCCACAAGTTTCAAACTGGAACTACAGGGATTCTTATTCCGGTTTGTTGGATATAAAGTAAGCATGTTACATTAAGTAGTCTGCCAAGCAAAAGATAATTAGTTCAACAGGACAAAAGAATCTGGTAAGTTTCCATGCAGTTAGATAAAAATGTAAGGTACAAACACTAGCAGAACTGTTGAGCTTGAAATGTGTTTTGAAAATGCAGCTCAGTCATTTCGCTTTCAGGCCAAGCATCAAAGCACAGAGAAGAATATAAAGATAATAGATGTCTCCAAGCACACATATGACTCTTGACAAAAGGATTGGGTCCATAGTATAAACAGGAAATTAAGGCATTTCAAACTATTGCTATTCAGTCAATTCAAAATATTTTAGAAAATACGATATTGACACTTTTCTCATTTTCTAAAGTATGTCCAAGGGGCCTTCATAATTGAGAAAAAGAAAACATATTTAAAGACAAATGTAAACTAAGAGAAGCGCCAAATGGAAAACAATTAATCATTGTCCACTGCATTAAAATACAAAAGATATCTTCAAATAACTGCATGTCAAAACTCAAGTATGCAGTCATTAGAAACATTAAGTGCTCAAATAGGGAAGCCAAGTAATTTTCCCATTGCACTTCACAAAGAAACTAAAAAAAAAACATTGAAAATAGTAAGCCTTCACATCAAAGGTGAAATAATAAAAACCATAGACAGGCATGTTATAAACAGGAAAAGTATCTTTAAGGAGCGCAAACAACCACCTGGAAGGAAGACTTTCTTTGACTGATAGATATCGTTTCCAATACTGAAAAGTGGACTTATGAGTTGCCTCTTTTGTACCGCCTTTATATGCCCCCACTACAAACTCCTCACTTCTTTCCCTGCAAAAAGAGTTCCCAATTCTGATACTCCCAAATCAATAAAACTCAAAATGGCAGTTTTGTCAATTACTTGTGAACAAAAGATGGCTCGTAAACAAAAGAGCATTCAATAAACACAAAAGAAATAATTTCTATAATTAATAACTTACTTTTGCTCCAAGTTTGATAACCATTTAAGATGAGCAGCCCCAAAATATACACATACAAAAGGCCTATACAGAATGTCTTCATTTCCTTCTTATTCATATACCCAGTAGCCCAAATCTCTGAGCACAAGTTGCAGTTACAACTTGATTAAAATCCGGAATGAAATCAACAGTAAAAACTTACTGAAGGATATATATACTGAAAGGGGGATTGCAACATATATTTGATACCTGACCAGCCACATTGCTGTTTCTGGTGATAGTTGCATGATTCCTGCAGTGTGCTGCTTAGTCTTTTTGTCATAATTTGTAGCAAGCAGCTGCCTATCACTTTCTAATTCAGCAATAGCACAGAGCATATCCTGTAAAAACAGGGAAGGGTGTGAAATGAAATAATTTATTCTACATGGTAATTTCCAACTAAGCATACCAAACTGCAACTAGATTGTCACAGAATTTCTTTAGGAACAAATTTGTTCAACCAAAAGTCAGAAAACAAAATTTTTATAGAAAGGAGAAGAGGAGAAAGAAACAGGAAGAATAATTATCAGAGAAATTTCTAAATTTGGTCAACTGGCTTGATTGAAACAAAAATTCAATCTCCTAAATGATAAATGACAGCAACAAAAAATATTTATTGGTGATAAATTTTTTAATTAAGTAAACCAAACTTAAATCTTAGCTGGAAAAGCACAAGGACAAGATTATGAGTAGCTATATTTGTAATATTGCAACTTATAAATGTAGTGCAGGCATCACTCCATAAGCTCAGGCTGTTTGCATTGCAATATAGAGGTATTGGACGCCATCCAAATTATGCAAGCAGTTTGTAATGGATCAGCCTTATTTCTTTGTCTCAAGTCTCAACTCAACAAAATTTAGCTTTCAGTTATTTCTGAAATGACAGAGTATTAGACTTTTTATTTTGATACGGAAAAGGTTCACGATTTAGATAGCCTTTTAGCAAAATACTCAAATATGTATTCCCAATGTTCGAAGTAAGCAGAAAATTAATCTCGACAACATCATGTCACCATTTGCCTGGTGATATCTGAGGAATGGAAAACGTGAAAGAATTGTATGATAAACATCATGTCACCATTTGCATTCTATGATAAGAATAAACATACTGGATGAATCTGTGAATCAAAATGTCTGCTGACAATAATTTCATCTACAGCCTGAAGAAATGAAACACAATGCAATGTGAAAATTAGAAAACAAGATCAAAAGAAAATTAATTGTATCTAAAAATCTGGTGGTCAAATTTAAGAAATTCAAACTCATTACTTAATTTTCTTGAGAAACCCAATGATAAGAATTCCAAAAAAATTAATGTCTCTCCAGTTTTGTTTTTAAAAAAAAAAAAGGAGAAGAAGCTTTGTTACTAACTCCACAAACTTCAAAAAGGTGAAAAAACAAATTGTCTACAAGATGTTGCTTCAGTGATCCATTCACTAGAAATAACATGGTGTCCTTTAACTATTCATACATGAGGAATTCTTAGAAATCCAAATTCAGTTAAAAATGCTCCACTTCAAGGATTAATATTACATTTTCATCAAAGAAACACAGAGAAACTGTAGTTTCTTTTGAGGTAAATGACAGGTATTCTACTTTACCTTCATTTCAGTCTGTGTCAAATAAGGCCCCAGCATCTAACCATTCAGTGCTTACTTCAGGTTCCCACCACATTGCTTCCATGTCCTCTGGATCAACGCACTCATCCCAATATTTGAAGCTTATGCTCATCCTGGTGATTTCTTTTCTAATGTGGTGTCTATCAATAAGAAGATTAATTTCAAGGTGCACTTACTTCATGAAGATATTTTAGATATCAATAACAAAAAAAACTTTCTAGGCTAAGACTTTACAACATTAGTAAACAAGGTAAAAGCAGCCTTCCATATCCTAGGGTTTCTGAAAAACCGATAAGAAAGAAATCATACTAGAGTATGTTATTCTGTCATTAAATAAAATCATCCAGCTTTAGTTACCGGATGAAGGAAATATGATCATAACATCATAATCTACTTTAAAACGACAAAACATTTGAGTGCAACCTGATTGTTTGGTGTCAGAAAATGCAGATGCACAAGAAAAAAAACCTCCATCACAAGCATAGGAAAATGAAAAAACATTATCCATTTATTAGCCATACTGAAACATATTTGAACTGAAATATATAGATCAATCAGGCAGAACGTGTGTTGAATACTAAGATGTCTGAACCAGAAAATAAATGTGGGATATATATGTAATGGTCATCAGTACAACAAAATCAAAATACTTTAAAACAACCTATTCCTCCTCAATTTCAATATTCATCTGTGGGAAAAATAAAAGAAAATACATGAATATTCTACAGCAAACAATTAATTCTTTAACAGCCCTGAATGCTTTTTTTTTTCTCTCTCTCTCTTTTTTGTCTTTTTTCTGAGAAGCACATGGAATTCTAAACTCATTAATTCCATGTTATAACTTTGGAGCTAATTTGTTTCATGTTAACTTTGGCAAACAATAAGGACTAAGCATATAAGTAATGAATGAACTTCTCAGATTACTTCCTATCAACTAAGCGCTTTACAAGAGAAAACAGTGATGAATTTGCCTCTAAATACTAGATGCAACACATGATAAAACAAGACGAAGATTGACAACGAAAGTTGGTACCAAAGGTATAATAAAAATCCAGAGCGGAATGAAAAAATAAATTAAGCATTCGGAAATGGCAATATGTGAAGAAATACAAATTTATAATATACATAGATCGAAATGATTTCAGTTCCCATGGTGTTTCTTCATAATGCAGTTATGAAATTTCACCCATTCATTTGAAGGAAATAAAATGGTCCTCATTTCATTCATTTCGATGAGGTAACTAAATGAACCCGTACTACGCAAGAATCATTATTTCTAATCAATGAGATCACAGTTACTCGCATTTACTCAGCCAAGGATCGAGACCAAAATGAACTTCCCATTTACATGAGATTCCGTGTTATTAGATTCAAGAAATTAATAATTAAATATCCCTGTGAAATTATTAGATTCGATTTTTTGAAATTCAAAAACTCGTGTTCAATTCGAGATTATGAAGAAAGAAAAACGCATTATAGATATAAAACATATAGAAAAATAAACACAGATACCAGCTAGGTGGAGATTTGCTTCGCTTTTCTCCTCTTGTTGCGAATCAAGGAAAGGAAATGAGGGGAAATGTCTCCCTCATCCCGGATGAACTGAGTGTTCCTTGTTTGGATAGAAAAACGAAATGTAAAAGGGAAAAGGAGGAAAAGGAATGAGTGAATGAATGTCAAGAGCAATAAATCAGGAGACAAAAAGGTAAATCACTGATGAGGTAGATTTAGAGTTATTTTTGTGCCTCTGTGTTCCTGGGTGTGTGACTTTTTCTGGTGGGAAGCCAATTGTGTTGGTTGCAGAGGGGAGGATGTTAGAGAGTGTGACACTTGGCAAATGCCACGCTGTTCTTTTTCTCTGCTGAGCTGGCAAAGTCTTCGGTTGGTGAGTCATTATTCGCACTCTACCGCATAACGTTTCGGTGGATTTTACAACAATTATATTATAAATTTATATTCATCATATCTTATAAATATGTGTAAATTATTCTGTTCCAATCGAACACTTTCCTTTTTTGATTATTCTCAAAGGAGAATATTCTTCTTTTTACCAAACATATTAAGAACAAGAGATCTTTCTCGATCAATCCCTTTGCCCCCTCATTCTTCTAATACATTTTATATCTTTTTTGTTTATTAATTTTTAAAAATTTTTCTGTTTAGTTTAAATTTGTTTGAGAAAAAAAAATTTAAAATTTGCATGTTTGATTTATTTTATTATTTTTAATATTTTAGTTATTTTATTATTGTTTATGATAAAAAATATTAGTTTTAATATATTCGTGAAATAAAATAATTGAAAATAAAGATATTTGAACTAAAAATGAGTAACATAGAAAGAAAATAAAGTTTCTAGATATCGAAAACAATGAATTTTTATAAAAATAATGAATCTATAAGCAATAAACTTGTAAGTTGTAAACAGTTAATCTGTAAGTGATATATTTACAAGTTTTTAACAAAAAATTTGTAGTTTTTATATAATAAATCTAAAAGTTGTAAATAATAAATTTATACCTTTTAAACAATAAATTTGTAAGTTTAAAACGATAATCATGTAACTTATAAATAATAAACTTGTAATTTCAAAATAATGAATATCTAAGTTCAAACCGAAAAATTTATAAATTATAATAGATGAAAGTTCAAAAAAATAAATTTGTAAATTATAACTGATAAATCTGTTGTATATTCATTAGTTTATCAAAATTTAATTCTGGAAAAAAATACTTTTTTATTTTATTTGGCACGTGTGGAAATTTTTTTTTATAATGCAATATAAATATAGATACATGATATAACAACTCATGTACCAACTATATGATCTTAATCATAGTTGTAAAATCTAGACCGGTCTAGCCTGTTAGACCGAAAAATTGTCAATCAGTCAATTGATTGACTCGGTCAACTAAATTGGTCCTGATTTTTAGCTATATGGTGGAAAATTTGTAAAAAACTGAAAAAAGGAAGCAAGGATTCATGCAACTTCAACTTAAATAATCCACCATTGGCTACTAGGCCATACCACACCCATTGATATTCTTGTGTATCTTAATTTTTATACTATTATTTATTAATTTTTATTATTTTTATAAAAAATATTATCTAAATTGAAGAATAAATATATGATGTAATTTAAATTTTTAAAAAGATATAGTATATTTAAATTTTTAAAAACAAAAAAATATATGAATAAATAAATTATATTATTTTATTTATCTAATAATTACAATTATGGATGTTATTAGATAAAAATTATTATTTGGCTCTGTATTTTAATCTTTTTCATATAGGATATAAATAATTTAATTAATTATATTGTTTATTAAATTAATAATTATAAATGAAAACATTATATTTTATTTTAAATATTTTTATTCTTAAATATGATTATACATTATTATAAAAAAATGTATATATAGTTATTTTATTTCTATAAAAAAAATATTTTACTTGAAAAATTAATGCACGTTGAATATTATTTAATGGAAACTATTATTTATTATGATTTTTAAAAACTTAAAAAATATAAAAAAAATAAATTCTATTATTTGTTAGATAACATATAAATATAAATATTATTATACTTGAAAATATATTTTGTGTATAAATTTGAATTTAAATATTTAATATTTTGAATAGACTATTATACGTAAAACACATTTATTTTACATATTTTTTACATTTTATCATGAATGAAATATATTAAATATTATATTTTAAAAGAGTTATTTTGATCGGTTTGACTCCGGCTGAACTTTTAACCCTTAATTCTCTATATTTTTCGGTTCATTTAGTGGGCTGGATCTGAAAATAATGATCTGGGCTTAGTCCTGGCCCTAGGCTTAATTTTTGAGTTATCATTTTCTTTATCCAAAACTATTACTAATAAAATTTTAAGCACTTTATTGTTATTATTATTTTTTCCTTATCATATCCCAGAATTTAAAGAGGGTTATAATTAATTATAGATTATCAACAAAAGTCATAACGACAATGATGGTTCACAGCACTACAAAATACGTTCGATGTTTTTTTTAATAAAATTAATAATTAGTTGATGCTTAATTTATTATAAACTAATATTAAAATTATAAAATAATAGGTTTTTTTATTATAAATTTTAAAAGTTAGTGGTTTTATTTTCATTTTATCAAATACTCATCTGTCAAAATTTGTTTGGACCGTTAAAAGTTAATTAGTAAACACTAAATATAATTTTTAGTTCGTTAGACTATCAAAAATTATGTGCAAAATTAAATGAAACAAACACTATATATTAGATTTTTAGGCATTTATTTTTGAACAAGCAAAAATTATTTTTTAACCTTTGTATTTTTCTTTTTTTAATTAACCCTTGTATTTTTTTTATTAAGTCATTATATTTTCATACTTTTTGTTTGGTGATATAGAAACACTATATATTCCACTTTTTTTTTCATCCTCGTGTATATCTCAATCAATTCAATTTACATTGATAATCAATTTATAAATTGATTTATTTAAATATTTTTGAATAGTTTCTCACCTTAGTAATATGTTTGTGAATAAATAGTAAAATAAAAATATTAAAAAAATAAATATTGCTAAATAAAAGTTCAAAAGCACAGAGCTCAATTTTTTTTCCCTTTAAATGAAAATTAAAAATCTGATGCGTTAGCTGAACTAACGTCCCAATCAAAAACCGAAGCAAAAGCCGAAGCACCCAAACCGTAAACGTGGCACGCACCAGGTGAGATTGTGGGGCCCAATTAAAATCTTAAAGAATATGAAAAAAGGTCCATACTGGTGTGACGTGGCTTTCGAGGACCGCGTGGTTTTCTCAGCTGGGACTACTCGACAAACTCACCTACGTGATTAACACAGTCTCTCTGTTTTCAGTTGTAGGCATAGCAATGCTAGTATACAAACATACTCATAGAGATAGTATAGACTCGTCCTCTATCTTTAATTTTTTTTTATAACAATTTACAATCTCACTTTAATCTTAATGAATTATTCAAATATCGATCATATTTTTTTTATTTATTAGTTATGACATAATAATTAATAACCGACGAAAAAAACTCTTATTCTTTCATGAATTACATTCTGACTTAAATGTTAGGCATCAAAATTAAATTAACAATCCTATTATTATATTCCTATTTATTTTTCTGAACAAATGATATTTATGAGTATAAATAATTTTTGCATTGAATTCCATAATATTACTTAAATTTTTGTCAAAAATTAAAAAAAACAAAAAGTAATGAACTATAATATATATTGAAGATAGTTAAATGTTATAAGTTTTATGCGATGATTAAATTGATTTTTTTTTGAAAAAAATACAAATAATAGTAGTTTAGAAATTAATATTTGGAAATATTTGATAAAAGATAAAATTATCAACACTTCTTTTTTGTTTTTACATTTTTTGAATATTTATTATATAATTAATAGATATCATTAAATTTAATTTATTAAATAAAATAACAAAAAATTAAAAAAAAAGTATTGCTAACATTTTACGGGACACAAGCAATATGTTTTCTTATTCAGTTGAATTCCAAAAATTAAAGAATGTGATGACTACTCGGTTAATTTTCACTTCAACGCTTAGGTAATTGGGCTAACATAGGCACATGACAATCCATAATTTCTAAATGTTCAGTGCTCTAAAATTCCATATTCATTCAGTTATGTTAGAAAGATTTATTTTCATTTTTTTATAATTTAGAAAATCTAATAATAATAGTTTATATTTAATGATAATAAAATATATATTAAGCAAAAATTAATTATATTATTTAGAAATAAAAATATTAATAAACGATAATTTAAAACATGTGAAATACAGGTTTGGGCAGAAATAACCGAATCAAATAAAATATTTTAACTTGTATTTTATGGAAAACTTAAAAATGCCGTTGGATGGGGGTGATGACCGATAATCAAAATAGTGGAGGGTCACAAGTTGGGAGCCCGCATAATATCAAAACTCGGTCGTTGTCTAAATTGGAAACGACAAGCTGTGAAGATACTGCAGGTAGAGAGAGAGAGAGAGAGAGAGAGAGAGCAAGCAATGCCGCTTTCATAAGAAACTCCGCTTACATTTTCTGCTTTTTAAAACACCACCTTTGTTAAAATCAGAAGAATATCATTTCATTTCATTTCGCCCATCTGCCTAATCTCAACAGCCGCAGCAACATCTCTCTTAGCTAGGGTTTCTGCCAAGAGCTTGAAGCAACTCCGATGGCTTTCTCCACTCTCCTCAGATCTACGGCTACTCCTCCTTTAATCGAGGCCTCTCGCTCCCACCTCTCTCCCACGCCATCCGATCGATTTAATGTATTGTTCTCCCGTGATCGGATGTCTCTTTCTTTTTCTTTTTCTTGTTGTTCATTTAAGACTCTCTCCCTTTCCCTGAGTGCTGAGAGAATTGGACTAAGAGAAACTAAGAATGGAAGTGCGAGTTTCGTTTTTTTTTTCAATTTTTTTTTGGGTACCAGGAATGATAATTTTTGTTTAACTGAGTGATTAACGAGGATTACGCGGTAATATGTTTTTGGTTTATATTTTTTTTTCTTTATATTGGTGAACTAGAAACAGAAGTCAGATTGATTTTTATCTCCTATTGTTTTCCTTTTCACTTGAATTTGATTTTCTTCTTGTGCTAAATACGTATAATGATTTTTATATCTGGTTTGGTGAGGAAACGTAGGAAAGCAAATGAGTTCAAGATACTTGCGAATATCAGCAAAATTGAAGCCCTTTCCTTAAGTTGTTATTTACTTTAGCCTATATGAAGTTTGCAGCTTCTGATGTTTAATTCTTTATTACTCGTTTATGCTTAAAACTAGCTGGATTTTGGTTTTTATCTAAAATCTACTTGGATTTCGTCATTCATTAAAAATTTCTCAAGCAGATGGTATATATGCTAATTTTCTATGAAATTTATAACTATCAAAATATGGGAATATTTATGCTTAGCATTTAAGACAATTTAAAAGTGTGTACTATTTTGGACATTTTGTTTTATACTACTCTTGTTCATTCTCTATCGGAATATTCAGGTTTCAAGTGTCAATTTTAACCTAAAGTCCTCGCAGAGCATTTTTGGCACTTCAGTGCCAACCGGATCTTCTTCCTTACAGTTGAGTCACCCAATCCTTAAGTATTTCAGTAACATCTGTGCATATTATGCATTTTTCAACTTATGTGCACATGTGGTTTTCATGTTATTCTTTTCAAAGCAATTGTTAAATATTTTGAGCCATTCAGGGCATCCAGCAGAAGGAGTTTCCAGCCCGTCAAGGCTACAGCTACTGAAATGCCACCCACTGTCCTGAGTAAGAATCAATGTTTTTCATGCAGTGTTTACATTTTTTTGTTAAACTTGGTTGGCCTTCTGGTGATGCATTTGTTGACATGCTGATTTGCATTGCTTTAACTTTGTTTAGAGTCACGCAGTGATGGGAGGACAAAGGTTGGAATCAATGGTATGTTTTCACAAAATCACTGAAATGTTTATTCTGTTTTGCATATTCAGGGAGACACAGTTTCCAGAATTTTAGAAGACTAATAGTCATTTTCTGCTACATGCTAGAAAATAACAGAGGTTATTTTTAAGTGAATTTAGTGTACGAATTTAAGTCATTGATTGTATGGCTGAATGGAGTGTTGCAGTTTATATCCTATAACTGTATATTATTTGGTCATCTATTATTAGTGGATGAAATAGATTACAGTCCATGTAAGTAAGACGAGCTCGGAATAAGGTCCTTGAAAGCATTCTTATGTTTGATAGTGGTTAATAAATGCACTCTAACTAGTTCTGGACTTACAGGTTACAACTGAATGTTGGATTAATAATATTTCATTAACGAAACAGAATGGCATCTTTAGAGAATTTACTGAAATTTTTTTGGAAAGAGACAAACAGAGAATGGCTAAGACTTGTTGCTGCTATCATGTCTCATTATCTATTTACTTCTTTGGCTGATAGAGAATAGAATGGTGTCTGTCTATTAGCAATCAACATATTTGTGCAAGAGTTTGCAAACCGATGCTTTATCTACTTAGTGAAATTGAAAAATGAAAAATCTAAATTGCACTCATATATTACCACTTTTTGTTATTGTGGCTTCTTGAGCATGGTTCCGTCATTATAGACTGTAATAGTAATGTATGTTATATTCTATATTGATGCAGGTTTTGGTCGCATTGGAAGATTGGTTCTGCGAATTGCAACTTTCAGGGATGATATGGATGTAGTGGCAGTCAATGATCCTTTTATTGATACTAAATACATGGTAAGGATGTCTTATTAGGTTTCCATATCCTTTCATTAATGCATATCTGACACCAGATGTGTGTGACTGTGACCTTGCAATCAACCCGTTTGATCACAGTTACTGGGAATTTATCCCAACAGTTGTTTGTACATGATGGACTGGAAATTTGCATGTGTTAGGGATTAATGGGGGTTTCCATAAGGCCATTGTATCTACTAGGGAAAGAAAAATTATAGATAAAAAATGTCTTAAATGAATTATTCTCAATTTTTTTTTGTTTATCTTTGTCCAGGTGTTTGGTTAATCATTTGCCACTGATGGATGCTATTTTAATTACTGCCGTTCTTGGAATATATAGTATTTTCTAATGACTTGGGTGTTTGCCTTTTTTTTTTTCCTTTCTTTTTACATGGTATCTCTGAATTGATTAGTCTTTGAAGTGGCATATTGCTTTTTTGAAGTTACTCTATTGACATCTTTTTTGCCTGATTATCATATTAACGTTTATGGGTTAGATGCTCTTCAAATGCAATTTCTTATTTTTACTGAAGAAAAAAGGTAAGCTAATTGTTGATAGTTCAATATACAGTTGCATATATGTTTTTTGGGTGGGCATGAAGCAGTCTAGTCCTTTTTAGTTGCTCATGTTCTTCAATTTTGAAAGGGATGGGTGTCATTTGCTCTCTCTTGCCTCTTCTCCAGGCTTACATGTTAAAGTACGATTCTACTCATGGAGTTTTCAAGGGATCCATCAAGGTTTTGGATGAATCCACTTTGGAGATTAATGGGAAAGAAATTAAAGTTTCAAGAAGAAGGTACAAGCCATGCTATCATATCTGTCTAGCTTTCTAGGTCATAAATAGGTGCAGGCTTAATGTGGTGATGTTTCTCAGTTCAGGTGGCAGTATATGCCCATGTCAATTAGTCTCTCTCTCTCTCTCTCTCTGTTTTTTTTTTAATAAAAAAAAGAAAAAAAAGAGTGTGAGGGAAAAAGCTGACTAGGAAATTAATCTCTATCCAGGGACCCAGCAGAAATTCCTTGGGGTGATTATGGGGCTGAGTATGTGGTTGAATCTTCAGGGGTTTTCACCACAGTTGATAAGGCTTCTGCTCACAAAAAGGTGACTATAAACCACCAGTTATGTTCCCACCTCTGTCTTACACCTATTCTCACAATTCACAGAAAGTGCTTCTTGGCTTTGCAGGGTGGTGCCAGGAAAGTTGTCATATCAGCTCCCTCAGCTGATGCACCAATGTTTGTTGTTGGAGTGAATGAAAAGACATACAAGCCGAACATGGACATTGTTTCTAATGCTAGCTGTACCACAAATTGTCTCGCTCCTCTTGCTAAGGTCTGATCACACCTGAGATATTAGGACTTATTGTACACTGGGTCACTTTTATTTGATTAGCTTTTAATTTCCAAAAGTCATTGGAAAAAGCTACTTCAGGCAGATATGCCTAACGTGTCTCTTGATGTGATCAATGTATTGTTTGTTATTCTGTTTTATTTTTCCCCCTGATATATAATCTTTCATTTGTTTATGGAAGTTAGTGTTTGAGCATCTGTCCACCTCTTAATATAACATCTTATGGTCTTATTTTGCAGGTGGTTCATGAGGAATTCGGTATCATTGAAGGTTTAATGACAACTGTCCATGCAACTACAGGTTTCTCTCTCTCTCTCTCTCTGGCTCTCTCACAAACACTTGCATGCATGTGCGTGTGCATATGCACCAAAATATTTATGTGCTTGCTCAAGAAATAATGATGCATGAGTAACATGGTTGTGATTTTTTTTATTCAGCAACACAAAAGACTGTAGATGGTCCATCAATGAAGGACTGGCGTGGGGGCCGTGGAGCTGGACAAAATATCATTCCTAGTTCCACTGGCGCTGCAAAGGTATGAGATTGAGTTTCTGGACTCGGTGGAACATTTCAAGACATGCATTCTTAAATCAGATATAACTATATGCATTGGGTACTGTAGGCTGTTGGAAAAGTTCTTCCAGAACTCAATGGAAAACTTACTGGAATGGCCTTCCGAGTCCCAACACCTAATGTTTCTGTGGTGGACCTAACTTGTCGACTTGAGAAGAGTGCATCTTATGAAGACGTCAAGGCAGCTATTAAGTATGTTATTGTTATTATTGTTATATTGGGTGTTAACTTTTTTTTTTCCTTTTTAAATGGATGAGGACTTGGGCTGTGCTTTTCAAGTTCAGGTTAAAATTAAGTCTTTTGTACATTTTTCAGTAATAACTAAGTTACGTGATGATCTTCATGTAAAGGTATGCATCAGAGGGTCCCCTGAAAGGTATTCTTGGTTATACTGGTGAGGATGTCGTCTCTAATGATTTTGTTGGTGACTCAAGGTATCTCTCTCTCTCTCTCTGTGCATGTTGTTGCTGCCCATTTTAAATTGTCAGCAGTACATAATGTATTTTTTCTTGTCTGAAAATCATGAAACAATTCAGTGCCATAAAATTTGTTCATTCTTTTTAATATTGACAAGATTTCTTCATTCTTTTAATATTGCCTAGAATAAACTCTTTATGGCATCCCAAACCTTCGCTTTACAATTGCAGTAGACTGCAAATAATGAGAGGGTCTTAAATAGATCTTTTTGCTTATCCCTATTAATTTAGATGGCCATTCTAATTATCCGTTTACTCCAGGTCAAGCATATTTGATGCCAAGGCTGGGATAGGGTTGAGTGCGTCCTTCATGAAGTTGGTGTCTTGGTATGACAATGAATGGGGATACAGGTACATCATCTCTCTCTGTTTGTCTCTCTCTCGCTATCACACACACATAATGTATGCTGGCTTGCATTTTACTCTTTTACCTTTCCTGCAGCAACCGAGTGCTGGACCTGATAGAGCACATGGCATTGGTGGCAGCACATAACTGAAGAATACATGGAGGTTTACTGCTCTGATTTCACCAGCAATTTTTGCGTGCACTATAAATTTCATTGAAAGTGTAGTTACAGATTCCATAGTGATGCAGTTTTTGCCTGAACCCATTTATGCCTTCTGAATAATGTGATGATAAAAATTACATATGAGGTTTGTCAAATAATACCTCTGTTAGGATTTGGAGCCCCCCATTATAGAAAAAGTTGATGCTCTAGATTCGTCATCCTCTGGTCGACTGAATTTTTATGGGAATGAATTACATAGCATCTATTCAGATTTAATCTGCATTTTCTAAATGTGCATATTTGGAGAGCACTATTCAATTCTCGGGTTCAAGTAATTTGTTATGCATCTGTTCATGCTTATTAAGTATAACACCGTTATTTTTAATTATGGATTGATGGAGAGGAGAAAAATAAAATGAAAAAATAATTAATTATTTTTCAAATTCTCATTTTTATTAAGTAATGAAGTTATAGGTGTTGTAAGAGATATTTTGTGCTTAAAAGTAAATCTTTTTTTTTTGGAAAACGTTTAAAGGTAAGTCTTTTATTTAGTAATGCCAGCGATTGTTCGATATTTTAATTTTTTTTTAAAAAAATTGATGGGTGGAAAGAAGAAAATAGGTGAAAAAATAATTAATTTGTTTTCTTTTTCTTTTTCTTTTTATCAACTAATGAAATGATAAAGTATTGTACAATCAAGATATTGCCTATTGCTGCATTTATAATTTTTTACATGCATGTATATAAATATACCAATGAAAGTAACAGGTAGCAGAAGATGCTCTCACATTATTCATAAATTTAGGTTTAATTCACAATGATTTTTGGTACCTTTCTACAACTATTTGTCGCTTTACGACAAATTGCTTACATAAAATTCATGTGAGGTTGCAAATAAATAAACATCACCGATTAATACCCAGTCATTTCATATGCTTTTCACCAACTCGTATAAAATCATGTGCTATATTTTGAGAGTATCAATGGGGTAAATCAAGAAGATGAAATTTGTATGATTCCCCATCATTTCATGTTAACATGAAGAGAAAAAAAAAAAAAAAAAAACTTGAAGAAGACGATGCACTGAATGACTCACAACACTTTTCTTTCTATTTAACATAACCGCAATCTGCCCAAATATGTAAAATTCCCTACAATATCAAGCAACCCTATTACAAAGGCTTTCAAAACCTAGGTTATAATTAATTTAAAAAAAAAATTGGCACGAAACACCAAGACTATACACCAAGTGAAATTTGAAGGAGAAAAAAAAGAACAGAAAACACCGCCGCAACTGCCTGATCATCACAACCACCATCACTTGAGCACTGTTGCAGCCACCATCAATATTAATAGTGAATAAAAAGAATAAAGGAGAAGAATATAGTGAGTCTACATCACATTATTACACTGGTATAACATCATTCTTTGAGATGTCTTGACATCTCAAAACAATACCCTCAACACTCGCCGGAAAAATACATTTCGCCCATTGGCATCCTGTTGTAATTGGTTCTGGCGGAGGAACAATCATAAGCACATTATCATTCCTTTGAACAACTCCCATTACGCTCACAGTGCTTCCTTCTTTAATATACCTATATAAACACCATTTGCAATATATAAATTTACAAACTCATTTAATAGCATTATATCAAAAGCTAACTATACTGTTACCAAAGCAACGAAAAGCCATTTAGTTTTCAACCGTATTCACCGTCATGCCCTGCAATTTAGTTTTCAATTCATTTCAGACAATGCCCTGCAACCTGACACTTAATAGAAGACTTTAATTTAAGCTACCCAAATTGATAGGAAAACAATTACTATTAATTTGTTAAAACTATTATTATGTTATTTCTCACCCATTGTCATTTAACAATCTGATGTTTTCTTCTTTGGTTGATCACCCTCAGTCTGTCTCTGGCTGAACAATCCCAGGCAGAACCAAGTGCCAACTCTCCCATTTAAACACCTAATTTGGCTCTCATATTCTTATGGCTAAAATATATCTACTCAATATCAACAAAATAGTCCTAAGAAAAAAACATAAAATACTCCGTGTCTCAAAATGTTTGTCCCTTTCTGTTTTTTAGCACTAGAATTGAGAAATACAGTAATAATTCAACAAATTGACTATAATACCCAAATAACAACTAGAGTTATTGCAAATTTATTAAATTTGAGAATTGTGAAGTAGCAGTAATTAAAGCAAAGGGTAGAGTTGGAAAAGAAAGTAAGAAATTATATTGTTTTCACAAAATGGACAACATTTTGAGACAAATTTTCTCTACAAGGTACAAATATTTTGAGACGGAGGTAGTAGTAGTTCCTAATTGGGAAATTTGTCTGTTTTCTATCATCACCCACCTAAGTCAAAAAGAAGACAAAATGTCTTTAAAGAAGTATATGTCAACAGAAAATAAAACAGCTAACTCTATCTTTTATGGTCTTACCCTTCTTTCAATCGCATTACTCGGTCATCTCTTGAAAGATTTCTCTCTCCCAACCACCTGATGAACTCCGGAGACAATTCTTCAGTACCTGGGTTGACATCAATGACAAGGGAGTCATCAACATAAGGAGTCACCCTTGCACCATAGCCAGTTTTAACCAATGCTCTCAACCCAGATTGGAAATCAGATATGTAGAAGTCAACTGCACGTCTCTGTGAAATAAAATTTATAAAAAATTAGAAAAGAGCAAATCTCTAAACACAAGGCAGTAGAATTTGTCCTCAACGAGCACATAAGAACCTTGATAATCGCATATATGAGCATCTTGCATCAAGTCAAAATTTATGAAAAGCAGTAACATTATTAATACATTATCAGAAGTTGAACAGCAGACATGGCAAAGTTATGCTTTTTCCAGATTATTAAAATTCCAGTCGGTTCAGCTTCTCGAAGGACATCTCTCCAAACAGCCTCAAATTTTAGACCAGAGAGAAGTCCCTCATTCTATTAGCCAAACTCTGATGCTATAGATGTATATAGAAAAAGTGGATTGCTTTCAGAAGGAAATCGGCATCAGCGGGAAATACACACTTGCATATATTAACTGTTCAATAAATATAATGAGCCAGAGGCTCAATTACTCACTTCTAATGATCTGAGTCCCCAAGTGAAGCGACGATGCGTGGGATTAGCTGCTTTTGAATCCCATCCTCGATATTCATATAAATTTGTGGAAGTATACACACATCTAGGAACTTTTTGGAAGGAAGATTCAAGCGGCACATTACCACAGGTGACCACCTTCAAAAATACCATGAAGCATAGGACAGAATTTAGTAATGTAGATACAACAGCAATCGATAATTAAAACATAATGAAAAACAATAAGCATTACCCCAGATATCTTCACAAATTGCCCATTCTTGGCATTTCGTAGCTCAGCATCTGGATAATGTGCAATAAAACCCATTATAGCTCTTCTCCCAAAGAATGTATTCCATACAAATAATCCAGCCACAGCACCAAAAAGAACCACAACAACAATAAGAAGAATGGCATTACGCACTGCTCCAAGAATAAAACCACCAGCAATGAAACCCATGACAAAAAGTAGAATGAGTGACCACAATATTGGCTTTGGGAAATTCTTTCTGAAAGAAAAGTCATCTTCTTGGCTAAGGACAGTCACAGCTTGATTGTGAACAACAGCAGAGCCAGGAATTTTCATTGACCCCATTGATTCTAAAGGACCAGATACCTTCCGAGGAGCACCAGATGAATTTAGTGGACCTGAAGATATAGGCCCTGATGTAATGAGGCCAGTTGCAGGAAGAACAGGAGGAAGTGGACCAGAGTTTTGCCAACCAGAGGGTGTTACTCCGCCAGACTGAGGGCCAGACGACTTCTTTACAGGATCTCCATGTCTATTTAAGGGTCCAGAATTTGATTTCTTTAATGAAGCTGAACCTGATACACCTCCAGAAGATGCAGCACCTGAGGTTGTATAGGCAGCCCGAACTGCAGCATTAGGCATAATTGGTCCTGAATGTGATGCAGCACCTCCAAATGATCCTGTTCTTGAGGGAGCACCAGTTATAGGTCCAGATTTCCTGGACTTTGAACCATCCATAGGAATATCAAACATTTTTCCCAATTCCCCTGACCTTTTAATGTCACCACCAGTGTATGGCATGGCCGTAGAACTCATTGTCGGAGCCCTTTCCTTTGGTTGCTCAGGCCGGCCTGATACATAAAGGCCATTGCTGAGCTGATGAGATGGGAACCGAGAACCCATCTAGCTGTTTTAAGAGACTGCTGAATATATTATGAAAGAAGCAACTATGTATGTAGTGGTCAAAGCTCTGTGGTCAAAGCTCTCCTGAGAACATAAAACACATTAAGCATCTAGACAAATTGTTTGCCACAGGGGAAAAAAATTAAAGCATGAAATCAGGTTATCAACACAACCAGGCCGGACATAAGAACTCCATTAAGAAGAGGAATTTGGCATGCCACAGGAAAGGATTGGAATCTAAATTGATGCAGATACTATTATGGAAATAATAGCGGTTATTATCACAAATTTTCAATGACTAGGTAAAAAATAAGCAGGTAGGATTAGTTCGAATGAATACAAATTGAGAAACATGTGGGCCTTATTACGAAAACTAATCTCAAGCCGAGATTCCAAAATAGTATATTCAATCACCCAAACCCAACACTGCCAGAATCAATGGAAACCAAACACTTGAAACCATACCATATCAGATCCCCAAAGTCGATCAAATAAAGTGCCATGGCACACCAAAAACACCAGTAATTGAAGCCCAAAAGAATACTTTTCTTATTTCCACCATTTTTCCAGTCCTTGAGTCGGCAAGAATAACAAAATCAATAGAAACTCTATGCAAAAATAAATCAACCACTAAAACTTTAGACATCTACCATTCACATAATCAAAATCCACACAGCCAAAATCAATTAACTAAGCATTCCGAGATCAACATTTTAAGCATTATGAACAACAGGAAATAAGATCTAGGATTTTTTCATAAGGAATGGCCAACAATGTCACAACTTCAGTTCAGTGTCCTATTGTTTTGGTTTCTTGAATTTTCTCAAGAGCCAAAATATAACATTTCTAACCCCAAAAAGTGAAGAGTCGAGCAAGTTTCCACATTACAGAAAACCCCATTCCACATACAGAATCTGATAAGCAGAGGATGCGAATATCGCCAATTCTAACAGAAAAAAATGAAGTAAATTGGCAAGATCTAATGGAACAAATAAATATATCAAGGCCTAAGACCTCAGCTGAGACTTAAAGTTTACTACGTATACCCAAAAAAGAATGGTAAATCTACGATTCAATTAAAAAAAAGGGAAAAAAAGCTAACTCTTGCTCTCAAACATAATTTTAGGCATAAAAATCCATCATTTATATAACCAAAACAACAAAGGGTTAAGGAGACATGACATGAAAGGGACCAACTTAATAGCTGAAATCGAGAAAACAAAGCAAACCCAGATCACATTTCGAGCAAAAACGAACAAAATGGGAGAGATCTAATGTTTTGAGAGCAAAATGTAGCAAGGAGTGGAGAAGGGAAAGGGAAGGGCAAAATGGGAAATATTGCTGTGGAAAATTCATACCTGAAGTCGAAGGCGAAAGGAAAGAGGTTCGTTGAAATCTGGAGAAGATTAGGAGGCAGCACTAACAGTAGCAACAACGACATGGGTAAATCAAAAGACAACAACAGTAGAAGTATACTCTCTCTCTCTCTCTCTCTCTCTCTCTCTCTCTAAAGAATCAACCTTTCTTTCTTTCTTTCTCTCTCTAAAAATGAATCAATCTAGTATATGTGCAATCTCTCCTCCCTTTCTCTCTCTCACACACTAAAAAGTAAGTCTCTCTCTCTCTCCCTCTAAAAATCTTTTCTTTTTTGAGAGTGTCACTTGAGAGAGCCGCAACAACTGGTGAGTTGTCCCGTCCGGCAAAAGCCTCCAAATTCGAGGAAAAATGATCATTAAACAAACCACCTTTTTATTATTATTATTATTTTCTCTCTGACATATTGTTAATAATTTGATTATTAAAGTAATTAAGGAGTATAATAATAATATATCCCAAAACAAGCAAACATACAAACCCCACATTTTCCTGCACTCTCCCTCTCTCTTCTCTCTCTTGCTGTTAAGGTCAAGGAAAGGAAATGACTGATAGGGTCTTGACATTGCTTGCCCAAATGTCCAAATTACTCTTCTTTATTTCTGATGCATTATTTTGGTTTTCTTAATTAATTTTTTACCTCAATGTATAAACATTTACAAGCCAACCATTTATATTGTCAGGGAATATTTGTTTGTAATGTATCAAAATATTTAAATTTGAATAAATTCTAAGTGATAACAAAATTAATCCAAAATAATTTAAAAGTGAATGTTAAAAAATTTAAATTTGAGTTTTTTTTTTGGTAAAAGAGTTTCAGAACTGGGTTTTGTCTCATACACATTATTTAGATATTTGAAAGTTAAATTTGACATTATCACCATCCAAGTTTTCTTAAAGTTGAAGATTTGTTAAACTTCCTTCCAATTTCAACCATTGAGTCACAGAGAACTTGTTAATTATGCTCACAAATTGTCTTCCCTTTGTCTATTCTAAAATATATTCTAGCAATTAAGTAAATTTTCAAATAGTAAAATAATTTTTTTAAAATAAAATTCATAAAAAAAATTAATATTTCGAACATGAGGCAGGAAGGCGAATACTTGTATTACAATAGTTGATAATTTAAAATTCTCATGAACAAAATATATTAATTAGTAAAAAAATTACATTTTCCTAATATGAAAAATCGATTTAAGTAAGAAAATTTCCATGGAGTTTTTTATTTTATTTTTTAATTTTATAAAAGTAGTGGTAAATTTTTTAACCTTATGAAGCTCTCGTGGAAATGTTGAATTCATTTGGTGCCATTATCTAAGGAGCTGTTATTGTGAGTAGAGGAGTAGGGTACCAAATTATGACAAATAAAATAATGCCAATGCATAACAAATGTTATTACAGTGTTTTATATTAGAAACTCAGACAAATAACATTTTCCTTTGCCTCTGAGGCAGTGTGTGTAACAGTTTACATATATATATATATATATATATATATATATATATATATTCTTCAAATAAACATATTTTTTTTTCAAATTAGCGAACTTTTGCCCTGTCTACAAGGCCATACCCTAAACAATAGAATAGCAAGGAAGCAATGATACTACAGACTCCCTCCCTCCATCCCATAACAATCAAGCAGCTAGTGATATATAGCAACATCAGGTGGAAACAATTTATTTATTTTTTTAAAAGACCTATCATGTACTCAACAAATCAGCGCAACCACTAAGTGTTAAAAGACCTATAATGTACTCAAGAGCTTCAGATTCTCATGCTGTCAGATGCATTTGCAAATTGGACTACAATTAATATACTTCTAGGCTGTATTTTGGCTTAAACTCCTACTCAGGATATGTAGTACTACAAATGCACACTTGGCTTGTCTTTAATTATTTTGCAGGAACAGTCCTACCCTTCTTTCAGTCGCATTACACGATCATCACTTGAAAAGGATTTTTTGTGCCACCCACTTGGTAAACTCTGGAGACAAGCCTTTCTTATCCGAACCAATATCAATAACAAAGGTGTCATCAACAAATGGAGTTACCCTTGTGCCACTCCCAGTCTTAACTAATGCCCTCAGCCCTGGTTGGAAATCAGAGATATAGAAGTCCACCACATGCGTCTGTAAAACAAACCAAAAGTTACTATTAATTTTGAGATCTCATACCCTACAAGACATTGTTGCACAATTCAGTTTTGAAAATAAAACCCATGAAACAAATATTGCAATCGGAGGAATTTAAAAGTCTATTTAACATTGCTTAGAGCCTGAAAGAGATAGAAGAAAACATTCGAGGAAGAGGAGAAGGAAGGAATATGGGGAAAGAGAGGAAGACTGGAAAAGGACCAACATAAACACACAAACTTGAAGCCAGATACTCACCTCTGATGACCTTCAGAGCCCATTTAAAATGGCAATGGTAAGGGTTGGCTGGTTTTGAACCCCATCTTCGATACTCAAATAATCCTCTTGATGTATAGACACATGACATCTGAGAACGCTTTGGCATGATGACTCCAAAGGCACATTGCCGCAGGTAACTACCTTCAGTAATTGCAAGACATTAATGTCAAATGATTATTTCAGCTCTGGAATTTATTATTATCAATATAATTTTTTTCCTTTTTATTGGATTATTGTCATGACATATTCAACTTTTCTACTTAATATTGCAGTTTTCCAAAAGATTTTTACCATTTCTTTGACATTTGAAGTCTACAGCACAACTCCTCTATATTTTCTTTTATTTAATTACAAATCGAACAATAATTGAAATATGATTTATAATTGTTAAATACAAATCTAAAGTTTGTCTTCTCAGACTTGGCTTCATAATACCATATGTTTGGCCCACAAGAGAATTAATATAATGTAATCAGAATTCTGAAGCAGCCAACCACCACAGGCACAGATGCAAACTAATTTTATTGAGGATGTTGCTTCGTTAAACTTCCCATTGAAACTAACTAGAACTTTACAGCAGCTCTTCACATCCAGTTTGTCATTACCTTCCACTGATACTTGTTTTGTTATCTGTCAGCTGGCCATGGCTGCAACTCCAAGCCCATGCTTCAGGAAACCAAACTGATCATCTTGCTTTCCTCCAATTCAAACAAAGTATAACCACTGATCCTCGCAATGCCTTTAGTTCGTGGAATGATTCTCTCCCTTTTCTGCAGCTGGTCTGGAGTCACATGCAGCCGTCGCCATTAGAGAGTCACATCTTTGATCTTATAAAGGTTAGAGTTTGATTGGAACAATATCACCATAAATTGGTAACTCGAGTTTTCTTAGGATTCTTGACCTGCAAAACAACAGTTTTCATGGCCACATCCCGTAGAAAGTTGGCAATCTCTTTCGCCTGCATCAATTTCTTGTCCAAAATAACTCCCTTGCAGGACAAATTTCGAGCAACTTAAGCCACTGTTACCAAGTCAAAATCACTAATTTGACATATAATCAAGTTGAAGGAAGAATTCCTCCAGAGATTGATAGTTTGGCAAAGCTTGAGATCCTTTTTCTTGGCGGGAACAATCTTGGAGATGAAATTCCATCTTCCCTCGCTAACCGTTCATCCCTCGCCAGATTTTCTGTTGCTAGAAATTGTTGGAGCATATGACAGGCCAGCTCAACTTAAATTGGAAAGTGAGGAACAAATTGTAATTTGGGCATGCATTAAAGAATTTGTTTACAACATAGCCTGGGCTATTATGGATATTTGCCCCATAGCCCACAGGTCTTGATCATTTTTATCTGAATCTTCTTCACAAATAGCTCTGTTGCCCCCTCTAAAATATTTTTTTAGTACTCTTCTTAGTCCTTAGAAAATTTTCTTACTTATACAGCATTTGCTTCAGCATGGAAAAGTCAAATTTAATTTTATATATTTTATATAGTAAATTACTAAAAAATAGAAAGAGGGATATTAGTTAATTATATTGAAAAAAAATATTTAATAATATTGTAAAATATAAGTATTCGAATAAAACAATTATAATAATTTATAATTTATATTATTATATTATTATAAATGTTTAGTTTTTTTACAAAAAAATATTAGAAATTTTTTTTTTCTGATTGTCATTAAATAATTTATAATTTATTATCTATTAAATTAACTGAAAATAATTGCAGAGACAAGGCTTTTTTTCTGAGATTAGGTCTTGAGTTGCAGGTCTGTCTGAATCTTCCTCACCAAGTCTTCTTTTTCTTTTTGGGCTTTAGGTTAAATGAAATAACTTGGTGGGAAGCTTGCAACAAACATGGGCAGATTAAGAAGCTTAACTTTTTTCACAGTAGTAGTGAATAATCTATCTGGTCTTATTTCTCGATCCCTTTGTAATATATCTAGCATTTTTTTTTTCGTTTCAACTGCAAGAAACCGACTAAATGGTAGTATAGCAGAAACCATAGGCCTCACTTTACCAAATCTCCAATAAGTTCACATTGGTGGAAATGATTTTTCTGGCTCTTGCAAATTTTTGATCTTCTCGTAGATAAATTTAAGGGGTTGGGAAATCCATCCTAACCTTGTCTGGCTAGACCTTTCCCAGAATAATCTAGGAACCAACTCCTCAAATGACTTGATGTTTTTATCATCATTGAAAATCTGTACCAATTTGAAGATATTGGATCTTGGTTATAACAACTGTGGAGGTGATTTACCAAATTATGTAGCCAATTTGTCAGTTAATCTACATAGCCTGTATTTGGGTGGCGATCAATTCACAGGAATTAGCTATTAATGTGAATTCATAAATTCATAGCAATCAATAGCTGTTAAGGTTCTCAAACTTTGAGCAAAAAGACGTTTTCAAAAGTTTAATGGCGGAAATGCAGTGTTAAAAAACTTTAGGCATTAGAGTCTTGTCAAGTTGTTATCATATTGCTCCAGCTTGGATTACAGAGGTAACGATTTCAAAGCTCTAATCTTTGAATTCATGGAAAATGGAAGTCTGAATGGATGGTTGCATCGTGATAACGATGGTAATAGTCAGCAAAGAAGCATGAATTTTCTTCATGAACTCAATGAAAGCCCAATCATTCATTGCGGCTTGAAGCCTAGCGATGTTCTTCTTGATAAGGATATGGTGGAGCATGCAAGTGATTTGGGCTTGGCGAGACACTTAATGAACACCAACAATGCCTCTCAGAGCCAAACCAGCTCAATTGGGATCAATAGGGCAGGAGGATATGCCCTTCCAGGGAACTACTACTCTTTTACTTTTCTAACAATAATTTTGTTAACTGTGTATTTTCAGGCAGACATTGCCAAAATAATAATCCAAATTTCAAACTAATTTGTTAACAATTTACGAAAGCTATAGAAGAATATTTTCAAACTTGCATTAAGAAGTTCTGTTATAAAATATAAGTTTTGTGCTGACACTTTGACAATGAATTTTGTGGAATATGTGGGGGGTAAAACCGTAAATGAATATTAGAAAATGCAGAATATGCAATGGGAAGCCCAGTATCAAAAGAAGGGGAAGGGGATATATACAGCTATGGGATCCTTGTGTTGGATATATTCTCGTGGAAAAGGCCAACTGATATAATGTTCAAATACAGTTTAAATCTTCACAACTTTGTGAAGAATGCATTGCCAGAAAGACTTGCACGGATGGTTGACCAAACCCTTATCTCAAGAGAAATAGGAACACCAACAACTATTGCAGAAATGGAAACAACAACAGAGAAAAACAAGTAGCAGCAAAACAAGAAGAATTAGAAGATAGAAAACTTCATTTTTGCATTGCAAGTTCAATGGGAATATGAATTCCATTGTTCATTACAAGATTAGAAGACTTTGAAGGGAGAATGAAAGAAAGAAAGAAAGAAAGAAGTAGGTTCAGCCAATGAAATAGCAAAACGCGTGATGAAAACTGAATGAAGAAGGCACGTTTATGGTGATTCTTGTTTGTGTTCAACGAGTCAAATGAACATAACACTCATCTCTCTTTCTTTATATTTAATTTCCTATTTCCTCAATCTTTATTTCTACAAACTAAAAAATTAAAAGGGATAATGAATAAGCTCAAAACAGGTTCGGCTATTTTGGTTTTATTATTCTTTTTCATGTTTATTGTGAATGTCGAAGAGGAAGATGATTCACAAATCCAACCCATTTCCCTTACTACCTTGACAAGGTTTGCACAGTATTGGGACACTGCCAAGAACACTCTACTTAATCAAGCTCAGGCCTACTTTTCTCCTCCAAATCTCCAGTACCTACATGGGCTGCTTCAATAATTAATTAATTAATTTTTCATGACATGGATTACCCATTTGTTTATAATAAAATATAATAACTATTATTTGTTTGTGTTTTGTGGGTTGCAGCTTCAGAGGCAGAAACAGAAACAGAGAAGAGGGTACAAAGATGAAGATGGAAGGAAAAAAAGTGGCAGAGGTAGCTGTAGAGAGTATGGCCAAAACCAAAGCAACCATGGAGGAGTCCGCCAAATCGGCGACTAAATTAGCTACTCAAACTCTCCACAAAACCAAACAAAAGTTCAAAAGAAAATCACATCATCACATCAGTCTGATTTTTCTTTCTTTCTGGTAAAAGTGCTCTGATTTTTTCTTTTTTTTTTTTTTTGGGAGGGGGGGTAAATAAAAGGGCTTTGTTTATTGCTAATTATTGCCCAATCTTTCAATTCTCAACCTGTTATTAATTTTTCGATAAACTGGAAATGTTTAGAAACTCCTAAAATTTATTTTCATTCAACTGATCAGAAATGATTCTCTTCTCACATTTTATATTATTATTATTATTATTATTTAATGTTCAAACGTAAATATTAATTAATATATGAGGTTATCTCTTGGCCCAAGCTTTTCAATACAAAACAAAGCAACTTGCTAAGTAATAAAATCATTATATCAATAAATAACAAAATTATATGAGATGGGACTGCAATTTTTTTATCCCTTTATCACAGATTTGAGATTTGTATTAAGAGATCTCTTCATCCAAGTATTAAAATGAATTTGAGATCTCTTTATTAAACTATTAAGTGTAAGATCCTTGATAATATTATATATATATATATATATATATAGTGCTTTTATTTATTGTCACAGATTATTAAAAATATTGAACTGAAATAATGGGAAAAAATCCGTAAACAGGCAAATATATATATATATATATATATATATATATATATATACACTTGGAAAAAATCATTTTATAATTTCTTTGAAAAAACAATAGGGATGAAAGATAAATAATATAATAAATTAAAAATTAATTGATTTATGACGTGAAAAAAAACAATTTTTATATTATGGAAGCAAGTTTACATTAATAATATAATTTGCGGAGACGGTAAACCGCAGTCAGAAGTCCCAATTTTGAAGCTTTGGTGAAAAGGTTCAGACCCACTCTCTTTATCCAAGAAAAAGAGAGGCCCATTCTTCTCTCTCTATAAATATATCTACAACTGTTTCCCGTTCTCTATTTCTCTCCTTCCTCCCCTCTGAATCAATCAGTAAAAGAAAGCATGGCCCTTTCCTTCTCTGCCAAGACCTACCTAACCACAGCTTCACCAAGATCCTTCGGTCGCCTCTTGCTCCTGCGATCCCAATCTAATATTCCTTCCCACCCCAACCCCACCGACCTCTCTGATGACTCCACTACCGATGCTTTGCTCCGTAAGCTTGAGGATGCCATCCACCGAATCATCGTCCGCCGCGCTGCTCCCGATTGGCTCCCTTTCCTTCCTGGTTCCTCTTACTGGGTCCCTCCTCCTAGATCCGCCCCTGGCTCCCTTGGGATTGCCCAGTTGGTTGAGAAGCTCGCTAATCCCTTGACCGACGAGGAGTCCTTATCGACCTCCACCTCACGAGGTTGGCCTTCCTATGATTTTTTTATTAAAGGTAACTCCTTTTTTGTTGCCAATGATCAATTTTTTATGGTTTGCTGCAATTTCTTCCAGAGTTGAGGTTTTCCATAATTTTGTGTGGAATAAATTAGGATTGCTTCGATTATAATGTCTACAAATGCTTTTTGCTCATTGTTGGCTGTGTTTCGCCCGCCCCGTAAACATTGATTCTTATTGTGATTATACTTTCTCCGTAGAGTTTAAGAGGGAGATGATTATCTGAATGATTGATATATTGCTGACAGATACATTTTCTTGCTAATTTTAAGAGGAGCAAGAGATGAAAGGAAACTGATACAAAATAAAAAATAATAAAAAAATGATGCACTTTTCAAGGTAGTTGACATTGGGGAATTCATCGACAATGATAATTTTGTATTTACTACCAGTTGGATGTCTAATTTAAGGACACTGCAATGCAAGCATTTCTTATTGGACCCCTTTTTTTTTGGCTTGCTCTATGCTGTGTCGCTTTGCCAGATTTGGTTAGCAGGTGTTTAGCAGACGTACATGCAAATACACTTCTATTTCCTCTGTATCAGTCTTATTCTGCTGAAGCCCTGTTAATAGAAGTAGATAGGAGAAGGAGCATAGAAAAACAGTGTTATCTGGTTATTATTGCAGTAAGCCTACTTGATGAATCAAATATCTGTAGAGTTTTAATCTCTCTCTCTCTCTCTCCCCTTGTGTTTTGAGTTGGCTTTTTCATTTTACTTAGGTTAGCAAATCGGTGCATGTTTCACATGATCCTTCAACACGATAAATTTCCCTCTATTGTAGGTGCATCTCCACAAACGATTGAGGTGAAAATGACTACAAATAAATCAGAGGCAGAAGCATCTTCAAATAAATTAGAGGAGGCATCTCCAAACGCATCTTCATATAAATCAGAGGCAGCGGCAACTTCAAGTAATGTGTCTAAGTTTGAAGATGAGGAAGGATAAGTGTTCCACTGAAAGAACTGGCATCTGGGTAATTGAGATTTTATTTTTGTTCATATCTTATGTTACTGTTGTACCGATAATGATAATTGCATGGTCCAAAGTTTTTACTTGCGAACAAAATTTGTTATACCCCCATAAGGAAAAAATTGTGTAAACCGCCTATGTAGTTTGAGATTTGAAGAACTGGAGATTCACTTTGGCTCAGCACTTCGGAAGAATTTTTCTACGGCAGCAGTTAATCTATAGGAGAAGTAATGCAATTGAGGAAGTCTAAACCTGGGTTTCAATTAATTAATTTATATTGAAGATAGAATAGATACAAATTCAAGATGCAATAATTGATAGAACAAAGCGTTTTGGAAGAGAAACCTACTTAAATGATACAAATTGATGGAAGTAAAAAGAGAAAAAAGAAAAGAATTACAAGTTATAGGTTATAAATTCATTCATCCTATTATATTTATAGGTTAGTCATGACATTTTGGCATGATGTGATATTATGCATATAATGACAGTTTGCTCTACCTGCTGCTAAAACTTCTGTTTGATAAACTTATTGCAGTAACAAGTTTGAAAAATAGGGAGTTGAAGCCATATTATTGTTACTTTCAATTAACTTCGTCTTACTATGTAGCAGGCTCGTCAAGACTTGTAAATTTTATGTAGAAGAAAAATTCAGGAGAAAACAGAAAATTTCACCAAAAATCATGACAACTACGTCAATTGGAGGAGCCGCACAGATGCAATCTGGTGAGGTAGCAGTAATTTAATTACTAGATCGAAGCCACTTCGAAAAACTTCTTGTTCGTGGGAGCGAGTTGAAGCAAAAAACTCATTTCTATCACCTGGTTTTAATTTGTATCCCCTCTGTCCCATACTGAGTATTTTCATTGTCAGATTCGTGTAGAGATCTCTTAGCATTTTGCCTCTACTGTATATATACGTTTTCAGCAATAATAACAATAGTGTCGTTCTGTCTCCCCTCCATATGCCATCATCATTTATCTTGCGACCAACTGTTTCTTCCATTTGTCTTGGGATAAGTGTTTGGTCAACAATCTGTGCAAGTCTTTCAGGCAGTGCATTCATCACAAAGTTGTGAATATTTAAACTGTCTTTGAAGAGTCTTTTCCCTGAGAACATCTCTAATGCAAGGATCTCATAGCACTATATTTCCTATTCTCTTGATGCTGTACTTCCCATTGCATATTCTTCATTTCATAAAATTCATCTAGTTAATTTTGACTTATACTTTGTTTCATTCTATCATGCTATATTTCCTATTCTCTTGATGCTGTACTTCCCATTGCATATTCTTCATTTCATAAAATTCATCTAGTTAATTTTGACTCATGCTTTGTTTCATTCTATCATGTTCCTACCATAAATAGGACGGCTGATGGCCTGCTAATGGAAAATAGGAACTCAATTTTCTTTCTCCTATAGATTTTCAGTGAATCGTCAATAATAATTTTATGTTTTAGAATTTTGGCGATATATCTGCCTGAAAATGCACAATTAAAAATATTATGGCAAGAAAAGTAGACGAGTGGTAATATCCTGGTTTGGCTCTGATGTACATCGTTAGTGTTCAATTAAGTGCCTCACCATAAATCACTTGCTTAAGCGACCATGTCCTTATCAAGAACACTGCTAGGCTTAAGAATGAATGACTGGCCTTTCATTGAGGTCCTGTAGATAATGCAATGCAGTCGCCACATGGATTGCAATATCCGGTCCTTGAAGAAAATTGTAGTTTCTAGACTGATAATTGCTATCATTAAATCATGACGTCGACCACTCGTATAGACTTTTATTTTCAATGAATTCAAAGATGAAAAATACTGCTTATTTTATTTTTATACTTAGTTTCTGTCCAACATGCAATATACATTTGTACTTTATCAGTCTACTTAAAATATTAGTATTTTAATGTAGGTGAGGTAAGGTGATATAAAATAAATTGGGCTATTAAGTATCTCTTCAAAGATTAGAGCTTTGATTTTATTACCTGTGTAATGCAAGCTGAAGCAATAGGATAATAACTGGACAAGATTCCTATGCCTGACATTCTTTAACACCCTGCATCTCTTGAAAGCATCTTTTTGCTCAAGTTTGAGGGCCTTAATAGAGCTATTGGCCTTTCTAATTGTTTAAGATAACTGTTGTACACAAAAATCAAAGCTGCTGGATTCACTCAAATTTGCTGAAGGGGATGATCATCCACTGGTCGCATGATGAAGACCCTGATAAAGATACCTTAACATGGACATCCATCAATAAGGGTGCAGCAGATGAGCTCCCTGTCGATTTAATTATTTCTTTCTTTGACAAGCAAGAAGAAAAGCTAGGATGAAAAAGACTCCAAGAAGCACACGAGTTATGATGTGATGTCTCTTGATGAAAATTCTAATTTATTCTAAAAAAAGTAACTCCCTTCCCCTTGCTAATTGATGCGCGATTCCTTTACTCTTGTGTTTGCCAAGAAACACAACACTACACCTCCCCATCTTTCTTATTGGGAGTCGGCAACATATTATAATTGCTATCTTCAAAGAATGAGACTTTCTTTTCTTCACGAGTTTGGCAGTTCTGTGGCATACCATCCCAAAGCTTAGTATTGCGCCAATCAGTGACAATGCAGCTGCATTTTAGAAAACTCCTACCGTCAAGGTCATTGAAGTTGTGAAGCTCCATCTGATCTCAACAGAGACAAACAGATTAGCGTTGCTATTTAACCAGTTGGAAGAAGCAGAGTCCATAATAAATCAGTTCTAGCTGGTGTGTTTGGCTGTTTCTGAATCCTGATAAGCTATATTCATTCTTGATGGACTACCATATGGTGTTATGAAGTCACGTCTAAGACGGCTAACGTTAGATTTGTATTTAAAGAAAATTTTCACCAACTTGTATGTTTGCATTTCTGCGTCTTGTTGGTATAACTTAAAATTTCTCCCTTCTCTGGCGGACACAAGCATCTAAACCAGAACTACATAAATACTTTTTGTTATTTTGAGCAATTATTTCTTACTTCCTACTTTTAACGATGTATCAATTGGATTGCGAATTTGTTGGGCTTCTGAAGTGATAAATGTGCCTAATAACTTATGTATCAGAATCTCATAAATTTTTTAGTCCCGGATGCACCTTAGAATAATCTAAAGTATATCTGATTTAAAAAAAAAAAAATCCGAACAATCAATAATATAAAGTGTAAAATAGATACACATACTCCTGGTAATTCAACCCCGAAACAAAAAGAAAAAACCACTGAGAAAAAGAAAATAAAGCTCCCGCTATTTTGTAATAAAAAAGGCATTATGATACCAAACTAATAATCAGTTAATCACATATTATCTAGGAGAAAACTGTCGTTAACTTTAAAAATTAATGTATCCGCTATGAAAAGACAGCAATAAAGCATACATATATATATATATATATATATATATATATATATATATATATATATATATATTGAATCATTTCATTTCAATTTTCGTATAACCTCTGGGAAGGAATAAGAATACATATGATCTCATGAACAAAAAGGTATGGATATTTTCCTACAAAGTGAACAAATGTTAACAGCAAGTATTTATCTATGAAGCTGGTTTCTTAATACACAATATACCTTATACAGGTGCAGGCAAACCATACTTCTGAAGATGCAATTCGAAATAGGGAGATGATGATTAACCATGTACAGTAAGGGGATCGACTTCAACAATATTCAAATCCCATGTTGAAATAACACCCAACTTTGACTAAAAAATTATTAAGAAGCAATTTAAGTAACCGGCTCCAGTGGAAGCCAAATTCAACTGAATTGTCAAAAACCGATTCCATCCACAGGGAAGCAAGACCTTGAAAAAAAAAATAGAAAAAGAAAAAAAGGAAAATTTTAGAATAACTGCATGACGCCTAAATGTATGTAAAACATATCCAGCAAATACATAACACGCCAAATGACCCTATAATTAACATGCAAACAAAAATATGGTGGAATATTTTTAAATTATTCATCATGCACCATCGGAAAACCCTACATTTCTCAAAAACAATCATCTACGTATTTCCTCAAGGCATCAAGCAGATAATATTCTGATTCTTGGAATATAACAGTCTTCGACATCAATCACTCCACAAGACTGTAACACAAGAATTATTCCGTCTTTCGCACCCATGTATTTGCCCTAATTACAAGCAACACATTTCTTTGTGGTTTTTTGGTTCATCAGGAAGCCCATTGGGCCTGGGACACTAAAACTCCTTGATTCATAGCCATTCCAGACCATCTAGGGAAGTAATTCTCCTTATCTCTAAGAGAGAAAACCTGGAGATAACGTAGAGAACAGCTAAGCTAAAAGCTGGATTACTTATACATGCAGAGCTACTTAAAGGAAATATAAAATGTAATATAAATATATATATATAATCCTCCTCCTTGAAAGATGGGTACTGTTGGGGAAGTTAAAAGAATCATTGAGGCCTCCCTCTCGGCATGCTTAACCACAATGAAAACCATATACATAGTAATTAGTATACCAACTTTAACTTAACCTACCTCTACCAAATTCCGATTACGAATGAGAAATGAAGCTTTCATGACTAATGACCTAGCAAACAACATATGTTTCAAGCCCAATAGCTATTTAGAAGAAATCCTTAGTAGGCCATACCCTTTGGAATTTTAATTTTATTCACTGATATCAAGGAAATGGTAAGCTATGATATGATGAAATTCATTTTATCCATATTCATTTTTTCTTCTACTCATTTTCCCCTAATTCCAAGCCTTCCAGAAGAAAGGTAACATCCATTTTTTTTTTATTTCATCTCCATCTTCTTCCAACTACGTATTGAAGATCTAGAAGATTATGCAAGCTTCAACACAAACATGAGAAGGTTAAATAAAATGTTTGAACCAACTATCCAGAAAGAAGAACCAAAAGGCAAAGAATGAGAAAATGATATATATAAAACATGAGTAAGGGAGTTAAAATTAAATACTTCATCAAAGAAATAGAATAGTAAGAAAACAAATCACAAGTACAAAGCAGCAAAGAGGGTGAAATCCATCCTCCTTTATCCTAAAAGGGATAGAAAGCCACCTGAATGTTCAGGAAGCCCATACGTTAAGCTTGAAAATAGCCATCAATCATAGCGAAATTAATTTTCAATGGACTTGGCATCAGTAAAAAAAACATAGAAATGAAGCTCAGAGAAGGGAAATTGTTTCTCTAAAGAGTATGAAATAATGAAGATGGCTAATATTAGTATCATGTTGTTTCCAGAACTCGTGTTGAATACACTTGCATTAAAGTGAAGAATTCTCTACCTTCTCAATTCATAGGTTTATATTTACCAAATTGGAAGTCTTTTATGATAAGGATCCAATATTCTAGACTTAAGTAAATAATATGATCTAGAGAGACAAATTCTAATTTAAAATTATATTGTTGAAAAGAAAAGAGATGCACTCCAATATGAGGTAAGAATTTAATATGAGACCTTTGTCAGTTCTTGTTTGGCAAGAACATGGCAATGGCGTTCATTGGGGTCCACATATTATAGCAATGAAGAAACTGTAAAGCAGACCAACCAAAACAATAGCTAAAACTGCATAAACAAAAGATAAAGTAGAATCAGTAATAATCATGAGGATACCATAAAAACTAATGGGTAAAAAAAGAATCCTGCTATTGTTAATTTTCAATTTTACGTAAATGGAGTGGAGCACATCAGAACAGGAAGGAAACCATGGCTATTTCTAGAATCCATATTCTGGTTAACCAATGTATCACCTAGCATAAAAAAGAATCCACTGTACTTAGTGTTAACAGGGTCAAATCCTGATATAGAAGCAACCATAAAATTCTGTTTTATGCAGTGAAAAAGTGGTGCCAATATTTCAAGTAGCACTAGTTTTGAGAGAAGCAAAAAGAAAAAAAAGGACCACATTAGGAGTCAAACAAACCATTTTCCAAATCACTTCGGCTAGTTCTATCATTCCAGCCAGGAATTTTAAAGATGTGGCACACAGATTCAGTAGGAACAATTACAGAGAAATTACATGCTAACTATACTAATCCCACTTTTAATGAAGATTATCCGTACTAAAAATCTTCTTCCGTGCAGCTTCCAAGACAACATAACAAGATTTCCTTTTCATGAATGTCAAAGTATTAAGCCGCACATCCTACCCAAGTGCTAACCTTACCACTTAAGTAAGGTGTACTGAAAAACAGACTTAGAATTATATTGTCTAATAAACAAAACAACAGCTATATAATGACGAGAGATAAAGCACACCTGCCATAGTATAAAACCCATAAGGATGTTCTTCATAGCCAAACAATTCCCTGAGCTCCTCGCCATAAAACTTGTATATAAGCATCCCCAAGAATGCAACAATCTAGAGCAAGCATAAATTTATTAATCTACTAAACAAACTAGTTGATGTAAGGAATTTAAAAGACAAAACATGGCCCAACTCTGATGATAATGATCCCTTATATATTGGTAGCCAATTGCATGTTACATTTTCTGGATGTTGCAGTGTAATTGTCAGTACTTCTAAGAGAAGATGACAAACCAATAAGAATAATATGCATGATAATTATTTTAATCAACTGAGACAGTAATGATAACTAGGCCAAGCAACGACAACAGAACTAATAAATGCAAAAAGGTTACCATACCAGCTGAACAACTACAAAAATGAAAGCATGGTCTCTGGCAACAAGGAACTGAAATTTCAATCTCAACCACCAGCAGTCAGCTGGGACATTGGCGCGTAATATGAACAATGCTCTGCACTCTGTGCAATGAGCAAAAGCAAATCCTTCCTGAAAAAATTATTTAAGCAAATAAAAAGCAATATCCATTCAAAAAAGTTGCAACACCACTTGTTTTAAAAAATATAAATCCACCATTCTCAGAAAAGCATGATTAAATCAATGTTTTCACCACCATGAAATTTACAGAGACAAGGGGACTTTCCTAGTCTCAAATTTGCCAAAGCTAGTAATTCAGAAACATCAGTTATCAATCAGCTAGTGCGAGTAAAAAAATAATAACAATCACCTTAGTTGACCTCCAGTTTTCAAGACATGATCTATGAACATACTTCTGAGTGCCTTTGCAATGGCATGGCGCAATTAGGTTCTCCCCTGAAATAAATTACCATAATATGTGACCTAATTAGGTTCCAAAAAGTAACAACTTACAGGTGAACATCATCCACAAATTATGGGCCACATATTATACAGTCCCAAATTATGATCCTAACTTTTCTCATGAAATTCCACAACAAAGTAAATTTAAGATGCAAAAAAGGTACCAAGCAGAATAGGTAATAATGACCTCCATTAGAAAGGCAAATACGGCACTGAGGTTGCTCTGGTTTCACCAGAAGGCAAGTTTCATCAATGTAAATACTTTCCAAATCATCAACATCACAATCTCTCCCAACAGATGAAATTTCACAAGAAGATGATGATTCCTCGGATTGCTGTGAAATGTTACTGGCATAAGATGGGCTCACTTTCCGAAATATCTTCCTTGTGACTATTATTTGATACTAATTGCATTGCGAACAATATTGAATCACCATCAAAGTGCCAATGTCATTGCAGGATCTATAGGTCCTACTGCACATCTCAAACAGAAACTAGGGAACCTGCAGCTGCAGAAAGGGTGAAAAGTGGAAATGCGGAATAATTTTGTTCAAATCCCAATCTCCACCTGATTAAGGTTCTGGTCCGAAAGGGCGTGGGTTCAAATCCCACTCTCCACATGTTAGGGGAGTAATTCTGTAGTTTTTTTTTTTTATAAGATAAAAATTATTATCCATTGAAAATGAAAATTTATAACTTTTATAATTTCTAAATATCACAGAGCATAATCCATTATAGTTTAGCAAAACATTTTGAGCTACAACTTTAAAATGGTTAAATAATTTAGTTTGAATTATATATATTTATTAGAGAAAAAGTGCATAGAAGAATCACGCAAGTTTCGCACTTTAAATCTTAAAAATATAAGCTTTTTATTTATTTAAGATAACTTCTGCTTTTTATGTACTAAAAAAATACTTAAATATAATTAATTTATACGAATATCAATCATTTATAAATTTCATATATTATATAATTAAAAATAAAAATTCTGAGTCTGAATTCAGAAATAAAAAAATACCTAGTCAGTATAAAACAAAAAACTTTTATCCCTTAAATGTCCAAGTGAAAATCACATGTTACTTTTATATATTTTATTTTATTTATTAATATTTTTGAGCACTTATTAACTAAGCCGAATAATATAATTAACATCAATTTTATTTTATTTTATTTATTTTTTTGAAAAGAATAGGGTGTGCTGCGCTTGAACCCAGATTGGCTTCATATAATTAGTTTATATATTTATTTTCTTAAATTTGTATTATTTTATTACAAAATATTTAAGAAAGCATATTATTGTATTAAAATTTGTAGAGTTGTTGGCATGCATATTTTCTTGTTCATATGTACTCAGTGGCTTTGACTTTGATTAACATAACAAACTCAATAGAAATTAGAAAGTAAGGACTTGGGTAGTTGGTCAAATCCAAGAGGGCACAGATAGTCCGTAACATTTCCTTAATAAAATAACTAGGAAATGAGCAACTAACATATTTGCTAAATAGACCGTTAGGTTTATACCAACAATTCAAACATAATAACTCCCGGCAAACTCAACACAAATACGTCCAACTCAATCTTTCATCCCCCCCCACACACCTATTGCTTAATAGTTTAATTTATCAATGGATTTGGAAGATGCCAGAAATGGTTATGTTTCTCCTTCATCATCACCCCCAACACCGCCTTCACCACTCCCCATCAGTGTAGGACCAGGCAACCAGCGGTATTCCTTCTCGCCGTCTCCCTCTCCATCACCCCCCTTTTCTCCGCCTCCTTCAAGCCACACATCAGCTGAAAACCTCCCTCTTTTGTCTGAAAAGTTGGATTGTGAAGCCCAGGTGCCATCAGCATTTTCTTTGGACCGAAGTCCACAACCTGATCAATTGGATTCACGGAGTTCATGCCTTAAAGATTTGTAAGCATTGCCCTCTATGTTCAGCTATATATCAAAGTTCATTCTTCGTTTATCCACCCTTTTGTATAAAAATTATTTTGCTTCATTCCTTCACAGTGGTGTCTTATATTGCCGCTCAATATTTCATGCCGTCTAATCTTGTATTTCATGAATGTCTCAGACTACTGACATTACTTGATCCCTTTGAATGGTAGTTTTTATTCGATTAAAAGACCAACACTTCTGCACCAATTCCCCTATGTGAACTCTAGCAGGCATTCGAAAGCAAAAAAAAAAAAAACATAGCTGGTTTAACAGTTGCAAATATTATGGTGGGTAACTTACTGTTTCATTATTTGATGTAGGGTAGAATGGTTTCTACAGAAATGCTGCAACTGCTGCTCCAAGTCTTCCTGAATCCATCATCAGACACCACTACTACCAATTGCTGTTTCCCATCCCTGATGTTTCATTAGATTTTCAGACACTATTCTACTAACAAATTTGCTGACCCCATTCAAGTCCCGAGATTTCAATTGACAGGGAAGCAATCTGCATACACATATCTTGCTCAACATTTTTCCTCCTTGCAGATTCAACTTTCTAATTCATAAGTTCGTTTTCAATTTTCTATCTCATTCGTAGAATTGAACCTCAGAACAGGCAAGGCCAGTGAATATACAAATGTAGTGATAGTTACTGTTGATTATGATTGAACATAATTATCTCTGGATTTGCAACTCTGGTTGGAAACCACAAGTCCATAAAAGATTATTTTTACAGCTTAGAAAAGAATGAAGAATACAACAGCAGAGTATAAACTCCAATTGATGTTAACCATTCATGTTATTGTCCAAAAATTACATCCCTGTTTCATACTAACATAATTTTTATCCCGTAAAAGCAATGCTTCATGATTACTTGCACTCTGAAGCATTTTTATTGAGCACAAATAGGAAATCAATTGAAATGAAAAAACTAATTAAATATTTCATAGTTACTGCTGATTTTGCTGTCTTTGTTGTACAAAATTCGGATGATTTTGTGATGCATTCTGGAGTGCTACCATACTGGACTGCAAATTCTGAGAATTTGGTGGCATATTACCAAATGCACCTTGAGAACCAAGCTGCTGCTGCTGCTGTGGCTGTATAGGCATCATGCTACCAGGATTGGATACTCCCATGTTAAACACTGCAAGCACAAGACCCACCTGCTATCAGCCTCATATGTTAACACCCAAAAATACCTCCATTATTTGTTTGTAAAATTTCAATAAATGTCTCTGGTCTGGATGACATGCACGCTTATAATTCACAAACAGAAGCAGTTACAAACATGCAGGTTAGTGGATAGGAAAAAAGCCTGAAAGGTAGGAAAAATAAAAAAGACAACCATTCTAAGTCCTTCCCTTCTATAAGGGGAATGGGGAAAAAAAGTAGACAAGAGAGAGAGCGCAAGAGGAAGAAAAAAGAAATGCAAAGTCTTAAATTCATTAACGTAGGAAGGTTAATTAAAAAACAAAAGAAAGAAATCAACAAAATTAGTTCATACTTCGATCATTCAGGATTTGGGATGGATGACTCCTCTGGGGATTGCTACCAGGTAATCCAAACTGCATGGAGATTATGAGAGTATTAATTTGTTCCATCATCCATAGTATGCAAAACATAACATATCTGATCTCAACCAAAAAGCAAATAATATATAGAAAATACAATTCAGACCACATGACACGCATGCTACCATTTATTGCCATAAAAAATGCTGATGAAATGACTATCTATGATAGTTGATATTTCTGGTTTCCCTCCAACTATGTCTCAATAAAATAGCAAATCATATAGAGAAAATACAATTCAGACCACATGATATATGCATACTACCGTTTATAACCATGAAAAATGCTGATACAATATCTGTGATAGTTGATATTTTCTGGTGTCCATCGAAATTTGAAAGAATTAGAAGTATCATTCCATATAAGTGAATTAGATTAAGGGGCTATCAAATGGCAATCCAACTCAAAACAGGACAACTAAACATCATCAGTTTGCTCCCAGCAAATACACCACATAAGACCTTTAAAAAATCCAATATATACGTTTCTTGCATACTGATATATATTATATCAAGTCAGACTCCCCAAGATATGACCAACAGCTGTTTCTAGCCCATGAGAAGTGCAAAACTCGCTTCTATGAATCTCTGATGACATTAAGATCAAGCAAAAAAGATACCATTGATAGATAAGCTATACCAGATGCCCAGGACAATAGATATTATGTAAGATTCATTTTGACCTATGCCTCGAGATAGAAGATCATAGCAGAATGTTCATGTCAAATAAAAAACACAATTTTTTAGAATTGAATTTTCCTTTTTTCTTGGTCAGATGGGCATCCCTGTTTCAGACCAGTAAAAGTTTATTTTTTAGTTCCCTTGCGCAGCCTGCATATCTTGTCAATTCAACTCTGTCCACGTGAATGGAACTGTAGCTTTAACATAATAGGACCATGACTTTCACGAATCTGTCTGCATAGCAACTAACAAAAGTCCACATTTAGGACTCCTCGGAACAAAAACTGTCACCATATTGTTAGTTGCTTGTCATTTATGGGAAATTAATGGGTCAAATTCTAGTGGACTGAAATCCTGCATAGATTCCTTGTGAATGCAATCTGATTCCCTTACAAGAACAAGAAAAGGAACAAGAAAAATCGGCAAAGCACATTACCTGCATTCGTGGCACAAGTGGTTGAGATGACATCGTAGCTGATATGTTCGGAATCTAAACAATATGAGGATGTAATTAGTAAGTCTGAGATGCATTAGAAAGGAAGATAATAGTTATAATCAAAAGAAGAATGAAGGAAAATAACTTTACAACAAAAATTATGTCTACCTAAATAAATCCAATTGATAACACGTTTATAATTAGTTATATATACCTTATGTACGGATAGATTTCAAAATTTTCCAAATTAAAAAACTAGGGAGGAAAATCAACTTTACTTGCTTATTGGCTGCTATATCTGAGGGCACAGGTTCTAATATATGAGGATAATATATGGCCTCTAACTATATTGAATGCACTTCTTCCTCAAGGATATGATCACCATTTATGACATCATCTAAAAAACCGCATTGTGCTGGATAAAAAAGTTAAGGTGCCTAATGCGGTTAGAACATGCATAGAGCAATGGGTTAAAAATGAGAAGACAGCAGGCAAAGTTGTTACGAAAAAATAGTACTACCAGAAATCAAGAATGACAGAAATTACAGACAGACTTGTACAAGGAAGAGCTTATGTCTGACCAAATATATAGGCAGCAGAAGACGAGTACATTGTTTACACCAAATCAGAAGTTAATCAAGTGAAGAGGATACCCAGTGTTCAGTACTCAAATTTAAACTTGCAGGCCACCCTTGGTTAATTAGCCCAAGGACTAAAAGGATGAATAAGCAGAAAGGCATAAAAAAAAAGGAAAAAATATATATATTTGTGTTTCGAAGGAAGGTACCAAATGAAGCCAAAAAATACAGCAAAGAACTACAATTCATAGATACAAAATAGACATTATTTGGGCATCATGATATTAATCAAAACTAACAAAAAAAGAAACACAATAAACTTCGCTAAAATACTGTTGACACAAGATAAGACAAAAGTAGAAGAGTAAATCAACAAATCTAACCATCTGGGTATTGGATGTCCCCTGAGCAGCATTAAACAGTGCATTGTTTGCAGTATTGGAAAACTGGCTTAAATGACGATTTAACTGATTTCCTTGGTTGAGTGGGCTTTGACCCATTCCATGCTGGACATGTCCAGAGGGCAGTTGTCTACCCTGAAATTGCTGATGCCCCAATGGCTGAGAAAATTGCATCTGATGTTGCCCATGTAACTGGTGAGACTAATTCGAACCAAGCAATTAATACAAAAAATAAAATAAAATATAAAAGTGGCAAATGGAAGACTTCCTATATAGAAGGCTTTCAAAAAAATACAAAAAGCAGTATTTTCATACTAAGCTAAAGAAGCATTAGTTGAACATCTTCACAGAAGCAGATTCAGTATCAATATTGAGTACAGGAAGTGGAGATATTAGGTGATGTGCTGCTACAGAACACAATCTTGCTTAACTCAGAGAATATACTTTTACTGGTTTTGGCCCTCTAAGGTCATTATTCTGGGATGATTAGTTTTCTGGTTGGAATACAATATGAGATTACATTACGGTCTCGTTTGAGTTGAGGGATTTTAAAATCCATGGATTTCAGATCAATGGACTATGAAATCCAAAAATTATAAGAATTCTATTGTTTGATTTGAATATAAAATCCATGGATTGATGAAGTAATTTCTTTTGTATCATGTTTGGTTTAATGACCACAATCCATAGATTTAACAATTAATTTTCAATTTTATCATTTACTAAATATTGGTAATTTATCATTAATTAAGCATTTTCTAGTTTTTTTTTATCATGTTTATATTTAATTGTGAAATAATATAATTTAGAGTAAATTTTCTAAAAAATGCAATTGATAGAAATTATCATTATTATCAAATTTAAAATAATTACAATTTTTTTGCTCAAAATTCTATATAAACTCATTATCTATACTACGTTTATGAATAAATTAATCCATTAATGTTTTTTTTCTTTTTCGAAGGAATTCATTAATATTTTTTTAATTGATATTCAAACCAATAGAGATAAAATAAGTAAAAATTAAAAAAATGGCAAATGGTTTTTGTTGTATTTTTAGGCTTCATGATAATTTTGGAATACTATTAATTTATTAGGAACAATCTTAGAATAAAAAAATTTGACAACAATCCCTCATGGATAAAAAATAGTGGATTTTGGACTTTTCAAACTCCTTAAATCTTCAAAAATGAGGTATTTTGGTGGGTGAGGGATTTTCCAAAATACATGAATTTTGACTTTTTAAAGTAGTCAAACAATGGATTTGGCATAAATCCATAAACTGTTCTAATTCCTTCATTCAAAATCCCTCAATCCAATCATAACCTACATGTTCTACTGAAAACTGAGGTTCTACTAGTTTCACCAAAAAATAAATACTTAATTTTTTTCCCATTAATTTCTTCTCTTTTCTTGATTTAGAGGAATATCCTTCCACAAATTTAGGGATTTTGAATTTAAATATTTCCTTGGACATAAGCGCAATTTTAGCATTTGGATGGTTCAATTACTAATTATAAAGCAGATTTGGATTTTAAGACTAAGATAAGATATATCTGCATAAGATACAAGGTGAAGCAATAGGCACAAATCAGTGCCCCCACCTCACCTCCCCCAACCTTGGCCATAATGGCTTATCACCAAAGTGCCCATAGAAAAGCACGATTGAGATTATTTTGGTATAAAGTAAATATCTCAGATACTAGTGGCGAATCTGATCCAGAATTTCTTATTGATTGGGTATCACCTAGAGTAAGCATTTTTCTAGAAATTCATTTTGCTGGTTTCAAGAAACAAAGATCTTCTACTGTGCTTATTTTAATAATATTATAAAGAGACATGAAAGATGTTTTGTACATATCAAACATCCTTCATGGAATGTTGAAGAAGCTTCCAAAACTTTGAGAAGATGAAAGTAGCCAAGATAAGTACATTCTTGAATTTTATCAGCGACAAAGTGACTCCAATGAACATTTTCTTCTGCTGGAAACACTTATATATGCAAAGCCTCATGGGAGACTTCAATTCAATCTTAGAGACACTAGACTTCAAACAATGGGTATATGTAATAGGCTTGGTTCACCATAATGCAACTAGTTCAACTGTGCATCTCTGTGAGTATATGATTGTTTCATCACTTGATAAACCCCAACCCCCCACCTCCAAAAACAATTTTTTTAAGGAAAGTCCACAGGAGTACACTTTCATACTCTTCAAAATGGGATAAATTTTTATGCATTAAGCAAAAATTAAACAAATGTCAGCCAAATTATTATCATTATTGTAAGAAGTGAACTAATATGTTACCGGCTGAAACTTCTGCTGACCCTGTCCTTGCAAATCGTGCAGCTGTGGAAGCTGGCTCTGCCAAAAAGTTCAATTTATCAGAGTTAATATTACCAAGAAAGGAGAAAAGCCAGGAGCAAAGTTCAAAGATTATGACTTTTGTTTAGTTCATAGAAAGTTGAGGATAAAAAATAGATAAACCAAAGAATCTCAGCTCAATTTGCACTATTATGTAGACACATTTTTGAAAAAAATATATCCATACTGTCATGTGCTTGCTCTTTCATACTGCTATACAGACATAAATTGAGAAACCCATCCTCTGAAAAAGAAAGGGTCTAATACATAGATAAAACGATGGTGAAATACAGAGATGGAGGCAGAGGTATAAGGGTCTAAGCAAGTACTTATCATAGAATTCAGTAAAAAGACAAATAACCTTCCAATTTATTTTGAAATCAAGCCATTCATTATGATTGAAAGTCTTTTTTTTTTCTTTTTGACATATACTTTCAGCAAACTTCATAACTCTGAGAAATGTTTATATTTGAAATATAGAAATTAATTCAAGGTTTTTGTATTAAGTAAGTATGAACCAAATGCCAATCATTTACCTGTTCTTAAAACAATAACTGTAAGAAGTTAAGAAAATTGTTGCTCAAGCCAGTTTAAAGACGTAATGCCTGGCTTCACAAGTAATTTTAATATCAAGGTTGAAATGCAAGCAGAGAACCTTACCTGTCCCAACCCTTGCATTGAAGATTGTCTGAATTGTTGCTGAGCAAGGAGTTGCTGTTGATTGTGAGGTAATTGTATCATCTTTTGCCTTTGTTGCTGCTGCTGTTGGGTTTGTTGTTGTGGAGAAGGCATGTTCATCATGTTTGTCCCAGACCTTGGTGAATTGGCATATGGCAAAGGGGAAGTTGTAGTGTTGTCAAAGGAAGTAATGCTTGTAGCAGCAGAAGGAGATGCAGCTGATCTTCCAATAAGCGTTGATCCTGAAGCCTGCTACAAATATGTGAAGGTAAGAGGACAAACAATGGCACATTGCAGTACATGATGTACTTCTCTGCCAATGTAGAAGGCAAATATTTTTTTTTTTTAAAAGTACAAGACATCAAAATTTACTAGCTTCGCCACATTTATGGTTAATGACTGTAACATGAACTATTTATACTACAGAAACATGTCTATTGCATTTGCATTAGATGTTTGGTTAAATGCAAATATCCACCATATGTGGGCAAAATAAGTTAATTATTGGACCTGATCTTGAGCCTTAAATATAAATGGAAAATGAGAAAACTCACATACTGATTTTGGAGACAGAGTACATATGCAAATAATTGAAATTCCACAGCAAAAATATATTAAAAAATGTGATTTCCAGAACAACTAGATCCAAAGAGCCACAAACAAATGCTAATGTAGATAACATAGTGACAAACAAATAAATGCAACCACTTACACACACTGACACAAAATTATTATGTTGGGAATTTGGAATGAGACTCTTCAATGAAGAGGCAAGGACATAACCTGTAACAAAGCCCCCTGATTATTGATGTTAGTTGATGACAAAGGTGGCGTATTTTTCATGTACGTCCCTGTGAGAGAGATTCCTCAATAGAATTGGGTTACCATAAAATAACAAGTAATTCCCATGGTCTGTACATAACATGATTGATTATTACCTGAAGAATCAGAAAAAGTATGCACGCCATCACCCACAGTCAGCACATCTGCCAGATGCACAGGAAGTGCAGATGAAATCTGCCTCTGCTCTCCAGTTACTCGAAGTCCTGCATTCACATAACATTTTGGAAAACAATTGATGCTAAGCATATTGACCCAAAGTATCAGGTGTTCGCAACTCAAATTATCTAATCAAAACTAATGAACCAAAGCTACAGGTCTCCAAAAGGGCAGATCAACTACTGTCATTCAAGATTACACAATTTTGAGCTACATTAAGCTCTTTAGAAAGAGCTACAACTGACAATTTTCTGAGTTTTAAAATAATGCCTAGAAAAGTTGTAACAAGGTTAGTCTCTCAAAAAATTAATTTGTAACCCATAATTAATTCGTAACTGCAGATGCCCCAACAATGACCTTTAGAGGAATTAGTTCTCAGAATCAAAGCAATCATACCTACAAACAAAATTATTAATCACATATGAATATAACAATGAACCAATAACAGAGAGGAAACTCTAAAGTTTTTTTTTTTTTTTTGTACATTAAGTACAAAAAAGAACAAGAAATGCAATTGTTTTAGATACTACTGTTTATGAGAAACCAAAAAAAAAAAAACAAATATTGCTGCCAACAGTTTAGCATGCACAAATAAAGTTGCTTCTGTTAAACTTCTTCTCAAAAAACAATTAATACATTTAAAGTTAATGCCTATCTGGAAGCTATGTACTCAAAACATTTTTCCTAAAATTTTTGGACACAAAGAAGACCACAGCTACTGTCATGAAAAAGATAGATGTTTCAAGGCATTTGAGTTTTAGTACCTTCCCTCACTGTTCACAAAAGAAAATAATAAAAAAATCAAATAGATTATACATCAACAGTTGAGAGAACAACCTTCACCAATATTTACAGCAGCTCGGAGTAAGTTCTCTTGTTCTTGAATTTTTGCTGCCTGACTCTTATCTAAAGTTGGAAGAATAGTTGGCCCTTGTCGAGTACCAAATTGATAGGCTTTACGAGTATCAGCTAATACTTTTTCAGCACTCTCACAGGCTGCCCCAATCATATCAATTCTGTTCTGTAAAACTAGAAACTCAGACACTTGAAAGCATGTAATCAGTGAACAATATATTGGATCTTCCATAGTCTACAACTCACCTTTAACTTCTCCATTTGGGAAGATATAGGCAAACTTTGCAACCCCTGAAGCAACTGCTCTCTCTTAGAATTGTCATCTATTTCCATCTCTGGCAATAATTTTGAGGATAGCATAACAGGTAAAACTGCATCCACAGAACCCCAAAAAACGTATAATTGCCTTGTCATTATAGTTACTTTTTTGCATACAAGAAAAGGGGAAAAAGAGGGAGGGGGGGGGGGGGGAGGAGAGGAGAGAGAGAGAGAGAGAGAGATAAAATCCAATAGAAGATAATACGTTCCTCCAAACACCACAAGCAATGCAAGCAGAAACATAAGTAACTGGATAGATGCATAAAGAAACTCCAAAAACATGATGCTTCAAAACCTTAACATGAATGAAGAATATGAGAAAATCCTGACTGGAAATTACTAAGATATCAAAAGCAGATTGTTGAACTAAAAATTAAACTTTTCAGCTTTCCAAAGATATTGAGCTGCATTTGCTGACTACTGACGTCAGAAAGAAAACCATACTCGTAGCATTTTCTGCATTAACGTTCTTTGGATGCACTACAAAAGCCTTGGAAACCTTCTTAATCTCGTCCACAATGTTGAAAAGCTCAAGGTTTACCATTGAATATTGCCCCAAAATATCTTGCCTGTTGCACAACAGCTAAGTACGTCAATACTATTAAATAACAAACAATCAAGAAACTAGAACATTCAAAAAATATTTTCTCCAATTCTTCTTTTCTTAATACTTGAGGCAATGACCCGTCATATTTCCTTTTCAGTTCACTTCCATTTTCTCATCCACAAAACAAACATTAATTTTTAAGAAAATGATTCCGATCCCTAAAAAAAATAATATAAATTAATAAATAGGGAAGCAAAGTCGATGGATAAGGAAGATAAAACAACAAAGTTGAGAGAACTGAAAAGGGTCCGACCATTTCGGAGTGACGTTGGACCGAGCGTAGGCATCAAATTCTTCGAGGATGCGGGAGATTGCTTTGAAGAGGCTGATAGCTCGAGTCTTTAAATGGTCCAAGTTGAGTTGATGTTGTACCGCCTGGTTCAGCCTCTCCGTAACCACCATCTGCGGTGGTTGTGGTTGTAGTTGTTGTTGCTGCTGCTGAGTTTGGAGCTGAGACTGGTCCTGCATCATTCCCTCCATACCTGATTGACCTTCTCTTTCTCTCATACGGAAGGGAAACCCTGTTTAAGGAAAACCTTTCATTTTTACTGTTCAATTAACAAAGGCAGCATTTTTAATTTTTAGGCACCCTTTTATAGTAGTCTTGATTTCAAAACGTGATTTTATTCTTTTAATTAAATAATTTACATTTATGACAGTTTAAATACGGTATATTTTTATTTTCCGGTTATTATATTCTTTCTTGATTATCATTTTTTTAAAATATCTTTATATTGTATAACTTGTTTTAGAAAAAAAAATATTTTAATTTATATATTTGATTTTATTTTTAATATTTTAGTTATTATTACTATTATTAGAGATGAAAAATCACTAATTTTAAAAAATATTTGAAAATAAAAAATATTTGAACTAAAAATAAGTCATAAAAAAGAAATTTAAATAATTGAAGATTAAAGATAATGAATTTGTTAGAAATATACAAATTCATAATTTAGACTAGCAGATTTATCGTTTATAATTTATAATTTCATTATCTATAATTTATATGTTTATCCTACAAGTTCTAAACTATAAAATTTTAAATGACAAATATGTAAATTATAAACGATTAAACTTTTGTTTTATAAACAATAAATTTATAAATTTTAATGTAAGTTCAAAATAATTAATCTATAAATTATAATTGATGAATTTATAAGTTCAAAATAATAAATTTATAAATTATAATTAATAAACTTATTGTATATTTATTAGTTTAACAAAATTTGTAAAGATATTTTCAAAATTTGATCTCTAAGTTAGAATTTTAACAATTACAAATACATTCAAATGACAGACATAAGACAATTTTCTGCATTCCAAATCATAAAAAAATACACAATTTATTTTATTTCACATATATAAAAAAAAATATTTATAATGCATAACAATCCATTTGGGTCATGGGTTCTAAATACGGGCTTAGGTTCATAGCCCCACCCGTGAATAACAGGTAATTTGCTAAACAAACAAAACACGAAAACAACGCTGTTTCCCTGCGGTTGCCAACAAGAATTTTTGTTGGCCGGTTCGAAGTCAAGTAAACAAAATCAATAATCCAATTCAGCTTCTCAGAGTTCAGCTATACATACATCTTCACACACAGAGTGAGTCTGAGAGAGAGAATGGGAGAACCGAATACTGTACACTCACCGCTTGTCACTTATGCGTCAATGCTTTCACTTCTCAGTCTCTGCCCTCCTTTTGTTATTTTGCTGTAAGAATTATCCCCTTCTTATTTAAACCTCATTTGAATCTTTCTTTTAAGATTTTCTTCTCTGTCTTCTTTTAGGATCGAACTTCTTCGTCTTGAAAAATTGGAAATTCAGATAATTAGCAGCTGGCTCGACTTTCATATATGTTAAATTCAACACAGAGTGTTTGGATCTTAATAAATCTCGAGGATGAATACTTGGTCCTGTGACTATTGGGTGATTATATTCTGCAGTGTCGTGTTTTTCTTTTGATCTCCATAAATATTGAGATGCATACACTCGCAATCATTGTAGCACATGAAATGTTGATAAATAGTTTGGAATAATGTTATGTGCCGAAATTGTAATGTGGGATCAAAATATTTCTCGAAATGCCTTATAATTTTTTATAACAAAATTTGGAGAAAGGTTTATTTGTAACGGATTTGGAGAATAATTGAGGTCACGTATTAGAAATCTTGCTATAAGCTAGATTGAAGCAAAACAAGCACTGCTCATAGGCACTGCTATTGAGACCATAAAATTCGACACGCATGCTTTTAAAAAGCGGAAAGCACACTGTGGTTTGGCTTGGTGATGAAATTTATGTTTATTCACGTACAGCTCGTTACAATTCTTCAAACTGGCTGTTAAAGTTAGATATTTTGTATTTTCACTTTTTGGCTAATGCAGATGGTACACGATGGTACATGCTGATGGTTCAGTTTCCCAGACTTTTGATTTCTTGAAGCAAAATGGTTTTCAAGGATTTATAAACATATGGCCAGGACCCACTGCTACAGCATGGAAAATAATTGCTTGTTATGCACTGTTTGAGGCTGCACTTCAGCTTCTTTTACCTGGCAAAAGGGTTGAGGGTCCAATTTCTCCTCAAGGAAACCGTCCGGTCTACAAGGTTATTTGATGATGTTTATGAAAAACATGTTGTATTTCTTCAGCTGTTTGACTGTAACTGCCTCAAATTAGAATGGAAAAATGTCCGCTTAATTTTGGTCATATTGTATACAGTATCATATGTTTCAAGCTAAAGTTTATGTTTTATGGTTGTTGCAGGCAAATGGTGTGGCAGCATACATCGTAACACTTGTTACCTATTCGAGCCTTTGGTGGTGAGAACTTTTTTCCTCACAACCATTGTGTCAAACGTGCAATAAGCGCACTTTTATGAAGGTTCGGAACTAATATTTTCCTGTGTCTATTCTGCAGGTTCGGAATATTTAACCCTACAGTTGTTTATGACCATTTGGGAGAAATATTTTCAGTCCTCATTTTTGGAAGCTTTTTCTTTTGTGTTTTCTTATACATAAAAGTAGGAAATTCAACATGGACACCTGTTAGTGCTGTATATTACTTGAATTGAATCTCTTATCCAAATGTTTTCTGTCTGAAGGGTCATTTGGCACCATCATCAACTGATTCTGGTTCTTGTGGAAACATAATAATGGATTTCTATTGGGTGAGTTCAAATCTCCATCATATCTTCATTGCACTTGTGTTTATTTCTCCCTCCATCCCAACAAGACACGCTTACTTCTATTTTCACACTAGATTAAGAAATTTTAGTTAATATGGTTGAAATTATACATTTGCCTCTACATTAATTAATAACTAATATTTGTTGATAATAAGGTACATTAAATAGGGACATAACAGAGAATAAACAAATAACTATATTCTTATAAAGTAAAGTGGACTATCTCTTGGGACAAATGGAAAAGGGAAGTTAGCCTATCTTGTTGGCACGGAGGCGTACATGTAAATGACTCTTCGTTTTATGATAAATCTTGTCAAAAAACTAGGCTGCTTTTGAAGAGTCAATTTACCATGTAGTTCTATTTGATTTTCATTCTTACAATATAGATCAGTTTTGATCAATTGCCATTTAATTTTGAAAAATTGAAACATCTTCTCTAAATATTTTATTCATATGAAAACATAAAAAGTGACACATATCAATAGACATGTATGTAATACATTTGGGATATTGTGTAAAAGAAAATAAGTGATAAATTATTAGATATGTACAAATGACACATGTATCAGTTCACCGATAGATTTAAATCGCAGTAACAGTTGTGATCGTGGATGCGGTCGTGTGTTAAGAAAATAGGTCTATAACAGAGTAACATAATGGTAACGGATTGCCGTGGCACAAATTTTTTTGTAAAAATTGCAAAACTCATGAAATTTATGTATTTTGAAGGAATTCGCTAAAATTAAAGAATGTAACTATCTACTTAGTATAAATTCAAATAGAAAACACATTTATTTCATATATTTAAGTCATTATTACACTAAATATTATAGCCAATACAAAACACTATTTGGAATATTATATCATCGAACATACTATTACCACCAAAATGAGTAGTATACCAATGACCAACAAACAAATAAGTCATTGTGTATAAGAATTAAGAACCATTGATGCAACTATATAGAACAAACATTGATTTCCAATTTCTTTGACGAATCTGACTTTGGTGTTATTGATGAGAATTGTTAATTGAGTTTGGGTAATTTAGAGTGTAACGGCTGGGTCTCATCCACAGCATGAGCCCTACCTCAAGTCCACAGGACAAGCCCACCCGCCGTCTCACTGAGACCAACGAGCTGCCGGGGTCCATGGCCCAGTACCTCCAACCCATCTCCTCCTTAAATGAGGCAGGTTGTTGGAGCTGGGATTCGAAACCCCAACCTCCCTTTAGCCTCAGTAAGAGACTACCAATTGCCTCATTTAAGGAGGAGATGGGTTGGAGTTACTGGGCCATGGACCCCGGCAGCCCGTTGGTCTCAGTGAGACAGCGGGTGGGCTTGTCCTGTGGACTTGAGGTAGGGCTCATGCTGTGGACGAGACTCAGCCGTTACATAGAGTTTCACTTAGGGTTAGAGTTTGGTTTAGACAGTAACTGAAATGATGACTTTCAAAATATAGGTTATCATGAAAATCAGTCTAATAATTGATTATGTAACGGTTGTTTGCAGTATGTAACAGTGTTACCCATTACGTAACGTTGTAATGGTCATTTTCATTGCAAAAAAATAAATAGCTTGATATAATGGGTGCAATGGTAACAGAAGGTTGATTTTTCTTTAAATAACGGTCATTATTTAAAACCATGTACCCTCTCTCAACATGGAACAAAAAATGAAAAATAAGTGATCCTGGAGATAGAAGTTAAAGTACAAGGATCAAACACTGGAAGGCATCATATTATGCTTGTTTTAAGCTTGCATTTGTTCGTAATGGAGGTCTACAGCCTCTAAGCCATTATCTTATGTGATCTCTTAATGTTGTTGCAGGGCATGGAGCTCTATCCTCGAATTGGGAAGAACTTTGACCTCAAAGTTTTTACAAACTGCAGGTTTGGAATGATGGCTTGGGCAGTTCTGGCACTAACCTATTGCATTAAGCAGGTATATGCTTTTAGACTTTTTTTATTATGAATTTTACTTGTATTTAAGTTTGATGTTTATATATGTAGTGATTTGAAGGTCAATAGCATCCATAGTTGGCAGTATCATGGCCTCTTGTTCTTTAATTTTATCCTCTTGAATTTGACTGATCAAGGGATGATACCATTTTTAATATAAAAGTAATACCTTGCTTGAAGAATCCACAACAACAAATAGGAAAATCACATTATCTGAATTAAGGCCTGACAGAAAAATGCTGGAACAGCCTTTACCCTAACCCTGGAAACTAAAATAGGAAATGATTTATTAAAACAATATGTTTTCCAATAGAGCCTTTGTGCCACTATGTCAATAGCTTTACTTTACAGCCATTCTGAAGAAAGCAAAAAAACTAAAATAAAATAAAATTCTTCCTGGGCTTAATTCCTGTATAGATGACTAAAATATATGCAGTTTGGGACACTAGCATGCCATGTCTCATCAATGCAGTGTGGTTGTCTTGTTATCATCTATGCAGCAGATTATCATGTATTTAACCAGAATTATTCAAATCTAATTATTGGACCTAGAATATATTAATATAAATTATTTTTTTAATATTCCATTGCCTGTATATTCCAGTATGAGCAGAATGGAAAAGTAGCTGATTCCATGATTGTAAATACAATATTGATGTTGGTGTATGTGACAAAGTTTTTCTGGTGGGAAGCTGGATACTGGAGCACAATGGACATTGCACATGATCAAGGTTTGCTTATACTATGCAGTTATTTATTTTTACGATTTTTGCTTCTATTTTATCCAGTGCATTAATTAGAAAGCACCAGTCCTACCTAGAATGATGAGCAGACATTAGTAATATAATATATCCCTCCATGTTTTCAGATTTTTGTTGGAGAGAAAGGAAATAAATTTTATGCAGTGATAGTACCTCTTAGATCTATCTTGTCATCTTTTTGCATAATAAATATTATTTAATGCAAAGCATGTTCTTCAGTCTTAACTTCCAAGAGACTTACAGAACTGCCTTGATGTTTTAGTATCACACTAATTTCTGAGGTTCTTATAGATGTAATTAATTGCCAATGTTGCTAGTAGAGCATTTGAGTTCCATCCTTTGGTCATCATGATTGGTTGTTTTTGCCTATGTAATTTTCCAGTGAACCTTTTAAACTTCAATTACTGTGTTTTCACTGCATACCGTGATGCTTACAGTATGTTGCTTGCAAATATCTCATTGCTTATTCATGTTGTTTATTGTTATTTATCTTGTGTCTTTAAAATATTTAGATCCTTTCTTGTAAAAGCTCATTCCATTTGTTGCAGTGTTTTTTTCTACTCTTAGCATCATTGATAGAACATTAAGGTTTGTTTTATTTCTGGATTTTGACAGCTGGATTTTATATCTGTTGGGGATGCTTGGTATGGGTTCCATCAGTATATACTTCTCCTGGCATGTACCTGGTCAACCATCCTGTGAACCTTGGTACTCAGGTACAGTTGTTCTGTTTTCGATACTTGTGATTATCTGCTTCTTCCACTGAATTGGGAGGATGCCTGATGGGTAAAAACTTGGATATGAAAAGTTGATTAATAGAGATCAAAATTTTGTAAAAATGGATAAATTTTGGCTGAATGGTTCAAATATCAATGTTTTTTGTTGTCAAAGTCAGGTGTGAGTTACTTTCATTTCTTGTGGACCAAGTTATAGTGTTATGATTTTTTTAATATTTTCCCAGAAATACAAAACAAAACTAAAATCAAACTGCAAGTTAAATGCTATTTAGGACCAGATTGAAATCCGTTTTTATTGGCATTTTAACTTGTTTTTTGCTGTCTTGAAATATCTTCATCTTGTTTGCTTGGTGATCATGATTCTGACCTGTCATCGTCCTATCTTTCCAGCTTGCACTTTACATATTAGTGGCCGGCCTCCTCTGCATATATATCAACTATGATTGTGACAGGCAAAGGCAAGAATTTCGTAGAACAAATGGCAAGTGTTTGGTTTGGGGAAAGGCTCCATCAAAGGTAGTTTCATGACCTTCTAATACTCATTCTATGATCTCGAGAATATCTATAAGTTACAACCATGGCAAAAATTAGCAGTCTAATCTCATAGTCTCAACAGATTGTGGCCTCATATACTACGGCATCTGGGGAAACAAAGACCAGTCTTCTTTTAACCTCAGGATGGTAAGTATCCCATCTTTGGGGTCATTTTATCTTCTTGTGGAGGTGATGGAACGGTGTTTGATTCTAGATTTGACGTTTGAGCTGGATTTTTCAACAAATAACTGTGCTACATTGTTGTAGGTGGGGCTTATCTCGTCATTTTCATTATGTGCCTGAAATATTAGCTGCTTTTTTCTGGACTGTCCCGGCTCTTTTTAATCATGTAAGCATTTTGAGGCATAATTTCACTAGTCATGACATATAGTAAACATTTTGCTGAAATCTTAGGTTCCTTTGGCCCGTTATTTTGCAGTTCCTTCCCTACTTCTATGTGATATTTCTTACCATCCTCCTTTTCGACCGGGCTAAGCGAGACGATGACCGATGTCGATCCAAGTAAGCATAAACAAGCTTCTATAATCACCATTTTCTGGTTGTTTTGAACTGAACGCCATCCCTTTTGCAGGTATGGAAAATACTGGAAGTTGTACTGTGAGAAGGTTCCATATCGAATCGTTCCTGGAATCTACTGAGACGTGTATATGCTTTTGGTGGTTCATACTGGTAGTTGATGGGGTGAGCAAGGACGTTGCATGTTGCTCTGCGTAGTAAAATTTATTCCCTTGTAATTGTAAGACTGTTTGTTTAGTGCTTTATGTGAGTTTTGATAGTACTCGAAGAATTGATGTAGAAAACTCAAGATTTTTTTTATTATTATTATTATTTCTTTTTTTAAATAAATAAGAGTGGGATATTTTAGTTATTTGGCAAAATTATCTTTTAATCGCTTAGTTATTGCAATTTATTTTATTTTATTTTATTTTATTGAGTCTCTAAGCATTGATTTTAATTTATATTGGGTCTAAATAAGGATTCAATAGAAAAGCAAAATGATAATTCAGATATCAAATGCTAATACATACATATTAGTCCTTAAACTGTATATATATATATATATATATATAGAATCTCTACTTACTCATATGCTAAAATAATTATACAGTTACCTAAGAAATATATAATAAAAGTTTAACAATTAAATTAATTTTCTTTTTTTTTAAAAAAAAAAAGAAAATTATTGAAACTTGAAAGCCCCAAATGTCCTTTTTTTTTTCTCCCCAAGTTCCTTGGATAAAAAATTATTTTCAATTGCTACGCGGATGAGCAACTTAGGACGGCCCATATACAAACCCCAATTGCAAATATCGGGTCGCGGTAGCTAGCACCTGCACTTCGATCTTCTTGAATTTTACTTTGTGAGTTTTCAAAATAAGAGGAAGGGGAGGCCGATTCGTCTCCAAAAGCGTCTTCTTTCGCAGTTTCAGTGCAGATTGAAGCGGTTTCGCTGTTCCAGGTATTCTAGGTTTTGCTTGTTTCCTATTATTTGCTCTCTACGTGTGTATATTTTCTGTGCTTGCAGTTTCAATTTCAGTTGCTTGTTCATAATTTTCGGGTAAATTTGTCACATAGAACAATCGAGTTCGGGTATTTATAGAAAAATTGCAACTTTACCGGGATTTATAAGAATTTTCTTTATGCTCATTCATGACCTAATTTCAATTTTTTTTTGGTTTTTTTCCCCTTATTAGTCGCGTTGACTTGGGAAGATGTCAGCTTATGATAATGTTGTTGGTGGGAAGCTGAAGCTCAAGGGGAAGGCCTTGAACGTGAAAGCTGGTGGGATGAAGAAGAAAAAGAAACTTAAGAAAGACCATGATCAAGTTTCTCAGCTCGTGGATGATGAGCTTCCACCAGGTTTGACATCCTTCTTTCCTTCTCGTCTTTAACTTGTTCTCACTATTCAAATTCATTTATTCAATATGTTCTTTTATTTAATTCTTGTGTAGAACATGTCCACGGATTGTGATTTTGTGAATTTTATTCTCTATTACCCAGTTTAAACTAAGTTGAATTTATGCTGCTAATGTAAAATTTTGTGGTCTCTATTTCTCTGTCCCCAACCATTGAAATAAATATAATAATACCCTTGTGATTCTATTTAGTTGACAACTATAAAGCATTGGGGACGTAATAGCAGCTTTTCTAGTTCTTGGCATATTTTTGCAGTTCATCCATCTTTAATGAGGGAATTAGCATGAATTTCTAGATATTCAAAGAAAAAAACAGAAAATATGATTGAGGAAAATTTTGCAGGCTTAAAACAAATTTACAGCCAATTTGTTAAAGCCTTGATGTCTCTTAGGGTCATGATTTGATGCCTTTGACTGCAATTATAGCTGAATAATCTCAAGATTTCTGCATGTCAATGATGTCATACATTGGGTCAGCATTTTTCTGCCATGTTTTATTCATCTATCTGTTCCAAAAGATGATGGAAATTAGGATGATTGGTAATTTGACTTCTCGTAGCACCTCTGAAGTCCCTCCATTTTCTCTTCTTGATTTTCTGATGGGATTTTTTCTTTCTGAATAACCTGTTTGACTCATCTTATGGAACGCCTCTATATTCTTAATCTTCATTGATTCTGAAATAAGGTGCAGACCATGTCACAGAGGAATTAGCTGCCCCTACTGAGGATGCTGCAAATGATAGTAGCAAACTGGGTGAAGAAGGGAAGGCTGCTCCATATGATCATCTTACACCTGCAGAGAGACGATACATGGAGGAGAGAGAGAGAATTGATATTCATAGGATGGCCAAGGAAGCTAATAAATCTCACCGTGACAGGATTCAAGATTTCAATCAGTATTTGGCAAACATGAGTGAGCATTATGACATTCCTAAAGTTGGTCCTGGCTAAAAGATCACTCCCATTTCTCGGAGCATGAAGATTTGCTTTTCTCAGCTGTGATCTTTTTTTTTTTTTTTGGAACTGAACAGCCTCAGGTCAAATTTATCCTCATCTGAGATAATTTGTTTTATTTATATTGCATCGTAACATATTTGGTTTTATTTTTGAGGATCCCCTTCTGCTCGAAATGTTAATATATGCGTGTGAATCTCCTTAAGTTCATATCAGTACAATCAAACTGACCATATCCTCAAAAAGTAGAATGCTCCATAAACCTTAATTTTGTAGAGTTTCTACATATATATGCAATTTTTCCTTTGGCATAGTAAACAGAGAAAAATAAAGGTTAGGAGGAGGTAGATATAACTGAAGAAATTAAGCGTCGGATGAAGAGAAGATTTTAAGATGGCATCCAAGTTGTAGGATGTAGAGAAGATTTTAAGATAGCAACAAAGTTGTATGTTGTCGTTATTGATCCATGGAAGCGATAAGGACTAACTGCTGCTTGTTGATCATCTCTGAATATGTTTTTTCCCCTTTCAGATTGCACCTCTAAATTAATCAGGCAATCAAATTTTAGGCTTAATTCATATTACACAAGCCGTAAAGGGTACATATCAGTACGAAATAGGCCGCCCCAATTAAACTACAAACGATGGTTATCAATAGAAAATGTATGAAAGACAAGAATAAATAACTAATGACAATGAATTAAATCATACACTGGCACCACCCGATTACACACCTTATTGCATAAATACATGTGGAACAGTTTTGAGTCCCCAGTTGCCCAATACAACTGAAAACGAGATGACAAATAGCATATAGTTACTATCACAACCCAACTAAAAATTATGTCCTAACATAGCACCGCAATATGGGCCTACCTAACAATGTGTCTTCACAGCATGAAATAAAACGAGAAAACCAAATGCTGTGCTGGTACACACTGCCGCTCAAACTCATGAAAAATCAAAATTTGGAAAAACTCTATCATCGGGTCTCATCCTCCAGTGCACGGAAACCTGCAGTTAGATCCTCATGCAACTTGCTGAATTTTGCCACAAGAGCTGCTTCTCCTTCTGCGGGATCCTCAAATTTCTGAGACCTGCAACAATGATCAAGTATATCAGAAAATTCTCTTCAAAATCGAACATATTTTCCCTTTTTTATGATATTTAATTTTCACTTGAACTAGATACTGGTTAGCACAATCATTTTACTTACACTAATCGGTAGAAGAGATCTCCCAACCGATGCTTAATAAGACTGTATGTAATCTTCTGGCCATCCATACCAGCTGCTCTCTCCACGGCCTACAAGCATTATAAATCCAAATCCATGTAAATTACATTCAGATAAGTTCAATCCCTCCCTTGCACGGCTGGAACATTTAAGCAAAGACAATGAAGACTATTACAACCAATGGATTGATGAAAAAGCACCCTCCACTATGACCCACTCTATTTTCCAGGCCCATTTTTTATCCATGTTCTCAATAGAGTTTTCACTGAAGAATATAACCAGTGTCAAAAGTCGAAGAAAAAAGGGAAAGAAAATAAATGGTAACAGTTGAGAGACCAAGTTAAAGCACTTTTCTTTCATCCCTCTACTCCAGAAGAAACTTAACAGAAGGAAAATGAATGAAGAGGTGTGGAAAGGTAGGAAAAAACAGATCGTTCATCAGACATGGTACAAATATCAGAACAAGGAAATAGAAAGTTGAATATGTTACAGAAAAGTCTACCTGATTGGCCAAATTGTAAAAATGAATTATGTTTCGCATCATCCAAACAGACTTGTAGAAAGGACAGAACTTGTCATATCTGTTGCAGTTTTTTCAAAAGACAAATTAATAGATAAGCACTGCTCAATTATAATTTAAGCTAGAAAGATCAAACAACAAAACTGAAGCTTACGGAGTAAATGCATTCTGAGCAAGATAGTCTTCCCTCAAAAGCTTTGCAGTCTCCAATGTTATCTTATCTATTTCTGCTAGAGCATCTTTTCCCACAAGCTGCATCAACCAAGTAACCATGGGCATTCATTATCAACTAGATATGGATGAATTAACCATAGGCATTCATTATCACAAGATGCATAGACCAATTACTCCTTTCATGCAAAATTAATAGGATGAATGCCATGCTCCAATAAATTTTTACTCATTTGCCTTAGCAGGGCAGGAAAAGATCACCAACAATCTAATAGTACATATATAGTTCTGAGGTACAAAAGAATGAACTATACAGCACACCAATCACATATAGCTCATAATCTAAATCCATATCACGTCTTCAACAGTTTGAGGCAAATCATAGATGACAACAATTGTTGAGCCTTGGAAGCACAAAATAAACCAATTTTAAAATGGGAACCCTACTTGGACAATTTCATTCAAGTCATCTTCTCTCTGTAGTACTTCTCGAGCTTTCGTCCTAATGTTGATAAAATCTGGATCAAATTGATCATAAAATGACTCCAATGCCTGGCAATATGAGAAGCAATCGATTAAATAATAGTGTTATAAGTTACAAGGCAAAAAAAATGAAGAGTCCAGAAACCATGAAAAATACATAGGAAAAGAATTGAACTTCATGATAAATAATGGAGAAGAAATAGTGCACATACCGAAGAGTACTTTGAGTAGGATATAAGCCAGTTTACAGAAGGGAAATGCTTCCTCTGGGCAAGTTTCTTGTCCAAACCCCAGAAGACCTGAAAGAACAGAAATAGGCAACCTTGAAGACTTCCAAAAGAAAAAAAAATAAAAAAGGGAGTGAATAAGTTGTTATGCAGACGAACAGCCATTGAACTTAGGTAAAGAAGGAAAGAATTCCTACCTGCTTTTCAATCAGTTATCTCTATTTCCAGCACAACTACAAAAAACAATTACTTAATGCAGGAAGTTTATATCTACCTGGACAATGCTGAGGGTAGCAGATGTAACAGGATCTGAAAAATCTCCACCAGGAGGGGAAACAGCACCAACAATTGTCACACTACCAGTACGTTCTGGTGACCCAAGACATTTTACTTTACCAGCACGTTCATAAAATGAGGCTAAACGTGCAGCCAAATAAGCAGGATACCCACTATCTGCCGGCATTTCTGCCTGCAAGAGATAATTAAGTCACAGGCAACCCAAGTCGTGATATATTTTTTTTATGTATGCATGAAAAACTTAACATAAGAAATCCTTTTTTTTAGCTAAATTGATATCAATCAATTAAGACAGTACAGAGTATCAAACCTACATACTCAAATCATACAAAATATCCACCTTCCAACACACAAAGTACAGCCCCTAAACACAATTGCAGTTCTATCGGTTAAAGATGTGGAAGCATTGCTACACTTGAAGATCAGGATCGATGTTATATTTATCAAAGGGTTCCATAACAAATTCATCATTAAATAGACATTCAAAAATCATCCAATGTCTGCACTTAATAGGTACAACAATCATTAACAATATTCAGCTTCTTATTTCCAAATAATGCAACTCCTGTAACTTAGTTACCACTGGTAGATGTGAATGCATGCCTTCAGTATATATTCTATAGTCACAAGGCATCAAAAACTAATACAACAGACCATATATAAGGAACCAACTAGGCCTAAATCATTAACGGGACTTAATAAAAGCTTCACAGTTCAAAGGGTCTTGCAAAATATCAGTAACCAAGATAAATTTGGGAGGAGCTCACCAGCCGCCCAGAAATTTCACGCAATGCTTCAGCCCAACGAGATGTTGAATCTGCCATCATGCTGACATTGTAGCCCATATCTCTGAAATATTCAGCTATAGTGATTCCTGATAATGAAGTTAAAGAATACAAAAACAAGTTAATCCATAAGAAGCAAAATGCATATACTCCCAAACCAGCCCATCATTAACACAAAAAGAATTTGAATTCATGAAAATTTGCTGTGGTAAATAAACCAGAACATGTTCACATAAATTCAACTAAGCACTCATGTGAAACTTTTAACTTAACCAAAGGTAACGATGAAGTTTTTCCAGAGTCAAATAATCCCAAATCAAGCTATTGCAACTGTCAATATATTATCACTCACAATTTAGAATTCACCCAAAATTCCTACAATCACATGGAAAATATTTTTATGCTGTATTTCAGTAGCTTCTTAAACTAGATTTTTTGGTAAACGAGAAGAATGAAAGAAGGAAATAAGGCTGTGTAAAATAGACTAGGGGAAAAAAAGATTTTTGAAGTGCATAAGCTCTTAATAAACAAAACTAGAACTAATAGCTATCAAGTTATAAAGATATGATACATGAAGATGATCATAATTTAATAGTAAAAGACCCTGTCCACAAAAAAAGGATTGAAGTTAATAAGGCAGATATTAAACTGAAAACAAGAGGAAAGAAAAAACAAACAAATTATTTCCTTTAAACACTTATAATTGAAAGCTTTCATGAACCCCAAAAGTACATAGTATAAAATAATAAAATATAATAAATAGGTGAACTAACTAAAAATAATGAACACAGGATAAATTTCTCCTTTAAGAATAACTCTTCAGCCAATGATTTAGTAAGCCAAAATATATGTGAGAGTTGTTCAAATCACCTGTGTAAATTGAAGCCTCACGAGCAGCCACAGGCATATTAGAAGTGTTGGCCACAAGTGTTGTACGCTTCATGACAGATTCTTCACGACCATCAGGCAATGTCATTGTCAATTGCGGAAAATCCATAAGCACCTGAATGATTGGATACATTAAGAATCTCTAAGACCATAAAGGAGGAATCAATGAATAAACTGAAGAGACAAACCTCTGCCATTTCATTTCCTCTTTCTCCACAACCAACATAAACAACAGTATCTGAGTTAGAGTACTACACAACAAAACAAAAATCAATCTTAACACTCATAAATTATCAAATTACGACTATTAAACGAAACAAAAAGTCTCACCTTGGAAAGAGCTTGGCTAATGACAGTTTTCCCACAACCAAAAGCCCCAGGAATAGCACAAGTTCCACCCAGAACTGAGGGAAAGAGGGCGTCAAGAACACGCTGAATTGAAACAAAATCATCAGCAAGTCACATACTAAAAGGGATTGAAAATGTAATAAAAGCACGCCAACACATTAATTATGTATAATTGATACCTGACCAGTAAGTAGAGGGGTATCAGCAGCAAGCTTTGATGTGACAGGTCTTGGTGTACGTACTGGCCAAGTCTGTGCACAGTACCAAAAAAAACATAAAATTGTACAAGATAGAAGTGGATAAACAACTTTGGAAGTATGGACTTTACAAACACAAATTACAAACCTGAAGCATAGTAAACTGCTTTTTCACACCCTGAAACTCGAGCTCCAGCACTGTATCCTGAACAGGTAGAAGAAATGAGTAATTTTTCCACGATATAAATTAATGCACGACTTAGAATTGGCGTTAAGTTACTCATACATATACATCCCAGATTTAAAGGAATAAGTAATGACAGGAGTTTCAAAGACTACAACAGTCATATATCCGGTAGATTAGCTAAATGTCCCACCAAGTATTAGAATCCGTTCCAAAGAATTTCCTAATCTAAAATTTATAGCAATTGCCACATCAAAATAGTGGAAGCTAAGGTCTTTATTTAATCTCATCTATGAATCAAGACAAATCACAGGAATATACTGAAATGCAAGGAAACATGAGAACAAGTCATCATAATAACACACAAAGAAGTTACAACGACAAACCTTCAAGGAATATTGACCAGGAGTTGCAATGTAAGTGATTTTTCCCATAGCATCAGGAGGAAGAGCAACATGATGCTGCATTAGACTGTTCTCAAAGACAGTCTGCAAAGAAATACCCACAGAAAATCTTAGATCAATATCTATGCATGTAGACTCCAACCAAACAATTTTCAAGAGGAATGCTTTGAAACTAAAGGTTTAACAGTGATGAACTTACTGCATACAAGTCTCCACCAGTCAGAAGATCACCCTCACCTGTTTCCAACAAACATGCCATTAAAAGATGTTACATGTTAAGAATTCAAGGTACAACGATCACATTTGCTAGATCGCTAATAATGTCCCACTTTATACCGATTTTTTTAGGCTGAAATTCCCACAGTGTATCTTTATCAAGTGCTGGAACAGAGACACCACGAGGAATATAGACATCACCAGATCTTTTAGCAATGGTTTTCAGGGGTCTCTGTTTTGATGAAAACAAAAAATCAAATCAAATGACACCCACTATGATTGCAGTTGTGTTGAGTATGCAATGGGTAAATGCTAAGAATGACGTTCATAAATTAAAGATGAGAAGCTATCAAACCTGAATCCCATCAAAAATATTGCCCAAAATCCCTGGTCCTAACTCCACAGACAAAGGCTGAAAGTTCAACATACAATTCATAAGCAACTGGGCAAAACAAAATGCCACTATGTGGAGGGGACGGAATGCATAGCAATAAGTTTACCTTGTGTGTTCGGAGAACAGGGTCATTCACTGTTAAACCAGCTGTTTCCTCGTAAACTGAAATCACAGTGAACAAAATTCCTTTCTGTTAAAACTTTGTTCATTGTGATACACATGAAAATTGAAGGGTGGCAATTGATATAAACTCCAATATTAATGAACAAAAAGGGCAATCATCAGAGCAAGAAAGAGAGAATGCTTGTGAACAAATTATGAAAAATCATTGCGATAAAGAACCTTGAATTGTAGCAGAATCCCCCTCGAGCCGAATGATTTCACCTATTAGGTTGTCATGGCCAACACGGACCAGTTCATACATAGCAGCGCCAGCCATGCCATCTGCAACCACAACGGGTCCAGATACCTGTCAAAACATGTCAGAGAGCAAGAATGTAATGAGAATAAAACTAATATTTCAAACAAGATAGACTAGACTAGATGATTTAAAAAAAATGGATTAGACTAAGGGTAAGAGTAACAGTTGATCAGCATAAGAATAAAATGGTGATCGGCTGTACCCAATGCCAGTAGCTTGGGAAATTATCCAACAGTAATGCAATTACATAACTCCGATATTCAATTTTCTAGTATGTTATTCTCGCAGTATCAAACAGATGTTACCCCGCCATAAAAACTAAATTTTATCAGATCTAATCAAGTGCTAGATGATTATAACTTGAAGCATTTGTACACTAGTATGCAGTTTACGAGCGGAAATGCCATTTAACTATTTATTAAATCCAGGCTATTATTGTTAACGAGCTTCTTTTTTAAAAACGACTAACGGTACACTACTCCATGCAGATCCAGTTTTAAAGCATAAGGGAAAATAAAAGGTAAAGCGATCACAAAGCAGATCCAGCAACTCAAAATTGAACTTCAAAATCATTGTTTAGTAAAATCCATAAATTCGATCTGCTTATCCTAAACAAGAGAACCAGCAAAATAACATCATATTGAAAATAAATCGAACATTAGATCGAATGAATCCGAAAATTCGAGCTGGAGGATGGATGAAAATCAAACTCATCCAAGGAAGAAACTAAAGTCATCTCGGCACTTAAAAATTAATATATAAAAATAAAAAAAAAGTACCTTACGAACGTAACCATACTCGCTCTCCTTCTCAGAATCTTCAAATGTTGTCAATCGAGCACCGTATACAGACGGCATTTTCTCAAAGAAGATGGGATAGCACGAAACCGAAAATTGAAATTAGATGATCGACTAAAACCCTGAGAATTCAGTAGAAGCAATCGATTCGCAGATGCTGAGAGTGAGGAGAGGGAGAGGGAGAGAGAGAGAGAGGAGGAGTGAAGGGAGGGACGATTTTATGATTACGAGTATGTAGAAGGAAGGGAAGGAAGGCAATTACGTACCATTCGTCCAGAAAAGAAAATGATATAGTGCACGCGTTCAGAATTACTTCGTATTGTGAAGGTAAATTGAGCCAACGAAACTCTGCCACGTATCGTACTGTTAGAAGTGATCCGATGCACATGCAACTACTAGATTTTGCAACGTCGTTGTACTTGGTTTTTTTTTTTTTTTTGAGAAAGCTAAATATTTTTCGTGAAAATAAACAAACTTATTTTGAAACATTGAATTTCATTGTAAAATTCCATAACTAAGGAAGAAAATTTTCTTGCAATAAATAAAATGAAGCATATGAATTGTGAAATGTAAGAAAATAATATGTATATTATAACATAAAATTGAATTCAATTATTTATTATATAGTTTATATTATTTCTCCATAGTGTGTGTGCGGAATTTTTTAATCAGATGACAAATTGACAATACAAATGAATGGACAATAGAGGGTGTGGGTGTGGGTGTGGGTGTGGGTGTGGGAGCTAAACAAACTTTCGGAGAGGCACGTCTTGAGCCAACTAATTTGGTTTGGTAGTATGCACATAATTCCCAGTTAATATTTATTCTGTTGGGCAAGGAAAATGCTGAATAGCGACAACCACCACAAAGAGCTGGGCGGCTGAGTTAGCCTTGCTGGATAAATTAGAGGGCGGTGAATCACGTGATTAATACAATTGGTGGTTTTTTTTATTACACTTCTAGCCTCTTCACGTCACGTGATTTAAATTGTCAAAGTAAATTTAACCAGAGTGAATTATAATAATTGTGTGCAGCCAGGCCAAATATCTGGAATTGATATTGCAAGCATTCAGGAAATTTCCACGTAATTTTGTCTTATTTTATTGAACTAGAAAGATGGCCAATAAATTCATACACCAAAAATCACTACATTGAATTTCCTACAAACAGGTTTGCATCACTCAGCCCCAATCCAACTCCCTAATTTCATCCTCTAAAACAATTTAAAATTTCCATTTTATTTAATTGGATGACCGAAATTTACACACAAATCAATAATTAAAATACTTAGACTAAACATATTAATTTAGTTCAATTCAATTATAGAATAACGGGCAATGTTAAAATAGATTTTTTTTGTTTCCATTTCACACGAGTAACAATTATGTTAAGTTGGTTTTGATAAATTATACACCAAAATATATGAGGTGAAATATTACATGACGTCAAAAAAGATAAAGTAGTACATCACATTTTTTAGTTAAATTTTTAAAGTTTTTAGATATTTTTTCTTATAATAATTTTTTCCTCACTGAATTACAATTATTTTTGAAAATATTTTTTCATGAATTTATTTACTTATATTTTCATGAATAATAAAAAATTTATTTATTGTATCTTTTCATTCTAATTAAGGACAAATCTCTATAATAATTAACTTTACATATTAAATACCTACAAGTTAAAAAAGAATAATAATAAATCAGTTGTATTTTTGAAAATATAAATAAATTGTGAGTTCTGAGTTGTGACAGATGAATAGTCTTCCGGTCTTCCCTCTTCCCCCATTTCTCTGGTAAAAATTTAATTTTCATTCCTATTAAAAGTTCGACTTATTTTATTCTTACTTAATTAATTTTACCATCTTTTTCTTCCACTCCACAAATTGAGCAGTTAAACTGAAAATTCATCTTTCATTTGCTTTTTTTTTTTTTAAAAAAAAATAGTTGTTTAACTTATTTGAATTGTCTTGTTGTTAGCTTAAAACAAGATGTTTTTGTCAAATTCGAAATTATTTGAAGAAAATATTTCATGGGTTTTTTTTTTGTTGTTGATTAAGCTATCCATTTCTGTCTGTTATCGTAATCGAATTGTGATTAACGGATGTGTTCTCATGTATCATGAATCAGTTGTTAATGATGGCAATGTTTCTTCTTTCACTTGGGATACCTTTTTTTTCTTTCTTTCTTAGCTTGTTAACCATCATATCCTTTCTGTCCTTGTGAACTAAACGTGCTCGGTAATATATCAAATTTAGGTGATTGAATGCCCTATATACTCATCTAGTCCTGAATTCGCCTCATATTTACCTTCCGACAAGTGGCTTCCTAATATTCTATGGAATACGGTGGATTTGCTGTATTTTTGCAGATTGAAATAATAGTCTTTTGTTTGTTTTCCCTTTTTTTTAAATATTGCTTTTCTAATCTGATGCAGTGCTTCGTGGTTTTAAATTTTTTGGAGTTAAATTTGCTTAACCTTATATTTTGCGTTAATGTCAAATGAAGATGCTTGAGATTAAGGCAAGTGAGTTTACAATTTTGTTCTCATTGCGTCACTCTTACTTGTAATGGAATTCAAATTCTAGTTGAAATTCATGTCCAATTATCTTTGTAAATTTTGTACTGAGTTAATGCAAAAAATGCAACTATGGCATAATTTTAACAGCCATAGAAATTAAAGTTGAGTTATGGTAGGAAATATGTAGCTTAACCATTATTAATATTTTTAATGGTTCATGTGCCTTAGAATGCCATGTCAAATACAATATAAGTATGTTCCTTTCATCGTGTGGCTAAGTACTATATTCTTGTAGCAATTATGATCTTCCTACCCTGTTTCAATGCTTTTAATTTCATTTCCTTTGTCTAGTGATTTATTCTCATTTCAGATACTCAATTCTAGCTGGTCAACATTTATACTGTTGTCTGTTATATCCCATCTGAAATCCCATTTGGATCATTTTCTCTTCTCATCTTAGAAACTTTTGGAAAAGCGCATTCCTCATTCGTGCAAAAACTTTCCTGCTTCATTCTTTTCCATTTTATTCTTTAATTTGTTGGGTTTTGTTTCATTTCCTTGTTTATTTTATTCCAAAAAGAGAATAAAGAAAACTGTAACTGAATTCCCTAAGACTTAAAGATTACAGTAGCTAAAGCTACTTATATACCAGCAACTCGTAAATAGTTCACGTGAAGGGAATCTAACTAACATGAAACTAATTCCTGAAATCTATGAGGAAAAGAAAACTATTAGCTACAACCAGCTTAGTTGTGAGGCTGCTTGTTCCTGATAATAGGTGTAATCCGAAAAAAGATTCATAAGTGGTTTTTAATGGAGTTGAAGTTACTAAATTTTGAGGGGTCGGTATCCATTTATGCCTAATTGCTCCACATATAGTCCCTCTAACCTGTAATAAGCTTTGTAACTTATATCCGCAGCTGAACTACTGCTCTGCTGGTTATCAACCATTTTGCCCTCTTGAGCTCTTCTTGCTTGGGCGGTGGCAAGTGTGTATTTGTTGATCAACCTGCTGGTGCTTTTGCTGCATTGAAAACAATGTGACAGCTGATATAGTCCTGTTATATTAATTTCAACCGTCTGAGTCTGCATCAATCTTTGCAGATTTCTAATGACTAATAATGCTGAAAATGACATTCTAGTATCAGTTGATAATGCATTCGGGAAGCTCCCTGATAGAAATTTTTATCAGAGTTCCCATATTAGAATGGGCTCAATTGTGTTAAAAAGCAGTGGGCTAATTTGTTTCGCGGAGAATGCTTGTGGCAAGCTGCTCTCAACCGAACTTATCCCTTAGCAGGCCAAGCAAAAAGATGGATGGCCTGGGCCTATACCACAAGGGTTGATCAGAAGGTGAGTGTAATGTCCTCTTTACCATTTTGGCCTCTCTTTCTCATCATTATTTTCTTTCGCTTCTGCTCACTCTCCTTTCAATTTGCCTTCTTTCTTGGTTTTTCTGAAACTACCATTTACTAAAAGTCCATTTGAAGTTTTATGTTTAAAGCAGCACATACATTGTCTTGGCGGAACTAAATTTCTGGACTCAACTTTACCGTTAAATTATTTTCTTTATTGACACTTGTTTCCTTTTGACTTACTAACTATATCATTTTAAAGTTGGCCTAATGATGCAAAATATCCAAACCCTTTCCTTGTTTTGACAATTTTATGCAAAACTTTTAATTTGAATATTCAAATTTCAATAATTAGTTTCAATTTTTCACAAATGCTAAAATCAATTACATTATTTTGGCTACTAACTGATATCTTTTTCTCATGCCCAATTATATGTAATTTGATTTTTGAACATTGGACTAATTCTAAGATTTGGATAAAACTGCACTAATCATTAGAATTTAAAATAAAACTGCCAAAATTAGAAGGTTTGAATAATATTGCAAATATGTGTAAAAGTTTGAATATTTTATGTTAAGCCTTTAAAGTTCAGGTCCATTATATGGTGTGATACTAACTCATCTTTGGTAGAGTTGGTTCATTCTCTTTGACAAATAAAGAAGGCTGGGATTGATCTAAATCCATTCATGGCACCAGAATAGGGGATAAATTTATTTTCTTTTTCTGGTTATTCTAATGTTTAGACTCTGAATCTCTGATACAATTTTTTCAGGAGATGCATAGCTTTGTATATTAGTAAACACATCTTTGGGCTGGATGTTGAAATAGATGAGATTGTGGGTCATACTTATTTGTTTCTGAAAGAGCAACTTGAACTTTCCAAACTGCCATCTCCTTCTGGCATTCTACATGGAACCATTATAGGTATGCTCTGCTTTCACTTTCATTTCTAATTTGTTCATTTAAGCTTGTTCCACCCTTCAAATAAATATAAGCATGAATTATCTGGACGTGTCTCATAAATTTGGAAACTATTTGCACTCTTTTATATTGTTGTCTAAATAAATATAAGAATTTTATGGCCAATTATATATCCCTGTCAAAACCAATTTTCTGGAAGCATGAACATGTTGAGCACCATCCATTAGCAAAAATCATGTCTTGGTAATAAACTTAGCTATGTAAACTGAAGTTGGTCACTGTATAATACCATTTAAACCCATGTCATTGTTATAAAATGATACAGCAATAGTTAGTTTGTAGAGCGACTAGAAGCTGATATGTGGCAAAAAAAAGGCACTCATGGTGGTTAGCCATTGATGTGCGTGGTCACTTTTTTTCCTTTTGTTATTCATTTGCTTTTGTAAATTCTGTTACACCTGGATGAGCTGGCATAGGATTTGTATTAGCAAAGCAGAGATATATATTTAGCTCTCCTTCATGTACTGGGTGTGATGGAATATTAGTAAAATTAGGTCTCTCCCTTCTTCCTCTTGCTTTCTTTTCTCACTTCTCTCTAATTTTCTCAGGTATCAGAAGCCAAATGTTTGTCTGTCTTAAACTTCTAGCACAAGAGGGGGATGTAAATAGCATATTTAGAAAGTAAATTTGACTCTAGAGTCTATTTATATATATATATATATATATTTATTTATTTAAAAATATTTCTTATTCTACCTAATATACTCTTTAATAAAATAAAGAGATCGGAGATGGAGATGCAGTTAGCATGGTAAAAAGTAAAACCTCCGTGAAAAGAGTGCTAGCGGTTAACGCAAAACGCCAAGAAGGATATGACGGTGAATAGAAAATTGGATGAAGGACAATAAAGTTTTAAGTTATAGAAACGCACATATAAAAAAAACTGTCTTTGAGCGCCTTTTCTGTGACGTGCGAGTGCTTTACTTCTGACAATATTCTCTCTACTGTGTCTTCTTCACTGTTCCCATCGCTCCCTGCAAATCTTAATTTATGCCCTTAATTTGAATTTCTCTTTTCATTTTGCAAATCTACCCACTTATTACTTGCTTCTCTTTTATCATCTTTTCACTCTTGACCTTATGATTTCTTTCTCTTTTCTTATTTTTGGTACAACGAAACACTGGCTTTCCAAAAACCAATCCATTCATAATTGCAGCCTAGCCTTTATAAATGAGATGATTCTTTCTTTTCCTTTTTTCTATAGAATTTATTGCTCACACATAATAGTGTTTTCATATTCCCAATATTTCACTGTTCTCTTTTTAGTACTGGGACACTGTTCTTTGCTTCTCTTCTTGGTCCTCTCTCTTGTTGCATTGAGAACCCCTAGTCTCTTTCCTTCATTAAGGTTTCTGGTTTCTTGGGTCTCACATTGCTCCAATATGGCTTAAATTCTCTTCTTTTTCCTTCCTTTTTTTGGCATGACTGTTGAGTATCTCTCAGATTCTCTCGGTTTCTCATTTTCTGCTTTTAGAGATCTGCATTTTGGGCAAATTATAGATTCGAGTTATAAAAATTTATTTTTTTGCGTCATCAATTGGTGAATCCTAAGTAGATATGTTGTAAAGGTAGTATTTTTATTCTGATTATAGGCCTTTATAGTCATTTGCAGAGAATGCTGCTTAGTTTATGGCTTTCAGCACTGATCTTGGAGAGACGGTTAGGGGACACCTCCTGTTTCCGCCAAAGCAACCCGTGTTGACGGTCGATCGATTTGGAACTGAAATGGTTTTTTTCGGGTATTAGATAACTGGTTTTATGTGTGGCGTATTTGTAGTATGTGTTTTTGTCTTCTGAGGTCCCCTTCAAGATTTGGGGAGAAGGAAAAAAAAAACAAAAGAAAGCTACAAACACAAGGAGCTGTTCCAGAGTAGTGTGGACTATTGTTCCATGTTTGCAAGTTCTTATTTATATTAAACGATTTTGGATTCTGAAGCGTGATTTTGAAGAAATCAATTCTTTTGTGGAGGTTACAAAAAAAATTACAGGTTGAAGATGGATTTCTTCAAAGTTAAGAAGTTTAGAAAAGCCCACAAAGCAGACACGGAGAAAGATTTAGAAGATAAGCCTGTGCCCCAAACAGAGGAACCAAATGTTGGTAACGCCGGCGATGGTGGCGACAATTTGAGTAATAAGTCTGCTGATGCAGATCCTATAGCTGAAGCTGAGGACGACGATGATGATTTTATAACAAATGAGGTGAAGAGGAGGTTGAAAGAACTGAGAAGGAATAGTTTCATGGTATTAATACCTGAAGAAGAATCATGCCCTGAAGAAGAGGAAGATGAGGAGGGCGAAGGAGAGACCTGCTCTAGCGAATGGAGGGATGTTGAGGCAGAAGAAAGGAAATGGTGGAGTGGATTTGATGCTGTGTATGACAAGTACTGTGAACGAATGCTGTTCTTTGATCGGACGATGGTGCAGCAACTTAAAGAAACTGGTAAAAAATTGTTATGTTTTGCTCTAGTTGCTCTCTTTCTTTCGATGTACCTGTTATTATAAGAATTTATGTTCGATGGTGGGTGCGGCTTTTAATTTCTCGGCATTTATTCTTTCTTTCTTATTCTTTTCCTTTTCCTTTTTCTTCTTCTAAGTTTTTTGGAGTTGTTCCATGTAATTCTTTCTTTCCTATGCTTATGTGCCTGCGGTCAATTTGCCGAGTAGGTGATCTGCCTATGAAATAGCTGGAATGTTGGATTATATGACATGTATTTTACCCGGTACAATGAGATTTTTTATACTTTTTTTTTTTTTAAAAAGATTGCTTGGTGTTTATGTTTTCCGGTACCATTTTATTCAGAGTGGATTCAGAGTCTTGCCTTTATGAAGTCTCTTTTCAGAACTAATCATCTAGTTTTCTGCAAATGCCTCGAGGGTTGAATTTGAACAAATGTCTGTCAAATCACATTTGGATCATTGGAGAAAAACAAAATCATGTTTTGTTTCACTTCTTTGATTTAGAACTTGTTTGTTCTCAAAAGTGACATCTTGTTAGAAGTCAGATACTACAATAGAATTAGAAGTTCAAATAAAAGACAAAAGAAGTTCCTCAGGATAATCTAATTATTGGGAGCTGCTATTCTGCCTAGTGGCTGCAATGTCCATGCTTTTCATATGGTTACTTGATTAATGATGTGGACAATTGATAATTTCATTATGGCTTTTATGGGTTGAGCTATAGAACATTGTTATTTATTTATTTTTTTAATCTGGTTATGATGCACCATTTTTTATAAGTGAAGTGAATGTAAAGAATAAAGTAGAGCAAAATGTTAAGAGATGAATGAACTCATGTTGGACGGGACAAATACTTTATGACCTATTATTTATACATAAAACCTTTCAGGCATTATTTTGTTTCCTCTTCTCACTCCAGGGTTTTATGTTATGACCTGCAAATTGAAATATCACATAATATGCATGCCTCCGATTTGCCTGTTTTAACCAAATGTTTTCCAACTTGCCAAAATATTTACCAGGTTCTTGTCAGTGCTGTGCAATGACTTGGTTTGTTTTGTGACAGGCTGTCATACTCTGCCAACTCCATCACCAAAGTCTGCATCCAAGAAGCTAACATCCCCCTTTCGTTGCCTTTCTTTAAAGAAGATTGAAGAACCTGAAGATGAAACTGAGCATCTGCAGCAGCCACAAAATGACCCATATCAAGATCTTGAAACAGCATATGTAGCTCAAATTTGCTTAACTTGGGAGGCGCTTCACTGCCAATACACCCAACTAAGTCAGAAGATCTTGTGTCAACCTGAAAGCCCAACATGTTACAACCACAGTGCTCAGCAGTTTCAGCAATTCCAAGTTTTATTGCAAAGATTCATTGAGAATGAGCCATTTCAGCAAGGACTTAGAGCAGAAATTTATGCCCGTGCAAGGAATCATTTTCCCAAATTACTCCAAGTTCCTAATGGGAAAGGTATCTTCTTGTCTTTGTGTAAAACTCAGAGGGAGAGAAGACATGCATTGTATAGATTGAAGGGTTTGATTTCACGTTTTGACTTTATAGTTGTGGTTTAGCTTAAATATACTTGTAAATTTGCCTAGTCTGCATTATTTTATTAATGTAATTTAATGTTCAAATTATGGCAGTTTCAGATAAAAAGGAGATGGCGGAAATGGAGTCTGATTTATTGGTGCTTGCCCCTGATCTTATCAGAATTATGGAGATCTCAATCCTGACTTTTCGCCTTTTCCTAAAGATGGACAAGAAAAAACCAAGTGGTGTTCTGAACTTGTTTGGAAATCAGAATCACATGGCAACTCCTCTTCAATTAATTCAATCTTCGCTTGAGAAGGTGATTTTCTGTCATATTATACTGTCTACATAATTTCAAGTTATTTTCTATTTAAATAGCTTCAATTTTTTGTGATTTATCAGCAATTACATAGATCAGAGGTGGGGTAGAGTTTACAGTTACAAACTCAAGAATGGTTCTGTAACCATTGAATCTTTTCATTGTCATCATTCCACCACAATAAACTTATTGGATAAATTCTTTGGTCAAACAAAGCTTTGCAATCGATTCTTTTAGCATACCCAAAAGTCAAAAAAGAAAAGTTTTGGTACTCATGGGTTTAAATGTGAAACCTGCATAGTTCAATGTACATTTTTGTCTTTCATCTGAACGTGGTGATACATATCTAGCATTGCTGGAGACTAGGAATTTATTAACAATAGCTGTTGTGATTAGTTATTAGTATGTGGAGGTACCAACGCCAATAATCAGAAAATCTAGCATTGACAGATTAGAGAAATCTGAACATTTTATCCATCAGTTCAACTTTAACGTCTGCCCCAAAATTTAAAAACATTTACCATACGCCTCAAACTAGCAGTTTGTTGGTAGCCCCAACCTTAAACCTCCAGCTTTTAACCACTAATTTTAAGCATTCCCTGCTTGTCAAAAGAAAGGGCTATTACAGTACCAATCAAAAAGACTGTCTGGACAACAAAATGGATTTTGGAATTTATTAACATTCTCCAAAAAAGTACCTAAAGGTTCACAATCAGCCGAATTTTTATTCCATAAGGGCTTATTTGATCCTATCGTACCGTGTAATCTTTTAAAAGGCATTCATGGGCAAGCAAGAGACAACGTGGTGAACTGAAACATCTTAGTAACCAGAGGAAAAGAAAGCAAAAGCGATTCCCATAATAGCGGTGAGCGAAATGGGAGCAGCCTAAACCATGAAAACAGGGTAGGGTTACCTGATATTATAATAATTGTTGATCAGCAAGAAGAATATACGGCTCTTCGGGAATGTATCATTTTGGGAATTCCAACCATTTGTTTAATTGATACAAATTGTGACCCAGATCTTGCAGATATTTTGATTCCAGCGAATGATGGCGCTATAGCTTCAATCCGATTAATTCTTCATAAATTAGTTCATTTATCTATAATTTTATTGAATGTGTACGAATTTGGTTTATTAGAAAAGGGAAAGTTGAAAGGTAGCAAAACTAGTGTGTCACATTGTCTGTTGAAATTTCTGCATGCTCGACTCTAGCAGCAATAAATTTTATGGGATGTTAAGAATCCCTTAAAATTTTCGATACTAAGTTATATGGTTATGGTAAATAAAATTCGCTAGAGCTTTGGGAACTGAGAAAGTGAGAGGAATCTAGTTTCCCTCTCATGTATGTTCATGAGAATGTAGCTATTCATAGGTTATTGGTTGAACGCAATAAGCCAACTCCTCTACTGCAATCTGTTCCTCTGTCTGGCTATTTTGGTAGCATGATGCACAGACAGTATTTAGTATGACAGACACTCTTTGTAGACTTAAAAACATAATTTTGCTCGCGTATTTAGTGATAAAATTTCTGGGGCGAACTTTTGGTAAATGGTAACCGTTCATTTAAAAAGAGTTTGGACAAAAATAGATGTCTTTGTAATGGATTGGACCACGATATGGAGACACTATAACATAAATAGGGTTTGTACAACAGAGTGTTAGCAGTGGATGTAAAACTGTTGTCATATTAAGAAGAATGAAATTCTATGATGAGATGCTGAGGCTATTGCAATAATCTATGGCAACTAGAGCCATATAGCAGTTGTTAAACTAGGACGTAGAGCAGTGACAACAATTTTAGTATATATTGTAACAATCTTGTGCCTATATCATTTTTGTTTAGTCTTTTTCCTTTGATTCTATGTTTGTGTTGGTTTGTTTTTTTTTCTTTTGTTGATAAGAATCCATTTATTTTAACCATTGACTAGTGTTTGATGTTCTTATTTTAACTTTAATCCTGGTAATTTACAGAAAAAGATGAAGCTAAAAGAAATGTGTAAAAAGAGGAGAGGGTGGAAGAAGAAATCATGGCCGCAAAGGTACGAGGATGTGGAGCTAATATTTGGCATAATTGATATGAAAATCTTATCCAGGGTGCTTAGGATGGTGAGGATCAGTAAAGAGCAGTTAATTTGGTGTGAAGAAAAGATGAAAAAGCTGGTTTTATGGGATGGGAAATTGCAAAGAGATCCCTCTCCCCTTTTGTTCCCTTGTTAATAGGTACAAGGAAAGGGAGATGGAAGTTTGATTAGCTGCTGGGATTAAATACCAAAATGATTTGTTTTTCCTATGGTGCCTTGTATGCTTTGGATGGATGGATAGTGATGATATATGAAGGAAATGGGAGTGTCCATGGATGTCAGAAAGGACCTTGTATTAGCTTTATTTGTTTGGGCGATGAAGTTGAAATGGGTTCCTTTTGATGTCTTCCTTAGAATATAGAATAGGAGTAGAGGACAACACATCCCATTCCCAACATGACTTCCTTTTACTTTCTCTCCTGCTTCTCAGGAAAAGAAAATAAAATTAAAAAGAAATCGTTGACCCACTTATCCATCAAATATGTAATGGAATGCCCTCAATCATTATTATTGCCACGTCAGCGCTTTCTTTTACACGATTTTGTTAGGCTTTTCTTACACGGCTGATTTGCAAATTCCTTATTATCTGCTTCTTTCGGTTTAACTTCTATTCCATGCCCTTGTTTGTCGCCCATTAAGTGGGTGCTTTAGTAATTTCGCTGCTCATTTTTAATTAACAATTAAAAAAAAAAAACTAAGGAAGCTGTTTGTGTGACAGCCCATAGGAGAAGATTTTATTAGTTTGAAGTATTTTTCTTGGTTTTTTTTTTGTATTGTATTATGTATATGCTGTGATTTATAATGGATTTCATTTAAATAAATATTTTTTTGGTTGAAATTTGTTCAAAATAAATATAAATCATCTATTCCCTTTGTTCCATAATGATATATATTGATTTTATTTTAATATTTTTCATTGTTGATTTTTAAATTTTTTTTATCAATAAATATGAATTATTGTATATTGAATTCTTAATGTTTATAAAATTAATATCCAGATAAATAAAAATATATAATTTAAAGTGTTTTAATATGAAAATAAAAATAACTTTTTTATTTTTATGAAATTTGAAAAGAGCAGTAATTATTCCATTTAAAAGAACTAATTTGGGCATTCATATAATATTTGGTATTATTAGTACTTCAAATATTTACCTGAAGAAAAAGATCGCACCACCTGTAGCTGATCTTGCGTAAATAGTTTTGTGTTACAGTGTTGTGTTTGGGTGGGTGGGTGGGTGATAAGAAAAACTAATTTTAACCCAAAATTGGAACGGAAAGGTATGGTAAATCCAAACACGGCCTTAGTAGAAAGGACATCCTCAAATGATGTCATCGGCATGCCACGCGTCAGTACCCTCCTCTTTGGAGAATTCTTACTCACACGTGTCCACGACAGTCTCGCCGTATGACCAAAATACCCCATATCGATAAAATATATTACAGAGAAAGTTTTAGTGGTATTTTTGTCTTTTGACAGAAACAAATCAAGGAAAAAAGGAAACTAATTAATGATTATTTTACAATTTTTATTAAAAATAATACTGACTCAATTAAGAACTAAGAGAGAGAGACTCTGTCTTTAGAGTTGAACCCTGGGCTAACTGTGAGGGTTTTTTGCAAGCGACATTTGTATTTTTCAAAGCAGAACAAACTCTTCTCTTTCTCTCTCTCTAAGCTTTCGTGTTCTTTACCATCGAACCTTTTTTTTTTTTTTAATTTCTAGGGTTGTTTTTGTTGCCTGGTGAGACTCAGTGCTCTGCTTTATCCACATGACCCTGTGTGCCTTTTCTATGCGTATGTATGTGATCATTCAATTTGATTGTTCAACTGTTTTCTGCAGAGGGATTATGATGGTTCAATATTATTGGGTTTGTTTGTTTTTCCTGAATTTGCTTTATTTTTATTGTTCCTTCACTGCCTTTGCTTTAAGTTTATGGGAATACTTCCCAGTTCTCACCTGGAAAAGGTTTTTATAATTACTATTATTATTAATTTGCCATAATTACTGTTTAAATGCTTTCTTGTTTCTGTTCATGATTCTTCGCTTTTGTTTATAGCTTTATTCTTTTTCATCAGTTGGTAGGCCTGTATGAAGTGCATAAAACAGAGACTTCGAAAATGATCACAAACAGTGCAAACAGAGAGCTAATTATATGGATCATGATTATGAACACGCAGCTTGTATCAAGATATTGTTTGCAATTTTGTTTATAGAGCATTTTAGATAGTTGTATTGTATGAATTGACCACTTTTTGAGATAGTTTTGACATAAAAATTAACCATCTTGTGTGTGTTATATAAGTTATGAACAATGAAAGATTAAAGCCAATTCAGTTGTAACTAGTTATAGGGACTGGTCTGGTGATGATAAGGTGATTGTTATGTTCTTTGTCCCTGTAATCTCATTAAAAAAGATTCTTCTTTCTTCTGTTAAAATTGACTTTTTTTTTTTTTTTGGGGGGGGGGGGGGGGAGGCGCTCTCACCAATGACAAGGAAATATAAACTTCAAAGATTTTGAACTGTCTATGAGTAGGTTGAAGCGATGTTTTTGACATCTGCACTTCAGCTGATTGTCTTTCCTCATCTAGATTTATAATTTGGTACTTGATGGATGGTCTGACCTTTGAGGAGTTGGGTTCTTGAGGTTATATTCCTTTTCCCCTCCTCTTATTGTAGCTTTAAATTGATGAATGCAGAAGTTGATCAACATACTCCAACTTGTACTGAAGCAACGTAATGACTTTCATCATTATCCAAAAACTAAAGGTTCTCCTTAGTCCTGAAAAGGATGGCAACTGAGAGCCCTATGAGAATGGTAGAAAGTGGTGGACTTAGAAAATGGGCGTCTTCTAAGGATGGTGCTATATTTGGTTCACCCTTAAATTCTACGGCTGCAGACAAATTGAGATTGCTGATGAAGGGGCATATATTCAATGGAGTTCAGGAAGATAGAATTCCCAGTCGAAGTGGCAGTGCACCTCCTAGTATGGAGGGATCTTTTGCTGCTATCGGAAACCTTTTAGCTCAACAAAACTTTAGCATGAATTTGGAAAGTTTAAGCAGTGCTATTGAAAATTGCGAGTCTGAGGAGCAACTGTGCTCTGATCCAACCTATTTTGCATACTACTGTACTAACATTAACCTGAATCCCAGGCTACCCCCACCACTAATGTCACAAGAGAATCGCCGACTTGTACGCCATATTGGTGGTTTGGGCAATAATTGGAGATCTGCTTCTGTAGATGACTGTGGCAGTAAAACATTGCAATTGTCTATGCTTTCAACTCATAAGGAAGAGCCAGAGGATGATAGGTCACCCAGAGAAGCTTCAGAAAATAGTAGTGCCCCTATCTATGGACAGAATGCAACTCCTTTGGCAGGCCGCCATAAAAGTTTGGTTGACCTGATACAGGTATACACCTTTCTGTTTTCACGAAACAGTAATTAGACTTTAGTCAAGGAAAATTAGCTTGAGATTAGGTCATGAATTCAGGCTTCGTGAACCCTATTGATGATCTTTTTTACTGCCTTCTTTTAAAAAACTCCATGAAACTTGAAGTCTATCTATCCACCTAGGAAGACATGCTCATACTTGGTACTTGGATGTCACATACAGACTTATAGCATATTGATAATATCAAATGGAAACAATATTGGACCTATATAGCTTCCCATATTAAAATATTTACTTGTGTGTATTTAGCTTCAATTTCTGCCAATTTGTGCCTAACATTTTGAGTTCATAAAGTAATCATTGATTTATTGTTGTGTTACTATTTGTCTTCCCCTCAGTCATCCTTCCTTTTACCTTTGGTGGTTTTGTAGGAAGACTTCCCTCGCACCCCTTCTCCTGTTTATAGTCAGTCTCGTCCCTCAAACCATGCAGCAGAAGAAGCCGCTGATGTGAATGTCCAGAGCATTTCATCAAATGTTTCTTCTGTCAACATTTCAAAAGCAGCAGAATCAAATGCAGGTTCTTCTGACATTTGCGTTGACACATTAGCCCTAGAGGTAGATGCTATCAGGCTAATATCTGATAATGATCCCACAATTACCTCTTTTCCAAGGTCACCAAGTCTTGATGAGAAACCAGTCCGGAAAAAAGAAGAATCAAGCACTAAAGATACTGCTTTGGAGGCTCGTGCCTCAATTAGAGGTAGCCTTCAGCCAGGTATTTCCCGAATGGAGCCTAGAATGAGAAATAAAATAGAAGAGCAACAATTTTATGAAAGGAATGCATCACAAAATCACTCATCTATTCAACAAGGCATTCCACTTCATTCTCAAGGAGTCAATACTCAAATGATTTCTCAAGGAATGAATCAATCTCACAATGGCATAGAAAAATTTCCCCATGACCATTCTAGGTTTTCCTCTATGGAGGCACAAACATCATTGCATTCTCCTCCACTTAACCATCTTTCATATGCATCCACTGCAGCCTATATGACAGGAAGGACTCCGTTTTTGCCCAACTTTCAGCCATCTGGTATGTATCCTCTACAGTACAGCATTGGGGGATATGCTTTGGGTTCTGCATTTCTTTCCCCATTTATGACTGGATATCCTTCTCATGGAGCCATTCCTGTGCCATTTGGTGCTTCTGGTCCAAACTTTGATGATCGAACTACTGGTGCTTCATCTGGGGAAAGCATTCCACATACTCTGCAACACACAGCCAAGTTTTATGGACAACATAGTTTAATGCTTCAACCTTCATATGTGGATCCACTTTATATGCAATACTTTCCGCATCCTTTTGGAGATGCATATGGTGTTGCATTTCAACAGAATCGTTTTGTATCAAATGGTGCTACTGGGGGCCAGACTGATTCATTTCCTCCACAGGAGTCATCCTTTGCTGCTTACAGGGATGATCACAAATTCCAGCATCCAACCAACGGAAGTTTAAGCATACCAAGTTTAGGAAAAGTGGGAATTACTGGCAGTAGTTATTATGGAGGTCCTCCTGGTATGGGTGTCATGAACCAATTCCCAGCTGCACCACTTGCCAGTTCAGCACTTCCATCATCTCCTGTATGTGGGCTTAATCATATTGGTCGGAAAAATGACGTTAGGTTCCCTCAAGGTATGAATAGAAGCATAGGAGTTTATTCTGGAGGTCAAGGACAGAGAGGAGTCGACACCTTAGATGAGCCCAAAAGACATTATTTTCTTGAAGAACTAAAATCCAGCAATGCTCGAAAATTTGAACTCTCTGATATAGCAGGCCATATAGTTGAATTCAGGCACTGTTCTATACTGAGCTTGTTTTGCTTGCATATCTAATGTGCTTGACCACCCCAGGTATAAAGAAAATAATTTTGTTCCATGTTTAACCTCAGTGTTGATCAACATGGGAGTCGATTTATTCAGCAGAAGCTGGAACATTGCAGTGTTGAGGAAAAGATGTCAGTATTTGAAGAAGTACTTCCCCATGCTTCAAAATTGATGACAGATGTTTTTGGAAATTATGTTATTCAGAAGGTATTCTTTTGCGATTTGCCTGCTTTAAATGGTTTCCTTAATCCCCCAAAATATAGATAAATAAAAATTTATAAATATTAAATAGGGACAATTTGCCTGCATTAAGTGGTCCTCTAACCACCAAAGAAATAACTGCTTTAAAATGTTAAAAAGGCTTCTTATGAGATATTTGGATGGATGGATTTTGAAAAGATAATGTTTTGGACATGATGTTAGGTTTAAATTGCTGGAATTAAATTTATTCCACATTTATTTTATAATATTTGCGAAAGAGCTTGCTAATCAGTTTAAGATAAATTTCAAATGACATGTTCTTAAGGTATTTCAAGTCCACATGCAAAACATTCATGAGTCAAACCAGCCAAAAAAATCTATTATCATATTCAAAACTTTAAATTTTAAATCCCTGCATTTGAGCACAAAGTGAAAGTATTTGGATTCCATTTTACTAATTGTTGAAACTGGTTATTTGTGTTTCAGTTTTTTGAGCATGGAACTCCTGAACAACGAAAAGAGCTTGCAGATAAACTCTCTGGACAGATGTTGCAGTTAAGTCTGCAGATGTATGGTTGTCGTGTCATACAGAAGGTAAGTTAAATACATCAGATTTGCAGTCTTACAATTAGATGAAGCATGTTAACATCCATTTTCTTTTTTCAACTAATGACTTTGGTTTGATTAGAATTATATTGTATATGTTTTTGGGCTAAACTTTAGTAGTAAAATTTTCATTTCTTGCACCAGAACGTGCTCGTGTATTTTTTTGAGTTGGTGCCCTTGAATTGTTTAATTTAATTCGCCATGTATAGTTCAGATGCTACAAAGATAAACACTTAATTACTTCTTCTAGGCTCTTGAAGTGATTGAGGTTGATCAGAAGACACAATTGGTTCAAGAGCTTGATGGGCATGTTATGAGATGCGTACATGATCAAAATGGAAATCATGTCATACAAAAGTGTATTGAATGTGTGCCAACAAAGAACATTGAATTTATTATTTCTTCTTTTCGGGGCCAAGTTGTTGCACTTGCGACGCACCCCTATGGTTGCCGTGTCATTCAGGTATGAATATATAGTCTGATGAGTTGCAAAAGCCCCTTTGTCATTTTTGATACATTCCTAATAAATTTCTCTGCTTTTTCTTTGTGATAGAGAGTTTTGGAGCATTGCTCGGAGGAGCTGCAAAGCCAATATATAGTGGATGAAATCTTAGAGTCTGCTTACCTTCTTGCTCAAGACCAATATGGCAACTATGTCACCCAGGTTGGTTTTTTGTTTACTTACTCGATGCGTCAAATTATGCATGTGAATGCTAATCAATATTTTTGTCAAATCTTGATAATTTGATAATTCATCTTTATTCCTTACCAAGAATCTTTTCTAATTCAACAGAGAGCCTTTATTGTGCAGGCATGGGCTTGTAGCCATTATTCTCTATGCAGTTTAGGTGGATGGGTGGGGAACAGTAGGGATTGAGGTCCCAATTTATGAAATGAAGTATTATTAACGAGTTATTTTTAAATTTTGATCCATTTTTTTGGTTTATAAAAGGTCAGTTTATTGTTATACAAACTATTCCTCGATTGATACGACCTGCAATTCACTAAAAGGTAAATGAAACCTAAATAATTGAACATCAATTGATTAATGTTTATGTACTAACTACTTGAACAGACAGAATTCTCCCTGTGTATCTTCAAAGATGAAAACTTTATATAGAAGTTTCATTTTAGTGAATATCATTAACCAGAGTAAGATAATGCTTCCCAATAATAGCAGCCTCCAAGTTACCATGTCAGAAATTTGACTTTACTAGTTTAGTATTGGTGATGGTGGATTTTAGTTCTGATGAGCTACCATTTCTGTGGACGGGATATTGAAGTTTGAACCCTGTGCATGTTCAAAGATAAAAACTCTTATCTTTATAGAAGTTTCATTTATTGAATTTTATTAAATAGAGTACGAGGTTCTGTTGCTGCCAAATTATAGAAACCTCGCAGTTACCATGTCAGAAATTTGACTTTCACTGTGTCACATTGGTGATGGTGGATTTTAGTTCCAACGAGCCACAATTTCTGCAGAAGATGGGAGATTGAAGTTTGAACCATTGATAAGTGAGAGAATGAGATGATGGTTAAGAATGAACAGAGGGATAGGTTTTCAAAATTTAGGAATTATGCAGCGCTGACTGCTGATACACAAGCTGCATTACCTTTTTAGAATTATCTATTCTGACCTCAAACCCAACCCTCCAAGTTTGCATATCTTTGAACCTATTCTAAACCAAGATCATGTCCCATCTGCCTCTGCAAAACCTGTTCTTGGGGTTTTCCCTTCTCTTGTCACCATGATCAGTCTGACTATAGCACTAGAAACTTGAGAATTGCTGGCCTTGAATGCAAAATTTATGAAAATACCTTATCCAAGTAGCACACATCCAGTAGTCTAAAAGAGGCTTAGTTGATTCTTCAACGGGGATGATTGACATCTAGCTTTAGCTTCTTAGTCCTGCTCTAAAATTGGTCAATGATAAAGTGAACAAAAATAGTTTCATTGGGCAAGATTTGGAATTGAACCCTTGGGTGGTGTAGCAACAATGTTCTGGAAGAGGCCATCAAGTTAGAAGGCTATTACAGTATTCTAACATTACTGTTTAGGTGTTGTTGGTATGTGGAAATTTGGGTATCATGCTATGTACCTATTTCTTGAGCAAGGCCTGTTGACAACAATCTATTTAATGGTCTCTGTTCTTTCTGCACTGCAATTTCCTATTCTTAAAAGTAATTTTGTATGAAAAGAGACTTTCTCTTGCGCAACCTTTTCTTGAATCAGATGAGAAAGCTTTCTGAATTGCTCACCTGCCATCTCTCAACCTCAGCATATTTATTTCTAGAAGGACAATACTTGTATTTCATTTTATGGCAAGTTTCTTCCTGTGTTGCATCTTTAGGACTTGGTAACTTCTGCTTAATTCTGCTTTGCAGCAGCAATGATCATTTTTCTTTCAATCTTTAATCTTGGCTATATGTGGGTTTTGTTGTGGCCTTATTTTTGCTTGGCTTGGCATGTGATGGCTTTTATGGGCCTCGAAGGGGCAAGTTTTCACGTATTTCTCATGTTAGCCTGGTTTTTTGAGAGTTTTCTTGCTGAATTTCACGTTGTCTTGTCTTTTCCTCCTGTTTCTATTGAATATTTTGTCTTTCATAATTGCACAACTGATTTGCTGCTTGCAGCATGTCTTGGAGAGGGGAAAGCCCTATGAAAGGAGCCAGATCATCAGCAAGCTAACTGGGAAAATTGTCCAAATGAGTCAGCATAAGTATGCATCAAATGTTATTGAAAAGTGTTTGGAGCACAGCAATCCTGCTGAACGGGAGCTGTTAATTGAGGAGATTATTGGGCAATCTGAAGAAAATGACCACTTGTTGGTAAGTTAAATTTGTCACTTGTTTTAATCCATTATTTTACTGTTTTTTTTCCTCCTCCTTATAAGGATTTGAGGTAAGCCAGACTAACAGCCATGTTTCTTTTTTTTTTTTTTTTTTTTATTTAAAAAAATTGTAGCTTTTGTTGATTTGGTATGGATTCCACATTAGCTTTGAGAATTTAGCGCATTCTCAACCGAGGATCCAACTCCTAGCATCTTCTTACTTAATATTTCTTTTTGTTAATTCAGATGTTTTTTTGAGGTCAGATGTAAAGTGGATGTAGAATTTCTTATCATATTCAAACTGTAGTCGCTTTTTTAAAAAAAAAATCATTTGCCCCTTTATTATTTATTTTGATTATTAACTCATCTTTTTCATAGTGGATATCAGAATCTCAGAGCATGATCTACATCTTGTCCCTAAACATTATTAAGAGAGAGTTTGTTTGATCTCAAATCAGAGTCAGTCTGACTTGTTTAATTTTATACAAGATATTGGTTGTCCACTAATATCTGGAATTATCATTAACTGCTTGCTTAATTTGTGTTTTGATTTGCTTTTATATTCCAGACAATGATGAAGGATCAATTTGCTAATTATGTGGTCCAAAAAATCCTTGAAATCAGCAATGATAACCAGAGGGAGATCTTGCTCAATCGTATAAGAGTTCATCTTGATGCTTTGAAGAAATACACATATGGGAAGCACATAGTGGCTCGGTTTGAGCAGCTTTGTGGTGAAGGTGTGTCAATTTTGTGTTTTAATAGATGTGCATGTATGATTCTTTGTGTGTGTGTATGTTTTTATTCCTTCACAAATACATACCTAAAACAGTAGGTCAAAATGATCGAAATGTTGCTTTATTATGTCAGCGTAATTATAGCTTGTGCCTCAACTCATCTCACATGGAGAACCATCTTAAAGTTCAAAAGAGTGGCCACTTCTTCTTAGAAGTGTAAATTATTGTGTACTTATCTATGTCCATGGGTGGATTATGGCCAAAGTGCCCCTATATTATGGATGTTAATTACTGTATTGTTATGCATTAATCTGGGATCATTTCAGGCTTATAAGTGAGAAAATATTTTAGAAATATCGCTGAAAGTTGCAAATATATTCATGTATGTAGTTAAATATCCTAAAAATGGGTCATCGGTGCCAGCATATTTTTGCAATTCATGGAAGTGTCTCATTGGAGGTGTTTTAAATTTTGGTCGCTTATATTGGAGAAGCTAGCCTATTTCGATGCTTGCATTGCATATATTGAATTTCAAGAGTCGTATGTTGTTAGTTCTACATAATAAGTGCTAGTTATCTAGAATTTTGGCCGACGGTGCATTATTCTGATGCAGAAAGCCAAGTCGCAGAAACTTAAAATTGTTGTTAAGTGACACAACGACAAGAAGGGCGTGAGGATGGTTGCTTGTGGTGGGCAGAGAATCATGAGGGGAAGAAATGGCTCCTGAGGATAAGGAAAGAATGTGGGATGGGCAACTCTTCTCTGCAAAAGATTATGGCATCAGAACTTAGGAAGCAATTAGTTGCCCGTTTGACACTGCAAAAAAAAAAAAATGCAAATTAGAAGTGTACTTTGTATTAATACAAGTCCTTCAACTGTATTTCCTGTATCTGTACTATGTATAGGAAGTGATTTTATGGTGATTGGTCATAGTTAATGTTATTGGTTTGGGGAATTTGATTGTTGAGGCTGTCTTTGCTTGCTATCAGGAACAAAATTTTCAAAGGCTCAGTTCATGTGCTAATAATATATGTCAGACCTCATGCACATGTTTTTATAATGGATAAATGGTTTTTTAAGGATTAACTTCTTATGAGAATGATTGACCAAATAAACCTTACTGTGTAAATAATAATATGAAGGGTTTATACATCGTATCAAAAATAAAATAATTAAAAAAAGGTTAAAACGCATAGATTGTAAAAAGAAAAAAAATTATTAATTTTAAACATCTTTCATTGTATATAATTTTAGCGACTCAAAAATAATAAAATGAATATTTTAGATATTTATAAAATTAAAGTTAGTTTTAAACTGATAATCTAACAAATGAAAATTTGATAGTTAATAATTTAAGTATTTTATAAATATAGCTGAAAAATATAAAATGATATATTTATATTATTTAAATATATTATATAAAATTCATTTAAATATATCCACTTGAGAGGCAGATATCTCTAGACACTGCTAACATCGTTGCATGGTTTGCTAATATTATTGGGGCAGCTGAGTCCGTTTTAAGGGTTGCCGCACCTGGCATGATAAGAGACTATTTTTCAGGGTACAAAAAATCGCCACTTCAGTTGATGGTAGTCTAAGATGGACCTCATTTTCACTATCAAATACTTTTTTCTGCATTTATTGTTCTTGGAAGCTTTATTGGGGTCTAGCACTTGATTGTCATTACCTCTGTGTCTGGGATTGACGTAAGGATAGGATTTTTGTGAGTCCTTGTTAAGCACGGACGATATCGATACTTGACATTTATAAAAAAAATTGATAATACGGATACATTGAAAAATTTTGTAAATATTAAAAATATTGAAATAAATTTATAAATAAATAAATTATAAATTATTATTTTTATATAAAATTATGTAAAAATGATATACAATTAAATATATTGAATAATAATTGATATTATAATAAGGTTTTAGATTTTCTGAAACTAAAAAATATATTTTTTATTTCTAATTTTTAGAAAATTATAAAACGCATCAATAATATTTTATGTTGGTGTCTGACAAATGTCGGTATCAAAAATACGATACGCTATGCAGTTGGAGTGTCCGTGCTTTATAAGTTAATGTTAATTATTTTGTAATCATGTTCAAGCATATTCATTCTTTAGTAATGGGTTGATTTGTATAATTCACGTTGATGCAACGACTTTGTAAGCATTTGGAAGCATAATCATTCTTTAATAATGGGTTGATTTATATGATCCACATTGCATCAATGATTTTATACGATTGGTTCAAAAAAATATTTTTTTTAAGTTAAATGCATAATCGTTCTTTCTTTAGGAGTGTGTTATTATAACACCATCTATACAGTAAAGCCAACTCAATATACAAACAGATGTCACATAAATAAATTTGTATAATCATATTCTGAATTTAAAACTTTTTTAGCTCATATCACTATATCTATATAACATGCATTTTTATAATAACCATATTTTATTTACACATAAATATTCATTTACGTCTAAATAAATTTATAAACAATTCATATTTTATTTACACATATATTGTCTCTATCTCATATCATGAAAGATAATCAAATAAATGAAATAAATAAACAGACGCAACTCATATTAACTTTGATTGACTCGGTCTTTTCTTTCCGTCAACTTAATTGTCTACTGGCTCAAAATTTGAATGCGGAAAAATTCACACACTAAGCTTTTAAAAGTTTAGTGGTATATATAAATATTAAAATTTTAGTATGCATTCACATATTAACATAGCATTTATATTCATAATCACACATGAGTACTTGATCATATCATATATATATATATATATATATATATACACACACCACATAATATCTCATTCATTCTGAATTGATTTAATTTCAACACATTCATAGCATATATCACATAAGTGAATACAAGTCATCATAGTCATAATACATTTCATTCATAGTATTTCTATATTATCGTAATCTTAGTGATCATATATTACAATTATCTAATTTCTTATTTTTCATATATTTGATTATTGGTTTTCACAATCCGTTTTCAGGATGTAATTGTATTATGATTTTTTAATTTTAATTTTACTTTCTATATTACTGGTTTACAATATCATTGTGTAACGCATTACAATCTATTATATTTTGTATTACAATAATTCACAGTTTATTTGCTTGTCTAATAATTTACTGTATTCCACCCAATACTCTAGACTCGGATTATCCATATCCGGGCTGTGAAATATGAGTGTCTTAACTCGAGTTAAGTCATCCTACTCACTAACTGTATATGTCTATATTACTACTACTAAGTTTCTCAAATCGAAAGTGCTCTAACCAGAGTTTAAGTCACCATGATAAGTAAATATAATATATGCATGCATATGAGTACAAATGTGCTCTAACCTGAGCTTAAATCTCTATGATCTAAACATAATAATATTCTACGGTATCGTAACCCTTTTAATGATATGCCACCTATCATAAATTAGTCATCGAGTAAATAGTGAACATATATAATCATATTCTGGTTATCTGTATCATTTACAAGTCATTCATAGTTCAACCTGTCCATTATATAACACTTTGTAACATAGAGCAACTAGTGCATAATTATTATTCATAGTCATGTATCATATTGTATATTATCTCAATTAATCATATCAAGTGTGTGTACAATAAACTCATGTAATTTCATCATAGAATTTAAAATATTAAATTTCTGGATGCAGGGCATTCACAGGCGTGAAACGTAAATTCACAGGCATGAAACCTTCTGTGCAACAATTCATGAGGATGAAGTCTACCTTTACAGTCGTGACTTATCAGTCTATATCAATATTTCAGCACTGTTTAAGCCAAAATCACACATAATATGCATTAGAACTATAACTAACCAATGTTAGTCACTCCTATTAATACTTTCCAATATTCATAAACATATTTCAACTATATTCAAGAAAATTAAATCATTCAACAACACAATTAGATTTCATACTTCAAATCATCAAACATAACTTTCATACATCTCAATTATCCATAATTATAGTGCATAACAAATTTAACATGTCTCATACAAATTTCCAACAACGCTAATAATATCATATAGGCCAATTAAAATACCATTTACATCATTAGGCACACAAACATACCAATTATCAAATAAAAATGTGTATATATACAAACTTTATTAATGAAGCCTAACATTCTATCACTCTCGCGTCTACTACCTCTGAGGATTATCTCCACCCTATATTTTGGTTTCTAACACGATAAAAGAGATCATATTATAATTTACTTCATCATTCAAGCTATTTATGCCAAAAACTAACAATACTTTAACTTTTTCCTTAGTTCAAAGCTTATAAACCTTAATCTTCGTTAAACCAAATTGAACCAAATCAAAGGATAAAGGAGAACATGATTTCTTACCTTTAATTATTTCAAAGATTACATATTGATTCTAAGATTCAAAATTGTATTATTATGCTCCTTGGTTTTGACTTCAACTATCTTAATGAAATCTTTGATTCTAATCCATTCTAATCTAGTTAAAAGGGTTGATTTACTATAATCAAAGCTAGAATCAAAGAAATTGGATTCAAATCATTCCTAAGGTTTAGAAAAATTTATGGCCAGGGTTTTAGATTAAAAATTCCTGAGTTTCTATCAAAAATAAGAAATTGCTCAATTTAAACTGCAAGACTTCACTAGTGTGAATACATGTGTTACGATCATGAAAATTTTCAGCTTCAACATTTAAATTTCACGACATTTACAACCGTGATTTTGTTTGTCACAGATGTAAATATTGAAAACTCCTTTTTTTCATATCTTTTTAATTATTTTTATGATTCTAAACTCATAGTCACACATATACTTTTCATATATCATTTATATACATTTATTAATACATTATTTCTAGGCCCTAACTTGAGGGTATTACAGTTATATGTGTGGCCAATCTTATAACAAACATCAATCATTTTACGTGCATGTTGAAATACCATTCTTTTGTAATGGGTTGAGCTCTAGCTAAAGAATTTTTCTCCTTAATTGATCATTTTAGCAGTCATGAATTGTTATTTGGATACATTAATCAGTCAGTGTTGTGGTCTTTGCTAAACTTCTTTTTTGAGTTCGATGTCTTCATTGAAACTCGTTATTCTCAACCTAGCTTAGTGCTTTTTGTGTTCTATGGCAAGTATTTTCCATCTATTCTCCTTTATGCTTTCTTTGATCATTTTTATTTTTTTGATAAAAATTCAAATTTTCTATAAAATTAATATTGTATATGTTTTTTTTTTCAGGTCGTCATTTGTCTGTTTGTTCTATCAATTTTGGGATGATTGGTCTCAGGTTTTACAGTTACTTATGCTGGTATGTATGTTCGCATTTTTTTTGCAAATCAAATTCCTTAAAAAATTTCGGAATTTTGTCTTTGGTATACTTTTTGTCACATTAGTAATATTCTTTAACATTTTTTTTCTTCAAAAAAAAATCATAAAAAGATTCAAACTGGTTGGATTGGTTATGCCTTCTTTTTATTCTTCTCATTTCCCAAAATTCCTCTGCTTCACCATTTCACCTTCGAGAAACAAGCCAAAAAAAGGTGAAAAGACTATATGAGAAAAAGCTAAGGGAAAGAAGAACATGAAAAACACCATGCTTTAGTTAACAGTGATTGCATTCCTTATCCATCTATGGCGTCCAGCCGGCTTTCATCTATTGCATAAGTGAATCTCTTGGACTGAAAAGTGTAGTCTGAACATATTGTTGGAGATATGATTAAATTACCATATATTTAGTATATTTGTTGCCTATGGTTTTTGGGTACCTTAATTAGAGGGCAAGTCTATATTTGCAATGTTTGGGACACTCAACTAAATTCATTTGCTACTCAGGATTGGAATTTCTTATAGGGAAGAGTTATCCTTTTCAATTGTGAAACTCAAATTGTTTATTTCTTACATACGCTTATTTTGTTGGTTTTCATGCACATATTTTTTTTGCTATTACATGATACTTGGTTGGATTGAGAAAAGGGTGCCAGATAAATCATGGTTATGTTACCAGTTTTCTAACTTGAGAATAATTGGATTGTTCTGAAGAAAAAAAAAGAGATTATGGGCAGCAATCAAGTAACTGGGACGATGAAGATTTTGGACAATAACTAAGTATAAAAAAATCTGAAGTAATTAATATAAATATAGGAATTATTTAAATAATACTAAAAATTTGTATTTTTTTTCTCAGCCTATTTGGTATAAGCATGTTGAATCGACTTTTTCTTTATCTTATAAAAAATTGTGTCGATGCGATGGAAATTTAAAATTATACTAAGAAAAAATAAGAGATATAAATATAAATTTTTAATTTAGGAATAATAGAGAGAAATTGGAAGATTCGGATTAAATTGAAGAAATAAAAAATTAAAATTATGAGTGAAATTGAAATAATTAAATTAATTAATAGGATGATGTATTTGGAAAAAAAAAAAAGAAATTTAGTCTATAAACTAAATTGAAAAGAACAAAAATTTAGGGATCAATTATAAAATTGGAAAGATTTAGGATTTAATGAGATATTTGTCACATTAAAATCCATTAATTATTGCATGAATTAATAAAAAAATATATTAAAATTTAATAATAAAAAAACAATAATAGAACCAAATCATTTTTAAAAAAACAAAAATCATCACCTCCCATAGCCAATGATAATACCCACAATTTTTAATTAAAATTTAAACACCTGTATTAAAGGGTAGTGGGTCTAATCCTTCACATCTTTCCACCACAATCTTGAAAGTTCCATGTTTTATCTTTTCTATTTTCTCTCTTTTGCATGCAGTCGTTCCTTCTCCTTTAATTTCCTCTAAATTTCTCGGCATCACCATTGTAGAGGAAGAGGAAAAATTGCTTTGGCAAGGAGAAAAGGCTAAGTGTGAAGATCCAAGCAAAGAAAAACGAAAGAAGAAAGAGAAGGGTGAAACAACTTCAGTCAAGTGACCTTGTTGCGAGAGAAGTGGAAACTTTTGTGAGAAGGGCGAATAAACCTAGAAATGGTCTAAAGAGAGCTGGTTTGGAATTAGAGGAAAAATAATAAATTGACGAAGAAAGAGAGAGAGAGAGAGAGCCTTCTGGGTGTCTCAGCCAAAGGTGGTATAGGTGAGAAAATAAAGATTTTAATTGTTTTCCTTAAAACTTTTTACTCAGGCAATATGTGAGGGACAGGAAGCAAATTTGGAAGATGGGCAATGGTGGACGCATGGATTATTGCTGGGCAATGGGTATGAGCTGATTTGGGCAAAAGAAAAAAAAAGAGTGTTTGGGGTAAGAGGAGAAGAAGATAATCTGTGAGGGAAGCAAATTTGGAAGGTGGGTGACGCATGGAATGCTGCTGGGCAAAAAGGACAAAAAATAGCACGGCGTCATTTTTAAAAACGGGGCAGAGAACTGACATGGGCAAAAAGGCCAAAAAATAGCACGACGTCGTTTTTAAAAGGGGCAAATTTGGAAGAATACTGTTAAAAGAACAGTAACTCTTTATCGCGTTTTATATATATACAAATACAATCTTTTATTTTTGTTATGTTTCTTCTTAACAACATTATGTTTGTTCTGCTTTTGCATGTTGAAAACACACAACCAAGCAGCAATCCAATCTCTCGGTTTTTAAGGAGTACGGATGGCAGTTCTTCAGAATTAGATAGCATGTCGTTTGCAAATCAGCATGTCGTAAGGCATTTCATTTGTTTTTAATTGAATCATATTGATAGCTGCTACTACTTGCATGTAAATATGATAATTGTATTTTTACCTTCCTTTGGGCACTTTTGTCTGTGTTTGAACCATTTAGATAAACAGCTTACTCGCAAGTTGATAGCCAATAATGTCAAGATGAACTACTGCTTTCCTCTGCACTGGAGATCTTTCATTCTTCTTTCTTCTTCTTTTTTTCTCCTAATCTTTTATTTTCTTTCACATGTATTCACACGGTTAAAAACCTGGCCTAGGCAGCTAGCATGGACGGCCTACACTTGGATTCAAGTATTTCATTTTTTGTTGAGTTTTAAATGATGAGAAGGAAGGAGCAAGTTCATTTTTAGCTTAAATTGACTTCTAACTTATTAATCTTACACCAAAATACTAGTGTCATCTTTAAGACATTGTCCATTTCCAAGCACATCGATCATTAAAATATCGACTTAACCAAAATTGAGTACTCTACAAGTTAACATCCGAAAACTCTAAATATGCAAATAAGATTCTGAATTTACAAACATCCCCAACTCGCCGCAATTAAATATACTTGCTACTTGAAAAATCACAGCACATGACAGAATGCGAGACAGGAGCCCCCAAAAGAATCATATGGGAAACAAAATTTTGGCAATGATATACCATATTTCAGGCTCAGCTAATATTCTTTTTTGGTCAGATTCGCGGTGGGCATACATAAAAAGAACAGCCCAATTCAGTTTTCATAAGAATTGTTCTTGTAAAATGGAAGGATATAACCAGATCCTCGATCCCAGATAACAACCTCCAGCCACCAGCTGGCATTTTCCACCTTAAGTTTATAACTAAAAACAATATTAGCCCCAAAAACAATTTATGCCGGGATCTTACTGAAGACAATTATAAAAGCAGTTTGTCAACAAGCAGAATATCTTTCCAAGCTTCGTAAAACATCCAAGTGATGCCAGAGGAGGGCATGACTTTTAAACAACTTGCACCCCACCCTCTGTAAAGTCCCATCAAGCCCTCCTCCCGAATGACTTCTGAAAGGGCTGCTGCCATGTGGGGGGGACACTTACCTCGCAAAGCCCCCACCATCAGTCGTTTCCTGGCAACCTCTAGAGGAAAGCTTATAGTGCTAGCTGTAAAACCTGGTCAGACAAAATGGAAGATATAATAAAGATAATAAAACGATAAAACAGATACTTCCATTTGTCATTAGTAGAATTACAGGTTACATGGTCCCCAGTCCCACAACTCAAAAGTTACATCAAAGACCAATCCATATTTCCCGCACCATAAAGAAAAATCAAATGGGCTAGGAAGTGGCTAAGCCATGGACACGGAAATCTTCCTCTTCGAATATTGTCAATATGCCTACAAAAATTATTATTTCCAGCACCATTGCAACACTTTTACGGCATATGACTTGGTTAGATTATTACAGTAAACAATAGAAAATAGATAAAGCAATACAATGGACAAAATAGAAAATTGCTTCTCACACTTAGAAAGACATGTTGATGTTGCTAATGCCAATTCATATCAGTAATCTGAAGCACCTGGGTGTGGTGTTCATTTACGGATTACAATCTAAAACTGTTCCATATACAAGTAGAGACTACAAGAGGGAATCATACATGCTGGAGGATTGCAGGCTTACTTCACATTATCCTTGTTAATAGTCTTTGAACTATGTATAGATTTGGCTAAGATCATTGTCTATGTTAACACGAGGACAACTTTTTCCCAACCTTATTCCGGAAAGTGGAATGAAAATTTTTTACACACACAAGCACAATTGATTCTTAATTCCTCACCTGCAAGGGCTCCAACCAAGAGCATCTGTGGACGGTTTAATGACTTCTTCTTCTTTGCTTCACAGTAAGATTTCTTCATTGTCTCATACATAAAATAGAAGCAAGTACTGTATGGAAGCATGCCAATCAGCGTAGGTGAAATACCAGCATAAAAGGCACCTACTCCTCCATCGCTATAAATTTTGCTAATTGCAATGCTTAAATTAGGGTACAAGTCAGGACTTACTGTCAATCTATCCTGTGAACAAAAACAATGAAAATTATCAATTGTATAAAAATGAAGCTGAACAATATGCTATTTCTATGATGCCTTGAAGATCCTCTAGACAAATAAAGTGCTATAAAAAGAAAAAATTCAGGGAAAATTTCCAGTAGCTACAAGACAAATAGAAGAAACGAACTTGTTCAGGTTGATCATTTTTGGTTTAAAGGACAATAACCATTGCAAGAATACCTTCAGAACTTCAAGGGGATGGCATGCAAGTGTGCTGACAATTCCAGCAGTGGCACCAGCTACTGCAACTGGGGAAATCCAGGAGAACGAGAAGTTCAAGCTGACAGGACCAATGTGTACTTTTGGACAGCCAGTTTGATTCCATTTCTCTTGTGCTGATGTCATAGTACGCTTGACATATTCAAATGTTCCTAGCTCAATTGCCTGGGTAGGGATTATGCGGAGCATATTAATTGCATTGCCAGCCCAAAGTCCTTGCCAGCCTTGGTGCTCAATAATCTCAAAGAAACTACCAGAAATGTTTTTGGATCCAACACCAACCACCATTCTCGTTCTGCATATTTGACATTGGGAAGCAAACAATATGTTTGAGAAGTTGGGATATAATAGAGAAACAGCATGCAACAAATATCAGCAATTCAAATGTCTATTCATTGTTGGATCATGGATGATATATAACATGGTTAAGGTTGCCTCTGAAGCTTCCCAACTTTGTTGTTTGTCGTGGTTGGATTCCTGATAATGATTTCCAGTAGCAAAGCTATTATGAGGAGATAAGTTCTTTTCCAATTAGAACTTTAGGTAAATGCTCAAAATCTTAGTCCGATAATAGAATTTTGAATAAAGTAAAACTATAAAATTGAACTCCAATGATCTCATTGGCACTTTATTAATCCTATTTTTAATTTTTAAAAGCCTTCACAATCTAGCAAAACCAAAATAACCAAATTGAATCCTGGCAGCAACTCAATAAGACTCTAAAACAAGTTTTAAAAATAAATAGGATGACTCCAAATTCATTTCTTCAATTTAGCTCACTCCAAATTTAGATATTTTTATTCAAATAACAATTTTCTTGCTGCACAAATGCTAAAAACTTTTCATAGGGAAAAAAAAAACTTAATTGAAAAAATAAAATATGATCTTGGGAATGGTTGGGATGTTGCAATTTAATATCTCAGTTTGTTCCTTTAATACATTAGTATCTTTATAGCATATTGTGGAAAATTATACATGTATTGTATTAAATTAATAATATTATTAGAACTGTAAATTTTTATTTGCACCCAGAAAAAAAAAGCTGTCTGCAATACTCTATGCATAGATAATTATGCAAATAGAATGGAGAAAAACTAGTACCACAAGTCAAAATGAAAAAGTAGAAAACAAGCGAGACTAACCTGATGGTCTCTAGAGGAGCAAGAACAGCTTTGGTCATAGCCCCAGCTAAAGCCCCACTGAGAAACTCACCAACTTCTCTAGTCCGAACGAAATCCTGAGAGCGCATAAACATTGTAGTTTATGTTAGCGATACCCAAGAAAAGGGAGGCAAGAGTATTGACTTAAAACCAAGAAAACAAAAATTTAGTAAAATTCCCACACAGATAAACCTAATCTAAGCATTTATCACTAGAAAATGTCAACTCTGTTAGCAACCAAATAGGAAACGATTAAAACAACACCAAAAACACAGGTCAAAGATGACATGAATTACTAGTTTCAAATATTCTCTAAAGAAAAACCAGCATTTTCTTAATAATCAGACACAAAAAAACACCGATTGAATTTTTTAATTAGGAAATTATTAAAAAAATCAATCTGAATAGTCACTTTCAATATCTCCATTGTTTCTTGATCTATTACCTCGGAAACAACGGGCAGATAGCAGTCGCAGACCAAGAACAACAACTAAGTGGAGGTAAAAACGCAAAGCGAAGTAAAAGAAATTAAAAAAAAAAAAAGAAAAGAAAAGAGAAAAGAGGAGTTACTCTGGTAGAGAGGGTGAGATCAGGGACTTGAAGTCGTAGTTGAAAAGGAAGAGAAGAGGGAAGAGGAGGATCCATCTTATCGAGGTGGAGGTCTTTGGGCATTACCATAGTGACACCGTAAACATCTCCAAAAACCGGAGCTCCATATTTCTTCTTCTGCGATTCCGTTTCAAAATCCATATTTGCAGCTTTTGATCGGTAGTTATTCAGTATATATCTCAATTAATTTAAAAGTAATAATAATAATAATAATAAATTTAAAGAAGTCGCAAAAAGCTTGAGAAAAAGGAAGGGTTTATTAAAAGACGGAAGGAGAGAAAAGAGAGAAAGACGTGCCTGAGAAGGGGACTTTTTGTAAGGTAAGGTAAGGATATGAGCAGATATTTTCTTTTTCTTTTTCTCTTTTTGGTTTGAATATCGCATTGTGTTTTTGTTGTAGAGCCCGTTGGACTTTTTGAGTTTTAAATTAAGGAAATAAATAAATATTTTTTTAGAATTATATTTAAAAAAATTTATAAAAAATAAAAAAATCAATTAATTAAATTTAAATATATTCTTTAACACGTAATTTCAAATGTCAATTTTAAATTATTTAGAGAATGAGAAGAAACAAATAAATTTAGCTTAATTCTTTCGTTTGAATTAACGTTTTAAATAACAATTATTATGGAATGTATCCACTGTTACATAACAATTTTTTAGTATTTTGATATGATATGAGATTATTACACAAATGCTAATTAAAAATAACAATCATTTGTAACTATTAATACAAACGTTACATAATGTTGTAAAAAAATAAAAAAAACTTAATTATTAATAATTTAAATTATTAATTTAAAACTTTTTGGATCTTTTATAAATTATTGATATAATCATTTTTTACATTATGTAATAGTTTTTATAATATAAATAATGTATAATATATATATATATATATATATATATTAATGTAATTTTTAATCTCGTTTTTTGTTGTTTAATTTTAGAGATATTTTCTATCACATTTCTTTCTTTTTTTTTTTTTGTTGAGAAAAGTGATATTTTAATGTTATTTAAAACCATGGTGTGGATCAAATTTAAGTAGAAAAAGATTTTTTTTTTTAAAAAAAAGGAAAATCTAGGTTGTAAAAAATAACTCTAATTTTTCACTAAATCGATAAAAATTGGGAGAAAATGAGATTTTTTCAATAAAAAAAGTAAAATTACTAAAATATCTTTTCATAAAACAAATTACGAAAATCTACTGATATTTAAAAAATTATAACAATAAATAAATTTTAAAAAAATTAACAATTTATTATGTCTTTTAATAAAAATGTTAGAAAAATTATAATATAAATATATTAATTGTTCTGCAGTTACAATCACTGGTAACAAGTGAAAATCTTAAATTCTTAATAAAAAAACTCATTGGATCATATATAAAACTTTAAAAAATTTATACAAAAAATATATTAAATATAAAAAATTATATTACTGTTATATTTGAAATTTATTCAGTATTAAATGAATAAATATTATCTCAAATGACAAATAATAAACTATTAATTTTTTAAAATTTTATTTATAATTGTAATTTCATGAGAATTTTCTGTATTTTATTTATTTCCATATGCTATGTGTTTTTATTTATGAAGAACACAAACCTCATTCTATATATTAAAAACTTTTCTTTTTAAAATTTTTTCATGAGAAATATTTCATTTGCTCTATAATTAAATTGAGAAAAATAAATATAATAAAAATATATAACTTCATTTCCTTTTCATTCTGTTTATTTATTTCATTTTTTTTATTCTATTTATTTTCATTCCATTATTTTTTGAGCCAAACGTAACATTGGGATTTTGGTGAATTACATTTTTTTTGAAGTGCTCAATTTGGGCGCTTGATTTTTGGGAAGTCTGTATCTCTTTTTCTTTCTGACCCTGTCAGTCTGTCTCTTTCTTGATCCAACCAATGAGTGCAAGCTCTAGTCAGTTGCCTTTGGCAAAGCTTTAGCACAGATTGCAAAAGAAAGGGTAAAAGTAAAAAATATCATTCTCACCGTTCACTATCAGATGACTAATTATTATTATTATTATATTAATAAAACTATAAAAAATTTAAATTACCATTAACAAATTTAGAAAATAATAAATAATAAACCAAATAAAACAACTTTTACATAAAAAAAATTAATAATTATAAGACAAAAATGTAAAAGATAATTGATAAATTAATTGTAGTGCAAAAGAATAAGTGGATAATATTTTAAAAGTTGAAACTGATGAAAGGAAACTATTTGTTACTGGGGAGGGAGTATTTAATTAAAATTAAATGAGATTTAAATTTTAGTTATTTATTCACTTTTCATTTTTTAAATTTATTTTTTTTATTTTTTTTCTCTATTTTTATTTTTTAAATTTTTTTAATTGAATGGCTAAATACATCACTGCAACAGTCCTTGTCATAAAAATTTATTTTAACATATTGAAGACTGAACCAAACCGAATATTAATGAGTTTGAGTTCAACTCATTTAAATTTATTAAAAACTCGATTTTGATTCAAACTTTTATATTTAAATTTGAACTCGACTCGTTAAATTATCAAATTTAGAAGCAGATTAAATTCGTTTTGTTAACTAATAGTGACAAAAATTCGAGTTCAGCTTGTTAATTAATAATGATCAAAGCTCAAATTCGGCTCGCTAATTAATAATAATAAAAAAAATTCAAATTCAACTCGTTAACTAATAATAACAAAAACTCGATATCAATAATAAAATATAATATAAACGAATCCTAAATGAACATATTCACGAGCTGATGAACCAAATAATATTAAATCCGAGCTCGAACTCATTAACAATAATAAACAATTTCCAATAATATTTTTTTCCGAAGCGAAATCTGAATAACTCACAATTGGTTTGGTTTATTTACAGTCCTACCCGAGAAATTGATTTTGCTCATAATAAGTATTTTCATTTGTTGCTGTGGGAAGGAGAGGGAGAGAGGAGAATAGTTTAGACTTGAGACAAGGAATGGGAGATGAAATGAAACCCTGCTTTTCAATCTAATGCATGCAGCTGCTGGGTCATTGTTGAAATATGATTTGCCATTCCTTCTATTTTCTTTACACTCCTCTAGTTATTTCGTATTTGTAACAAGAACTATCAGTTGGATTGAAAGTCAAAACAGGTACACTTTAAAATTCACTAAATACATATATATTAAAAAAAAACATATAGAGCATGATCATAGGAATAAACTAGCAGCATATAGCAAAAATTATTTTTTTTACAAAAAAAAAATAAATACAGGCAGCATATGTTATATCATGTAAACGCAGCGAGTCTGAATTCATGTCAACTATGTTTTTGTTTATATAAATGTTTATGCAAATCAAAAGAATCACCAACATGTTAGTTTATATAAGGCAGCTGGAACCAAAGGTTTAAACTTAAGTAATTGAAACATATAAAAAATATATATATAACAAAATAAATCACTGGAAAAAAAAAAAACAAATAGGCCTAATGCATGAGAATGAGCAGGTATATAAGTTCAGTTCATTTTTAGATCTAACCATATAATTGATCCCACTAAATGCAACAAAATTCATAGAATAAACTCTTAAAAAACTATCAAGATAATCAGATAAAAGAACAAAAGATGCCGTGATGATAAGGAAAAAAGTAGGTTACTATTTTATCATGACATCAATATCCAGAATAAAGAATTAAAAAAAAAGCATATTTAAAAAAGACTAAATAAAGTAAAACGATATGCAAGAAAATAAAAAACATCAAGCATATAGAATGTGTAAATGAGTTGAATTAAGTCTAACCTTTTTGCTCTAGGCATGTTGTTGTTCACACAAATTACATCAACAGGATGCAGGAACTCTTTGTGCAGTTTCATAATGTTCCTCACCAACAATCTGAGGTTGGAGCATAGTTGACGTCAAAACTTTTTTTAAATAAAAAAGAGATCCACCAGGACAAAAAAACTATAGATGTAATTTTAAAATTTTAAATAAAAAATAAATAAATATTAAAAATAAATATTAAATTTAACGTATTCTATCATAACCTGTTTCTGCCAAGAAAAAAAGTGCAGCGCCAATAAATCCATGTGATATAATTTATAATGGCAGTTCCAAAAAAGCGTACTTCTATGTCAAAAAGCGTATTCGGAAAAAAATTTATATTACTAAATTAAATCGAAATAAAGGAGCAATAGCAACCCTCTCGATAGAACAAGAAATTTGATGAACGTATTGGTATCTTATTACAGCTTGTTTGGAAATATGTAATAAAAATAATATAATTGAAAACTAAACCTTTAGACTGGAAGCAAATAAGGATACAAAAGGTGAGAATGCAGGGAACAAATGGAGCACTAGCTAAACTTGTTAAGTAAAATAATTGGGATCAAATGAAACTAGTTAAAAGTCATTTTATATTTACATAGCAAATAATTGTCTGACAAAACTAGAATTTCTACAATATTACGATGACAGTGCAGTGAATTTAAGATAATCTATACAATACAATATAATATATGAACTAACCATGGCATGTTGAAAGCTCATCCATTTTCATAAACAAAAAATATAATTTTATTGGACCAAACAAACAAACATGTAATGAATAAATAATGCATACAATGACAGCACCACATGAATGGTTGCCATAATAATAATAATAATTAAAATAATAAAATCTGTAAATTACATATACATATATGAGTATTTGACAACAACTTGCCAAACTCATCGTAGCGATTACAGATATAAACAAACCACAACTGTTTGAATAATCAGGACGGTGCACACTAGGACACTTAACCATGGAAATCAAAGTAGAGAAGAGCAAAAAATCCAATAAGATTAAAACAGAATCGATTATCTGCACTGAATTAAAAGCCCATACCTTTTTAAAAAAGAAATAAAAGTAGAGAAGGGCGAAGAATTCAATAAAATTAAAAAAGAATGAGGGATTTGCACTGAACTAAAAGTCGTACCTTCTTTAATCTACACCCTCCAGCAAAGGTTTGCTAAAATAGAAAGGCCATGCAGATATTGTTGTCCATCAACTTAAGAAATGAACCACAAACTCAACTCATTTACTCATTAAAAACCCAATAACATATATGGTTGGCCCAATCCACAATACATGAACAGTAATTATCCCACATGATTTAAAAAAAAAAACAAAATAAAAAATAATCATTTAATTATTAATAACAGAACTGTCTAAACAAATGGTATGCTAGGTGCATGCATGTAAAATACAAATTTTATAAAGTTATGGTCAAAATTATAGCACACAACGTGAGCATACAAATAAATAATTAAAAATATATTAATGACAATTATTAATTAATAATAATTTTAATCAAAATAAAATAAGAAAATGTTTATAAATATTATATAAAAATATAAAACTAAGTGCAATCGATTAAAGCCCATTCTTATTTTTTTATCCACCCTAACCAGAAATGACATGATAAAATTTAAAGAGAATGTAAACACCGCAGTTGATTAGTGATACAAACGGTCCAATTTAACAATGCAACCCATTCGCTCATGACATCAAAGAATACAAATAAGTTAATTATTGTTATTAATAATTAAAAACATTTATTAATAGAATATAAGGAGATATAATATAAATATATAAAAATTATATCTAACATATAAAAAATGATATAATATTAATATCAATTAATAAAAATATAATATTATATATTTTATTACTTATATATATATATAATTTAATGTAAAAGTAATTTGTTATTTATATTTAGAAAAAATTTCAAAATATTGAGAAAAAGATTTCAAAAAATTACCTGCTGTTAAGAAGAACTTATTAAATATTTTTATATCAGTTGCTGCTGGACAGAAAAATAAAAATAAAAATTGTTCTATACAATTGAAACAACACCCCCTACGTAAAATAATTATTCAACCAATTCAAACCAAACCCCATCAAAAACACCATCACCTTCATTTGTCGATATAGATGCTAACAAGTTTAGTTTTTCAACTGCAAAATTCCGCTTCAAAAGCACATAGTTAATGTATATTTATATATATCCACCGGAGCGAGGTGGCTTCGATGGTCGGCTAGGGGGAGACGAGTGTTTTTAGAGAGATGGAGGCGGCGGCTGGGCTAAGATTGCGAATTGGCGGTACGGTAGTCTGAGATTAGGCTCAGCCTCATGATAAAAAATTAAAAAAAAAAAGGCACAAAAACGACATAGTTTTAGTTTGCATTAATAATATCCACTAATTAAAATTTAATTGAATTAACCTGTATTTTCAGTTAAAGGAAACATTCATTATGATTTCAGACTTGCTAAATTGGATTACCCTATCCGCCTGAAGTCTAAAACAATTCTAATTATCTCTAATAATATTCCTCTCCAGATACCAAGCTTTCACTCTCCATCGCTGCCAACCCTCATTCACCAGCACCCATCAATTTCCTTCTCCTTGCTCCGCCGCTGCGTTAACAGCAGCTCCTCCACTCTGACAAAATCTACTCATACCATCACCGGCTGCGACATTTAATTCCTTCGTGGCGTGGCGAGGCTCGTTTCCCTTCTTTTCAAAATTTTCTTTTAGATTTTGATGAATAGGTTATCCTTTATATTTATTTCCGCATAATTTATTGAGTTATTAATCAGTCTAGTTATTCATTTTGTTTTTCTGCATCCTGTGCTCTTGATATTGCAGGATCTGCTAGCTGCTGTTGAGAAAATTAACTCAAGCTTTGCGTACCATAACTGCCTAATGGTATATTTTCCTTCTTGTCGTACATCTTTTTGTTAACATGCAGACACCAAAAAGAAAGTGGGACCTTTGTTTGTTACGATTTACAATGGTCTCTAGCTGTAGCTCATCGCTAAAGTGATTCTAGCTTCATTTTTTTTTTTTTGAGTTAAAAGGCATGATTCATGTGCACATTTTCGATTTTTCATATGTGTATTTATTTATAAGGCTTGCGTCTTATTTATTTATCAATGAACAAGCACGTGATCTACTTTATCAAGCATTCATAAAATTTCAAAGCAAAGGTTGCTAAAGCAATAGAAGTTCTGAGAAGCGTTCAGCAGCAACAAGCTTGTGGCGCAACGAATCAACTAACTTCCTTGTCATTTAATGCTAACCTTGTTTCTTAAGCCGAATGTGAAGTTTTAATTGAAGGATTTGAAAGCATTCTAGCTGTGTTTGATACATTTTATACAAGTTTTTCTTAGTAGCAGAGGAAATGGTTTTTGGTTATCAAGATTTTCCAAGGACTTGTTTTGATGGTTGTAACGTTCACACTTTACTTTTTGCTTATTTGTTTTGCTTGGAATGGTAAAAGTTTCTTATTTGGATTAAATCTGTGTGAATTTTGTTGAAGCTTTTCAATATTTTCTTTATGACTTAATAAATAAAAGAATTGTCATTTTTCATGTCCAAAAATACTTGGACAACTATATTAAAAAGTATTTTTTAATGGTTGGATACTTGCTGGAGATTGTGAGTTGCTGTTTTAGTCTTTTTGGTTTTTGTTTGTCTGTAGCAAGTTCTTATTGTAAAAAAAAAAAAAAAAGCCAACTAAATTGCTTGTGAATTGACAGCTGCCTCATAGCGCTGCTTGCTAATGATCTCTGCAGCCCCTGTCCAGCAGCTTGCTTCAGCTAGTTCATTCTTCAAGTGGTTTACTATGGCATGAATCAACCTAGCTTTACAGTGTTTAATTAGATTCTTACTGCAGTTAGGTTTACTACTAAGATTATTTTCTTGGCGATTATAGAATTAGGGATTATTCATTGGTTGGTGAACCATTGGATACTTAATTGAAAACTGTGTAACTTGATGGTTATGCAAAGGATTTTGAGAAGACAATTTAGCCAAGGAAGCTGCTTTCTCTATCCTATGATTTACTTGTCAGGATAAGTATTGAAGTTCATACACAAGCACTTGAGTTTTCTTATAAAAACTGTGTGAACGTAGGATTTAATCAATTTTGAACTACCTTGACTTTGTCTAAGAGGATAAAAATCCTGTCTTTGGCAGTTGAACACTTTGGCCATGCTTGCTAATTGCTATAGTATTTGATTTTCAAAGTTCTCCATGTGCATCTCCTTACACTTACTTCCTTACTATTGGACATAATGTGTTACATTTTCTTTCCACTGCCACGTCGAAGTAGAGGCCACTGCCCCACCTGTATTTGTGTTTTGTTTACTATCTAGTTTCTTTCGGACAAAAAAATGTAAAGAAGTTGAAAGGAAGTTGGGAAATTTCTTAATTCAGCGAAAGCCTTTTTTACTTCCAATGCAAATTGTCTTGTTCAGCTTCTCAGCTTTGTGAATAAAAAGTTTCATGACATTTTCATTTTCAATATGTTGGGGATGCAGCTTTGGCTGTGGTAGGTGGTAAAAAGGTCTAGTATGCAAGCATCAACATAAAACTTGTTTTATTTACCAACATGCTTATATATGATTGTTTTTAAATTACAGAAAAATCAAAAAATAAAATTCAAAAGGTTATGGCTCTAAAACCTGAAAGAAAAAAATTTACATTAAATGGGTAGGAAGATCGATCTCTCAAGAAATTACGTGGTTCTAAATTCTTAATTAGTTTTAAATTACTAATGAACAGTGAAATACAATTCTAAATACTTTAGTCAATTTTAATGAGTTCATTAAAAGAAACTAATAACTAAGATTGCAGTAAACTTATAATTAAGGAAATCAATAAGAAAAGAATTAGGAACTTAGCTCACAACCCCCAATTTGTATATCTCTTAATAAATTAAGAACCAATGAATGTAGATTTTATAGCTCCCGCCTTTAATGCATCAATTAATCAAACCAGTGAATTAACTAATGTTCAATCCAATTTTTAGGTTAAATTATAGATTGTGTGTCTAATAATCTAGTTTTAACATATCCATTTAAAATTACATAATTGGTAATCAAACAACTATTAAACTAAAAACTTATTCAACACAATTGAAACTGAAGAAATCATACATTTACAGATTGGCCATTTAAATTAACCATCGTAAGATATGTTATATAATAACCTTTGGTAATGAGGAGTTAGCTTTTCAATTTTGAGCATAGCTGTCATTGTTAAGGTAAGATTTATTGCAATGTCTTTTCTGTATTGCTAACTGCTAAGCCTCTCTTGTGCTCCTTCTCTTTTTAATTTTGTGTACTTTAACATGCAGAACAATGTGGAAGAATATCCATTGCAAGCGGATATTATCTAAGGTTAGGAGTTACTCAAGAATAGCTCCCCCACCTCCTGCATATGCCCATCCAGTCATTAGAGTCTCCAACAATGTTGCCCAATTGGGCTTTCCAAAAGATGGACCCAAGCCACGCCAGCTTCTATCCTTGCCTCCATTCCCAGGTTGCCCTTTGCCTGGAAAGACTTTGGTGGCATCTCATGTCACTGCCATTAGCTGGGTGAAGTATTACTTTGATGAAATATCTGACTCTGTGATTCAGTCACACTTTAACAAGGGCCTTGTGGGTTTACAATCCTCTTGTTCTCTCACTCACTTTGTCATTCTGTGGATTAATTACCCTGATTTTCCTTTTTTAACCCCCTTTCTTACTAGGTCCATATGGAGTGCCAAAGTGGTAGTGTCTCCATTAGACAGGGAGGACAAACATATATGAGAAAGGTATGCTTGCATGCATCATCACGTGTGCTAATTATGCTTCTTTCCAAACTTATGTTGTCCCATTAGGTTTAACATTCTACAACGCAGCTTGCCTACAGATTAAGCCTAATCACATCATGGAGGCTGGGGCAAGAGTTTATATACCTGTATCAGTAGCTGAGACTAGAATTTCCAAGAGGTTTGACACCATACCAAGTGGAACTTTATATCCAAATGCTGATGAGATTGACTATTTACGAAGGCTTGTCAAGTACAAGGCATGTATTAGTTTGACTTCAAATTCCTTTTTCTCTTACAAAATTCTGAAAGTTCTGCATATGCTTGTTTTAGCTTGGTGGAAGGCATACAGCATACACCAAATATTTCTTGCTGCAGTTATAGTCTTTTTGTCATATGTTGCATTTTTTAACATTTTGTTACTTAAATTTTAGGACTCAGAAATAATTGTCCTAAACAAGCCCCCAAGATTGCCGGTCAAGGTTATATACTATACTGTCATTATTTCTCTTAATTGATGACTGTCTTTGTTAATTGGTTGCCTGTTGATTTTTTTATGTTATAATTTTATCAGGGGAATCTTCAAGTTCATAATAGCATGGATGCATTGGCAGCTGCAGCTCTGTCTTATGATTATGATGAGGGGCCTAAATTGGTAAGCCTCTTGGCAAGTGACTTTTTTTTATGGGGAAGTCTTGACATTTATTTTTGGAGTAGGTCTTTCCAAAAGATGGAAAGTACTATTTTGGCTTTCTCCTATGTTCTACTTTATATTTCAACTTTAGATTATTGTTTTTACTATATTTGTAAATCTCCCAATTGTGAATATATTTCTCACACAGATACTTCTTTCCAGGTGCATCGCTTTGACAGAGAGAGCAGTGGTCTCCTCTTAATGGGGCGAACAAAAGAAAGCACTGATCATCTTCAGTGGTTATTTAGTGACCTAAATAAATCAAGTTCCAGGTGTAAGGTACTTATGTTACTGGTCTTATTTTGTGACATCAAGGCAGTTGATGCGCATTACAAAATACATGGTTTGATGCTTCCCCTTATAGTTTGGAACTATAATGTGTTAAAAAAAATTTTAGGCTTGGAATGATGCTTGTGAAGCAATGTATCAAAGGTATTGGGCATTGGTTATAGGCTCTCCCATGGAAAAGGAAGGCATTATTCGGGCTCCTCTTTCAAAGGTTCTGAAGTATGTGTGTGTGTATATGTGTGGAAGAAACAAATATCTTTTCGCACATCTTGAAAGATAACATGATTTGTTCATCATTTGTTACATATTATAGGTGCTTCTTAATGATGGAAAGTCTGAGAGAGTTGTCTTGGCTCAGCATTCAGGTTTGGAAGCGGCCCAAGAAGCTTTAACCGAATATCGAGTTTTAGGTCCCAGAATAAATGGATGTTCATGGATTGAGTTACGCCCACTTACAAGCCGAAAGCATCAGGTACTATGAGCATATGTTTTGGTTGATGATGCTCAATTAATGAAACTATTGATAATTTGTTTAAAATAAGGGGCTTAGGGCTAATGAAAGTATGAAACTTTTTTTTTTCTTATGGCAAATAAATGCGGGAATAATGCTATATCAACTGGTGAAATGGTGGATGAATACATCTTAAGTTCAATAAATTACCAAATGGGGAAAAACAGATATGATTGTAAAGTTCGATATGGGATCGATATCTTTTGCCAGAGAAGGGGATAATCAGATTAGGATAAAAAAAGTACGAAGGGAACAAAAGAGTAGGCTATAGACTTCAGATGGGACATGGCAAACCAAAAATATATATGAAGGTTTAGTTACCCGTGTCCATATGGCCTTACATCAGCACAATTATTGTTACTCTGCTTATATTTAAGAAGTGCCTATGCTCATACAAATAAGTTGTCTTGGGATTGAATTCAATGAGCTGGTCAAGATAGACATTTGGCTAAATTGTAGGTTTATGTGATGATGGATGTAGTTTGATGTTCGATACACATCTTATTTGAGCAGGTTTCAGATGCTTGGGTTGTGGTGGCATGTTGTTGGATTGATCAGAGGATGTAGTGCCTGAAAAAAATAAAATGGAGCCTAACATCATTGCGCATATATTGACTTGAGAAACAATATGATTCCCCATATACAAAGTTCATTTAAATGTAAGATGAAGTATATTTTTTGCATTTGAACAATGTCTGATTTTGCTTGTTTAATATTTGTGAAGATCCGGGTACATTGTGCTGAAGCTCTTGGAACTCCCATTGTTGGTGACTACAAGTATGGCTGGTTTGTGCACCAGAGATGGAAGCAAATGCCTCGAGTTGATATTGAGCCATTTTCTGGGACACCATATAAGTTGCGTAGGCCAGAAGGTATTGATGTTCAGAAAGGAAGCGTCTTGTCAAAGGTTCCCTTGTTACATCTCCATTGTAGGGAACTTGTACTTCCAAACGGTGCAAGATTCCTCAATGTTTTAAATGGAAAGTTAGATTATCTCCATCCCGCGCTTAGTGCAAAGCCGGATCTTCTTCGCTTTGTGGCATCAATGCCAACCCACATGAAAATTAGTTGGAATCTGATGTCCTCTTATTTGGTCTAAAGGGTATTGGGTTGGGTTTGGGGGGGGGGGGGGGGGGGGTGTGAGGATTTTGTAGACCGTGATCTATATGGTGATTGTAGATCGGAAGACTGACAGTGTATCCTATATTTATTATGTGATATATGTTTGTTTCAAGAAATGAGTTTTTTGCATGGTCTGCAAAATGTACTGTGGAATGAATCTTGCTTATATTTCTAAAGTTTATTATATTCCTAAAATCATGGGAGGACGATCCCTTAATATAGTCAGTTGTTATTTTGACATCCAACCAAACAGGCAAGTTTATCTCTATCTGCCCGAGCAGATACTGGGATTATTTATTTATTTTATTCTTTGGTCAGAAGACACTGGGGATTGGACAAATTAAAATTCTTAGATTCTCCTTAAACCATAGCACCTGAGAAAATAGAATGAATATGTAAATTTTATTTAAAGAATTGAATTGAATAAAAAAATTTTGGTTTGATTTATTAGATTTTTAATATTGTATAAAATTATATCTTGTATATATAATTTATACGTAATTAATGTCTAATAAAAAAAATTATAAAAATTACATAAATTTGGCTCATTTTGATTTCTTTAATTTATCAACATCAATAATCGAATCAAACTAAAAATTTTAAAAATTTTATATATTCAAATTAAGTTGAATTAAATAATTAAAATATGTAAATTATATATATTTACATAATATTTTTATTGAGCATAGATTAATTAAAATTTATTTCTGATGTCGGTTTGATTTTGATAACCCCTGTACTTAACGGCATTGACTCAACGCAGTCCTTATAGAAGGGAGATACTATTATATAATTATGCGGTGTCATATCACATTCACTTCTTGTTGATACGTCGTCGTTCGAATGTCTCTTTTCTGCTCATTACGCTTTGGTTTGGTTTTTCCTTCCCCGCAGGGCGCAGGCCATATTCATATAATATACTAAGTTGAACATACATCAGCAGCTCCATTTTCTACTCTTTATATTCCTATGGCTATATATATAATCTCGTTTTATTGTATCTGCTAATGCGGCCGGTAAATTAGAAACCCTAGACATCAGAATATCCTTGATAATCCGTACTTATATTCTTTTTCCCTTTTCTAATTGAAAACCGAAATGGCGAAGATTGCGACCAGGAGACAACTATTGGATAGATGGAGGGGCATTGAAGAAGAAGAGCAAAACGATGATGACGATCCCTTGAAGCGACGGGGCCTTCACCGCCTTAAAGAAGAATGGTATATATATATATATATATATTGATTATTTTTTTTTACGTCTACTTAGCAGTATAGAATACTTCTACATTAATCGGTAATCTTTTTTTTTTTTCGTTTTCTTTCATAACAGGTTTGCAGATACGTTTAATTTTTTGATTAGTTTACCCAATGAAAACCATATATGGTGCGGCTTTTGGGATTTGATGGGCCCTCTGTTGGAGACATTCTACAATTATTTCAAAGATGATCGTTCTAATTCTCCTCTGAGGCTTCTTTGGAAGAGGATTTCCGAGGAAATGCGGAACTGTATCCAATGCATATCTCACCACCATCAGGCCCAAGAAATGTACAATATGGAGTACGAGTCGAGTTCCATCGGTCCCCTTCTCCACGTCTTTCATTGCCTTGATGAGGAAAGGGTCACTCAACACTTACGGGAGATAAATGCTAGACTAAAGAAGGAAGAGTATGATCCGCTGCGGGATAATGCTGAAGTCGTTAGTCTTATGTACGAGGTAAAATGCGGTCTATTTGACGTTTTTATTATTCCTTTTAATTTTGGTGACTGTTGTTTTTACTTCTAAATGTGGAAGCATATGATATGTTCACTAGTGGACTTGTTGTAAGCCAACCTACTGTCATGTCTTCGGATAGTGATTAGAGTTGCTTGAGATAAGTGCTGTTTGTAAACAAAGATTAAATGCTGAGAATTGCTTTTCACAATGGAAGTTGAAAAACCCCTGAACTTTGCATGCACTGAGTAATTTTTTTTTTTTAATTTTACATTCACTAGTGAGGTGGCTAGGCTTGGAATGGGTTTTGAGGATACGTGTGGCTAAATTTTTCCTTGAATTTTTGTTAAGGAAACTCTTTTTCACTTTTATACATTCCAATTTATATCAGTCTGAATGTGTTTTACAGTTGATGGCAGCTACTTTTATGTTTTAGCATGTGAAGAAGTTTTCACCATCTTGGCTATGCATGTATTTCCTTCCCTTGTGTTGTTTATGTCAAACATGGTTCCCTTTTGTATACTATATATATTTGTTTCTAAGAAATCTACTTGATTTCATAGAGAAATGACCTTTTCTTTTGCTTTGCTGGTTTTTAAATCACAGGTCTTGATGTTTCCTGTCCTTCTTGATGATCAATCCTTATCCACTGAATTTGAATTGTTTATTGAAGCAGTTGATAGTATGCATGAGCTGGCTTTGGCTGGCCATCAACAGTTTCCGGTATTTTATTGACTTCTTTATGCATGTGCATACAAAAATTATTAGGAAGCGGATATATCTTTGATGTGCTTGTCTTTCTTCTTTTGCTTGCCATCTCCCTTATAGATTATGCTGATTTTCAGGGTGTTTATGCATTGCTTTTCTTCAATAGAAGAGTACGTACTGTCGGTCGACGTTTAGCTCGATCTATGAATAAATTAAGGTACTGTTCTCTTGTACTCATTCATAGTAGATTTTATTTTTAGTTGCAATATCTTGAGGTCTGAATATATACAAATAAAGTGAGCAGCTGATGGCTTGCTTTCTGTGGGCAATGCTTGGAATTCTGATTTGAGAGCTTGCATTTTGTAGTTAATGTTGTTTTAGGTAGAATATTATTATTCTTTATTCATTCAGAATCTCTCATACATCAATCAAAGAAACTATTACATAAGGAAAAGAAATGCTTTCATTGCAAGTTCTTTAATGCTTCTTTCCTCGATGAACTTTTACTGGTCATTTTGACCACAGGTGATGTGTGGAAACTCAATAAAGATTATCTGGTTTGTTGGGGTTATTATCACTGGTTAAGCATGCTGATTATCTGATAATCATAAATGAAAATCTTTGTTGATGGTGGGCATCTTTGCTGTGGAAATATGATCTTCTGTTCATTAAACATCAGGTAGAGATGTGGGATCGTGTTTTACCTCAATAATGATATCCTGTTTGTTTGTAGGGGAGCAACAGATATGGAACCTTTGCAGCCATTGCTGAACAAATTTGTTCGGTTTTTGGAGACAGAAGCTCTACCATCAGCTTCTAATACCTCAAGGCCAAGAACGCAGCTGGAGCACCTATCTATATGGCTTGGAATCACATCCTTGTAGGAAGTGGTGGCTAAAAATCTCACTCTTCTAAATCTCCCTCTCTCCATCTTTCCTTCCCTCTATTAACGTTGCATATGTTTCTGTTTTATGAAGGCTTGAGTTCTTAGAACCTCCTGCTTTTGAAGAAGGGATACTAGGGCGCTATCCCATTTTTTTTGATATTGTGCTCAACCATATAAGTGGTGATTCAGCTGAATTTTCTCATGCGGTTAGCTGTTTGAAAGAACTTTTCAGAATGCTTGGTAAGTACTTTTTTTTTCCCTCTTAATAATCAATGATTTTTATATTATTTGTAATGTTTGAATGACAATTTCCTTATGCGGACTTGGTTTAAGGTTGTAAGCTATGGCTGAGGTCTACATTATCTCCGAGTGTGATGCGGAACACGTTATTGGGCCAGTGTTTCCATACTCAAAATGAGAAAATCCATAAAGATATTTTTGATCTTTTTCTACCTTTTCTGCAGGCATGCCTGTGAACCATTCTAAGCTCTTTGTTAATTCTTCTTTCATGCTAGTCATTTATCTATGTTTACATGGTTTAAGGTACTTTCTTGACATTAATGATTGTAAGTTATACCTGTTCAGTCACTTGAGGCTTTGCAAGATGGAGAACATGAGAAGCAGCGCAGGCATTTTCTCTATTTTCTTCTCCATCAAGTTGCTGTGAGCAGCAACTTCAATGTTCTTACTAGAAAATTGGCGTGCAAGGTTTTCTGGTTCTTCTAGCTTCCACTATAAATACACCATTTCAGTTCCAATTATATAAATATAGTATTATTAGTTTGGCTCATTGCTCTATTTATTGCAAGATTGTAATTTCAGGTAGCCTTTCTTATCATACACCGGGGCTACATGATGAACCCACCATGCCCCCCAGTTGAATGTGCACATATGTGGTATGCGAGTTAGATTCCAGTTTTGTTTGTTATGGCTATGTAGGAAGATTTTGTTAATTTCATGAGAATACATTTGGGTTAATTTCTCTTTGGTGACTGAAGGTATTAAAATCTCTCAATTTTAGTTTCTTTTTTAACATGCCACAATGGCCAGGTTAATGATGTGGCAACCAAATGAGAAAATCTTAATGGTAGAATCATATTTAACCAGTACAACTTTAACTATTATGTTGAATTCATCTAAATTTTGTTAAATCTAGCAATAATGACCATAAGTACAAAATATATCTGAACATTTTTTTTGGTAGAAAGTGGAAGTTTGTTGACTGTATTAAAAGTTGGTGACCAAGCTCACCACAGATGAAAATAAGCTGTTCATTTACTGCAATGAAATGTTGTAGGTTTTGTCTGTGTACATTGTTGTATCTGTTGAAGGCTTATTTAGTCTTTTGTTCTACCTCATCTTTTCATTAGTTAAGCAATATATTTTCCATTTTATTAACAAAATAAGAAATAGTAATAATATCTTTTTAATTCTTTGCATCTCATTAATTTTTCTATAAATTTATGCTTCTTGGAAGTCTGAGAACTATTATACTGGTTTGTATTAAATTTTGAATGCACACAAGTATCTACAAATGATTTTGCTTGTTAATATATTTATACTTGACTTAGTTGATTCTATCGGACTAGGTTTTTCCACTTATAAGAAATTTTATTGGACAGGGGTCCTTCACTTGTGTCATCTTTAAAGGATTCTTCACTTCACAGTTCTCTACGGCAACCTGCTTTTGATCTCATACAAGCTATTATAGTGTCCGATGCTACTGCCTTAGTTACCATGATGTTAAATAACCATAGACCTCCGAACATTGATGGAAGCATTTCAACCGAGATGAATGATGGTGATGACGATGATGGATTTCCACTTTTCTCAGATGTTGAAGAAAAGGATGATAGCTGCTGGAGGGAATTCAGGGCACAGAGCAAAATTACTTCTCAGGAATATAGAGGGTGGATGTGTGTTCCCATGTTATGGATTGATGTTCTAGTTGATATTGATCCATCAATCCTTCCAGTTTCATTTTCAAAGGCTGTTTTCTGGTCCAGATCTCGTTTGACCATGATAGAACCTGAAACTACTGCTGAGATGGTACTTGCTGTCAGATCTTGGCTTTTGTCTTCTGCCACAGAAATCTCCTCCTCTTTTGGGTGGAAGGTCCCAACTGGCTCTGATGATGGCGGAGGTGGAAATGAGTCAAAAAACTCAATCAGAGTATCACTGATGCATCTTCCTTTGATAAGAACATTCAACAGGTTTTATTTATTTTGTTACCCCTATAAGTTACGTGTTGATGTCAATGTCAATATGTTCATTTTAAGGCTTGATTAAATTAGGTTTGTGTTTGTGATGCTTATTGCTGATTGCTTTAATAAATTCTTAATGAGTGTCTGCAGGTTAACTGCACATTTCATCATTCAAATGGGGCAAGGTGAACTTCGAAAACAGTGGACGTGGGAGCCAAGTATGGCAGAGAGTTTAATCCTTTCACTCCTGGATCCCAATGATGTAAGTACATCAACATTAACTGTTAATATGAGACCACTTTTCATTTAGATCTATTGCAAATAATGAGCTGGCCCTTCTTGCACTCACAAGTGCATTTGCACACATCTGATTGACCTGCTGCGAATAGTTGGACATAATCTCTTGTTGCCTGATGCAGAGTGTGAGGCAAGTTGGTAAGTGTCTCTCGGAGCAAGTTTCAAATACACGGGGTCTTGCTAGTGGTTTGAAGTTCCTTTGCTCCTGTGGTTCTTCTTTATTAGCCACTTTTTTAGGCCTGAGACATGCTTTGAAAGTGGTAAGTGGCCCCAGATAGCATTCTTCCCATAGGACTTTAAAAGTTGATACATGTTCGACTGTAATTTCTCTTTTATCTTTATTCTTATGTGGTAAATATTCATATGTCAAAAATTGGAAAGCAACCAAGCATTTATCCTAATTTCAGGACATGTTTCCCTTAGTTCTTATTACTTTCTGGTCGGTTTTTGAGTTACATATTTGTTAAGTAATTGGTTTGAGACAGCTGCTGATATTGTGGCAGGCAATTTAGGACAACAGGGATGTTATCTCCTACTCGAGGCATTTGAAATTTTTTACTAATATATCATACTGTATGGAACAGAACATATCTAGCATCTCGAATCACATGTTTGTATTAGTGGATTTATTTCAAGCATCTCTACTTTGATTTTCCTTGTTGTTTTGCTCTTACAATTTCTGTTTGCTCTTTTACAGGTTCAATTGGATTCTGTTATATCAAAGTTTCAGACTTTACAGCATTTTTTCTTTATTCTCCAAAAACTAATTAAAGAAGGGGATTTATCTTCAGATTTTTCTGATAATTCAAATATAAAACAGTACTCTTCCCAAGGTGGCTTTCTGATGCAGCCAGTCTTTGATTCTTTACCTGTAAATGTCAATGAGTATTCATCAGATCTTGACTTAAAATCACAAGAGAAATTTCGTTGCTTACTGTCAGAAATTGCATGGCCTGCAATTCAGAAATGCTTGGTAGAGGGGAAAGGATTTATTGATTACAGTCTCTGTCAGGTATTTAGCAGCTACAGTTAATAAATTTTTCTGCTTAGGTCTCTTGTGCTCATGGATTTCCATCTATTACAGTATGCAAACACTACTTTTGTAGACATAATTTGATGATGGAGTTCTCTTCAAGTTGGTGAAATTACAGTGTATTTTTTTTGTAAAGTAGGCATTTTAATTTATTCTTGTTTCAGATGACTTGTGTCCGTTTGCTTGAAATCCTCCCTGTTGTTTTCAAGAGAATTGACCTGTCTTCCACCAAACAATCTAGGAATTCTGGAAAAATAATGAAAAATGTATCAGACTTCATATGGTTACATGATTTGATAGATTGGGGAAAGTCATCACTTAAGGTTGTTGTTGTCTATTGGAAACGAGCAGTCACTTCTCTACTGAGTTTACTCAAGGGATTTTGTAGTAATACTTCTGCATTGGTTCTTATGGCCATTGAGAATCTTATTTCATATGGTAAGTATATGATTTATTCTCAAATGTTTGTGCCAGTGGGACTTTTGTGTTGGTCATCTGATATTAATTGTTATGCTAAGATTTTTTAACACTTGTTCTATCTTGATACAGAGAGTGTTAATGTTGATCAATTGATGGAACAAGTTTCACGCCTTCGTGTTTCATTGTCCAAGGAAGTCTCTTGTGACCATGAGGTAGCTCTATTAGGACCAAAAGCTTCAGTTTCTGAAGATTTATTTTTTGTCAGAAGGTATTCAGGTTCTGATGTGCAGCCTGTCCCTTTGGAGGACACTAATGTGCAGTTCCAGGACTCAGTATCAGATATAAGAGACAAAAGTAATGTGGTTGTTCTTTCAGATGATGAAGCAGAAAGAGCAATTTCACCTACTAAGGTCATTTTACCTGATAGTGATTTGGGTTATGGTCACCAGAGAGTGTCTCCTAGATCAGATATAAAAGACAGAAGTAATGTAGTTATTCTTTCAGATGATGAAGCAGAAAGAAGAATTCCACCTGCTATGCTCATTTTACCTGATAATGATTTGGGTCATGGTCAATTATACAACCGGAGAGTGTCTCCTAGAAGTGCTTCAATGGTTGAAGCTAAAAAGGAGAAGGTCGATTTGGGTCATGGTCAATTATATAACCAGAGAGTGTCTCCTAGAAGTGCTTCAATAATTGAAGCTAAAAAGGTAAAGGTCCCTGGCATTGAGATTACGAGCGATCTGTGGCATGGCTTTGCACAAAAGGATGTTTCAGATAAATCTTGCCTCACCTCCCAGATGCTGGGTTTTGATAAATTAAGAGGCAAGCCACCTGCTTCTATCAAATCAAAAGACAAAGATAAGAAGAAAGAAGTCAAGTCCAAAGTCAATGAGAAGGATGCCTTCTCACCTCAATCAGAACATAATTTGAAGAACTCTTGTGATGAGTCTGTCAGTGCTAAAAGTATGAATAAAACTTGTCATGGTATGATTTCTGAAACTAGAGATTCAATATTGAAGCAGATTGTATGTGATGCCAAGGATGATCAATCAGAGTCTGTATTCAAATCTGTGAAACAGCAGTCCTTATTTCTCACGAAGTTAAGTGTCTCAGGTCCAAAAAGGCAAGTTATTCAACTTAATACACCTATTGAAAATAGATTTGGAAGTTCACGCAGACTGGAAGCTGGAGTTAAAAGATTCAAACCTCCAAGGCTTGATGACTGGTATAGGCCCATTTTGGAAATAAATTACTTTGAAATAGTGTGGTTAGCATCAACAAGTGAAGATGAGAATCGGACTATTAGTAGACTAAAGGAGGTTCCTGTGTGTTTCCAATCACCAGAACAGTATGTTGACATTTTTCGACCATTAGTTTTGGAGGAGTTTAAAGCGCAGTTGCATAGTTCCTTTCTGGAAATGTCTTCATGGGATGATATATATTATGGCAAACTATCTGTTTTGTCAGTTGAAAGGGTCGATGACTTTCATCTTGTTCGTTTTGTCCATGATGACAGTGGTTCTACATCATCCAAAAGCTTTTCAGAAAATGACCTTGTTTTGCTAACAAAAGAGGCCCCGCAGAATAAGTCCCCTGAAATTCATATGGTTGGAAAGGTAGCTGTAGCTGTTGTCTCAGTAATGCAATTTTGTTGTTTAATTAACCTGATATATTTGAGATGCTATTGATATTTGTAATTTTTTTTTTCTAATTTCAAAGTCCTAATTTGAGATGCATTATCAGTGACATTGCTAAATGATGCATTGAAATCAACATCAGTACAGAACATGAACTTGTGATGGCTCTTCTGAATCTCTTACATAATAGTAGCTCTCCTGTGCCTTCATAGCTGAATAAATATATAATTTGAATCTCATGCTGTTTTCTATATTTTACTTTTTGGTGTTCTGATGTAACCTTCCTATTTTATGCATTTTACTTTATGCTGTTCTGAATACCCTATCTGTTTCTTAGGTGGAGAGACGAGAGAGAGACAATAAAAGGACAGCGAGCATACTTCTAATCAGGTTCTATTTTCTAAATGGATCTTCACATTTAAATCAAGCTAGGAGGCAATTAGTTGAACGCAGCAAATGGCATGCAAGTCGGATCATGGGCATTACACCTCAATTACGAGAATTTCAGGCGTTATCTGCAATAAAGGATATCCCAATTCTCTCAGTTATTTTAAAACCTGTTGCTGATTCTTGGGGTCATAATCAGTCGAGAGACATTGCTCTAGCAAAGCTCTCCCAGCCCTTGCAGGAAGTATTGAAGTCATCTTTCAATGACAGCCAATTGCAGGCTATCAATGTTGCAATTGGATTGCCTAATCCAAAGAAAGATTTTGAATTGTCTCTTATTCAGGGTCCTCCAGGTATGCCTTTTCTGCATGGTTCAATCTGAAAGTGATCTGAAATTTCTTGCATTTGTAATGTCTCTTCTATATTAATAGGGACTGGGAAGACTCGCACTATAGTGGCTATTGTCAGTGGCTTACTTGCTTCACCACAAGGAACAGATGATGCAAATAATTCTCTGAATGGATGTTCAAAACAATTTAACAGTTCAGTCATGAATACTAGGCCAAAATTTAACCAGTCTGTTGCACTTGCAAGGGCATGGCAAGATGCTGCCTTGGCTAAACAATTGAATGAGGATGTGGCAAGAAACAAAAAGGCAGTGGAAAATTCAGTGAGGAGAAGGGTTCTCATTTGTGCTCAATCAAATGCTGCAGTTGATGAGTTGGTCTCAAGGATTTCCAATGGAGGCCTCTATGGCAGTAATGGGAAAATGTACAGGCCATATATTGTGAGGGTTGGTAATGCAAAAACAATTCATCCAAATTCACTGCCCTTCTTTATTGATACACTTGTTGATCGTCGCATTGCAGAAGAGCAAGTGCAGTTACGTGATGCTAAGAATGATTCAAGTACTGTCTCTTCCACAGTGTTGCGTGCTAATCTGGAAAAGTTAGCAGACCATATTAGGTACTATGAGGCTAAGCGTGCTAACTTACAGGATGTGAATTCAGACCTCAAAAATTCATTAGACGATGAAACACTTATAGGGGATGATGTTAAAGAAATGTCAGATACCGAGTTAGAGGCGAAGCTATGCAAATTATATGAAGAGAAGAAACAAATTTTCAAAGATATTAGTGCTGCTCAGGCACGTGAAAAGAAAACTAATGAAGAAATTAGAGCTGTGAGACATAAGCTGCGGAAGTTGATACTGAAGGAAGCTGAAATAGTGGTGACTACATTAAGTGGTTGTGGTGGTGACCTCTATGGGGTTTGCTCTGAATCCATGTCAAGTTATAAATTTGGGAATCCATCTGAGCACACCCTTTTCGATGCCGTTGTGATTGATGAAGCGGCTCAAGTAAAACTTTCTTGAACTCTTAGTTTGATTTTCAAGATTATTGATAGAATCAGCTCTATCATATCTATGTTTTGATATTTGCACTTTTGTCTCTGCAGGCTCTGGAACCTGCTACTTTGATTCCTCTTCAGCTTTTAAAGTCTTATGGAACAAAGTGTATAATGGTAAGGAAGATATACCTTGTATCTTATGTTTAAAACATCATATGAAGCTTTAAGAATTGATAATGAAGCTTAACAATTGTTATACAAGGTTGGTGATCCAAAGCAACTTCCTGCAACAGTCCTCTCTAATGTGGCAAGCAAATTTCTTTATGAATGCAGCATGTTTGAGCGTTTACAAAGGGCTGGTCATCCTGTTACCATGCTTACCAAACAGGTGAGTACGCTTTTCTTTAAATCTACTTTGAACTACTTGGAATATCTTTAGGTTTTTAAACATGATGACTTGATGCATGTACTTATTTTGTATTCTCTAGAGCTTACTATTAGTTGTTGGTTGACTTTTCATCTTGTGAATGTTAGTTTCCAAAATGTTAATGGATCCAACTATAGGAGATACCAGAAGCGTGCAAGAATATTTACACTGAACATAGTATATTTACAATCTATTTGCTTTCACAGTATAGGATGCACCCGGAGATTTGCCGGTTTCCCTCCTTGCATTTTTATGATGGTAAGCTGCTGAATGGAGAGAAGATGTCAAACAAATCAGCGTCATTTCATGACAGTGAAGGTCTTGGTCCTTATGTATTCTATGACGTTATTGACGGCCAGGAACTTCGTGGCAAGAATTGCGGTACATTTTCCCTATATAATGAGCATGAGGCTGAAGCTGCAGTTGAACTAATAAGATTTTTCAAGAAAAGGTATTATAATTTTCCACTTTAGGGAAAACAAAAACATTTCACTCTTATAACTTTCCTCTAGTTAATTTTGTCAATTAAGTTTGGATTGTGGATTTCCTTTTGTAGGTACCCTGCTGACTTTGAAGGCAGAAGAATTGGCATTATAACTCCATACAAGTCTCAACTTTCAATTTTGCGTTCTCGATTTTCCAGTGCATTTGGGTCCTCTGTTATAGCTGATATAGAGTTTAATACTATAGATGGTTTTCAAGGCCGTGAAGTTGATATATTGATTCTCTCCACTGTTAGAGCAGCCGAGTCACGTTTTCATGGAATTGAAGTCAACTCCAGCAATATTGGATTTGTTGCTGATATTAGGCGGATGAATGTTGCTTTGACTAGGGCGAAGCTCTCCCTTTGGATATTTGGTAATACCAGGACCTTGCAGGCAAGTTACAGCTGGGCTGCTCTAGTAACAGATGCAAAAGAGAGGAACTTGGTTATATCGGTTAGAAGGCCATATGAGCAATTTAAAACAGCTTTGTGGGATAATATTAATCATGAAAAATCTGAGAATCAGTTAAGAAAGGCAAAACATGTTGAAAATGTTAAAGATCCTGGCAAACTTATCAATCCTATCAAACAAAGTAAGTACAAGATGCAGACAGCCTTTCATGAGACTACAAAAGAAAGGATAATCACAGGAGACAATAATAATTGTTCGGCCAAAAAGGGGGATTTTCATAGTAGCAAAGGAGGTGCTAGAGATAATAGTGAGAACAGAAAGTCAAAAAATGTAAAAGCTGCAATTTCAAGGGAATCTGTTAGAGAAGATGAAAGTATGTGCAGTGAAAGAAGTGAGAAGAAACTCGAGGATCCAGCTAAGAAAGATAAATGTATGAATTCAAAGAGTAATTTATATAAATGTGAACGAGAAATCACTGATAGCCACAAAAATTTGAAAGACAATGTGTTAAAAGGACAAAAGAAATCTTTTAAGCATGACAAGAATGTGGAAATTTCTACTTCGTTGGCAGAAGGTAGTGTTGAACGAGAAATCACTGATAGCCACAAAAATTTGAAAGACAATGTGTTAAAAGGACAAAAGAAATCTTTTAAGCATGACAATAATTTGGAAATTTCTACTTCTTTGGTAGAAGGTAGTGTTGAGGGGAAAAAGGACAATGATGGCAGGGGTCCTGATAAAAAAGGTGCTTCTGAAGATTTAATCACTAAAAGGAAGCAGCAGCGTGAGGCTGTTGATGCTATTCTTTTCTCATCTCTCATTTCTTCCAAGAAGAAAGAATCATTGAAGAAACCTCTACCTAGCAAAAGATCTCGATCTCCAAGTTCAGTTGTAAGTAGTGGTATCAGACCACCCAAGACAAGAAAAGGTCAACTTTGTTGCTTTATCTTTATATAGATGTAGTCAAAGTCATGTCTATCATGGTGCTTTGAGATCTGTTGTTTATGCTTATATAGGTCTATGAAATGTAGCCCTAAACTGATAGAATTCCTCTTTTTATCTGAATATTTGTAACCTATGTAATACGGACACGGACACGGACATGGATACGAACACTGAAAAACGACGTTTATAAAATGAATAAGATATGAACACACAAGGAAAATGTGTAAATATTAAAAAAAAAAATAGGAGTAGATATAAATAATTAAATTCAAGCGATATAATTGCAAGTTATTATTTTTATATAAAATTAAATAAAAATGACATTTAATCAAATTTATTGAGCAATCATTAGTGTTACACAAATGTTTTAATTTTTTGGAAGGGGAAAATGCATTTTGAACCTAAAGAAATGTGTTTCTAATTTTTAGAAAATTACAAAACACACCCAGGATGTTTTGTGGTAGTGTCTAGTAAGTGTCGGTGTCGGAAATATGACATGCTATACAGTTGAAGCGTCTGTGCTTCATAGTTTGTAGCTAATCTTTCTGATTTCCTGTTTGAGATTCTCCTGTGCATGCATGGATGTACTAATGTATTGGCATCTGTGTTTTTTGTGCATGTGTCGTCTATGTTTTTTGTGCATGTGCCAGGACATTTATGCTTGCACATCAATTTATTCTAACGACTGTGTCTACATATTATTATATTTTACATTGAAGGGATTGGGACTGAACTGCTTATCTGATCTTGAATTGGGAGTTGGTTATTGATTGGAATCTACGGTGGCATCTATCAATTGATGTTTCTTTGCCTTTTATGAATCACTTGTTGATGCATTATCAATATTGAGTCCAGTTTGATATTTTTGATTTAAAATGTTTACTTGCTGTTGTTTGCTCATGAATGTTGCTAAAAATCATGCTTGGCCTGTGTAATATCACATTGAACTTCCTCGTGCTTGCTGTCTAGGATAAAATTTGTTGAGATTATTTACTGAGAAAATTGTAATATTTCTTTGTATTAGATCTTTCAATCTCCAGTTTGGACTTCTTCTCATCTCCGCTAAAATTTGACTGATTGTTCTGGTGGAAGTTTGTATAATGTACTATCTTCCAATTCTGACAGGTCCAACTATACCTTCAAAAAGCGCATTGCAAGAGTAGGGCCATTAGCATGTGAAGATTAAATAAAGCTTTCAGATGATCTTTGAGGCTTGATGAAGGCTGAAGCAGATCAAGGGTTTGTGATAGGGAGGTGCAAGCCTATGTAAATTATGGATGAGCTTAACTGATCTTGTACTTTTCACAATTGCGTATCTTTGGAAGTATAATGATGCTGGTCTACAGTGGTGGCGGATGGGTTTGGCTGTACATTTCCTTTTTCTAAATCGGTGCTGCTTATTTTTAAAAAGTTTTGCCATTTCCCTGTGTGGGTTTACACATGAAATTCTGTTGATAACCTCACGCGTCAGAACTTCCTTGTCGATGTTAGTTCGGTAATATGCTAGCAATTTTTGGTTGATTCTGTGCGGGCAGGATCAACCTGCTTAACGTTTCTCCCTTCATTTTGTGTGTGTACATCTCAAATGACACGGTCATGTCATTTATATGTTTAGCAAGTGAAATATACCTTTTATAATCCATGTGTAACTCTTCATTATGCAGTTTATTAATGAATGAAGCATGGCATCCAAGTTCTTTCTAGGAGTGAGGCGGAACGAAAGTGGTTAAGTTTCTCCCTTCTTTGCTCTTTGCAGAATGATCCTTTGAAGAAAGGAAATGATCATATATTTTTCATACCGACGAACTGCAGTCATTTTATCAATAAGACTTAGATCAAAATACAAATTTATTAGTTCTGATATGAACATTATGGAATGAAATGGAACCTGGATATTGGATAATGATATGATTTTTGAATGAATGAGCAGGACAAATATTATGCATGATCCAAGTCGAGACCAGCAGGAGGCTGAAGAAGATAATGAGTCTCCATAGCAAACTTATGAGTTGCAAAATTAGCTTTCCGGAATTTTCTTTTTTTTCTTTTTTTGTTTTGGTATAAGCGAGCGGAGCCCAAAAACTAAACAGAGCATAAGAATGAGCTTTACCAAACCTACCGCCTGATCCTCAAATGTAACATGCACAACGAAAGAGGAGAGGTTGTCAATAAAATTGCAAATAATGGTTAAATATCAAATAAACAAAAGATATTAGAAAACCCATTAATAATGGAGTAAGTTGTATGTTTTTTTTAAAAGAGAAAAAAAAAAGTCTGCTGATATATCTATATATATATATATATATATATAGCACCACCAAGACAAATTAAGGTAGAAGGGTGTTTTATTTATTTATTTATATATTTTCTTAAAAAAAAACCCGAAGTGAATTTTCTTGCATTCACGAATCAATCTAATTAATTGTATCTGGCCGTGCATGTAAAGTAGTAAAAATTTTATATGATAATGATTAGTTTACATAAATTAATTGATGATAAACAGGGCAAGAGTAAATATTGTGTGTAAAAGAGAGAGATTTGAGTTATTAGCAGAAAGAGAGCAACGATGGGTTATAGGTTTGGAGCGTTGAAGTAAGGCAGTTGCATACGATGGAAGCCAATTTGCAAATAAAAAACGATATTAATAGAAGCAACATTTTTTCTTAATTAGGTTGTGTATATATAATAATAAATTAATTAATCACAGTCAATTATATATATATATATATATCCAACACAAGTTATATAATTGAAAAAGGGAAAAGCCAGAAAGTGACAGTTAAAAAAAAAAAAACAAGAAGAAAGGAAAGGAAGATATGATATGATAGGTGATGGGGTCTTGGTTTTGATAGTTGAGGCTTGTGGGAGGACGGGGGAGGCAGTGGCAAGGTTGCACCCCCAACCGACGCGTGCACCTTAATTATACTTGAATAATTCCTTGCAAACAAATTAATTAATCACATGCACAGTTAATTAAATACTCCTCATATATATCACCTAGCTAGCTACCAATACCATCTTACTTCCACCTTCTTTAAATCTCATCGATCAGATCATCACCACCCCATTTGTCATCATTCACTTCCCTCCCCAATTAATAGTTTACAGCTTTCTTTCTTTCTTAGCAAATTATATATCCCATGGATTCAAACAACTGAACAAGTCTAATAGTAATAAGATCACTGACATTGTTAGACTTCAACGGATCCCCAAGAAGTGGAAAAATGCAGCCACTAACAGCAACAGCAGGAGTACTCCTATCAAGTTCATAATTAAAGAAAGCTCTCTCTTTCACCGACGTCTACAGCAGCAGCTTCGGCGTCAAACGATGTTGTCCCCAAAGGATTTCTTGCAGTTTGCGTGGGCAAAGAGCTGAATAGATATGTGATTCCTACAGAGTACTTGAGCCACCAAGCATTTGGTGTAGTATTAAGAGAGGCAGAAGAGGAGTTTGGGTTTCAACAGCAAGAAGTTCTGAATTAAGATCCCTTGCCAAGTATCAGTGTTTGAGAAGATGGTGAAGTTGGTTGAAGAGAAGAAAAAGATGTGTGCTGCTTGCCTGAGTTTGGGTTTAATGGAGACAAGGATGTGCTCCCTTGCTGCTCTCCTCCTCCTTCCACTTCTCATCACCCTCAACGTAATTTGTCGATGATATTCTTCTCCATTCTTTTTTATTTATTTATTTTTTTCATTAATTAGATGAGAACGAATTATGGAATTTCTCTGTAATTGAATAATTAATTAAGATACTGATCTAGCTATGTCTTTTAATTAAGTTTGAATTACTTAATTAATAGATTGGACTAATTAGTAATTAGTAGTTGAAGATGGACATGGTCTATGAGTGTGTGTGTGTGGCCGCATCTATCAGTAGGATGATCCATTCATGGAGTGGATGCAATTATGTTTGCATTTGTATCTACAAATTATTAAGATTACGATGAAAGAAGGATTTTGAATTTTGCCACTAACAATGTTTTCTCTAGCTTAAAGTGGGTGTCATTATATATTTACGAAATTAATAAATGGGTGATTAAATTTAAATTAAAGAAATGTCGAGCTTGTACCATCCAAATCCACGTGCTAAGTATTCCTAACACCTGGTGGCTGGTAACATGTACGTACGTCTAGCTGGTTTAACAAAAGTTATGTTTCAACAGAAACATATATAACAATTGATTGACGAATTAACTAACTATATTAACCATAAAAAAAAATATTCATGAGTACTTCTCCTAATTCCAATCATATATTAGATAGAAAAAAAAATTAAGGATATTGTATTAATTAATTCTAGACATATATATGCATAAGCACTATATATATTGAAATTTAAGATATAGAAGTTGACAAGGAAGTTTAGAGTTTAGAAGATGATTTTTTTTTTTTTAAAAAAAAAAAAAGGAGAATGCTGCATGTGTAATTTAGATTCAAAAGTAGCAAGTTAACCACACTCTCTCTTTTCTTTTAATCCTTCCTCCCTCACTACTGTTGAAGCCCTCGATCAACTTATCAAAATTTCTGATTTAACATAAGTAATAAAATTAATTTGAAAAACTCCTTATTTTCTACATTATATATATAACATATTACAGTTGGTATTTAACTTAATTGCACCCGCAGAAAATTAATGCTACAGTGCACATTCTATTCACTAATTATTGAAAAATCCGTCTTTAGATGCATTTCATTCAGATATTAATGCAACAAGAAACTTCTCATCAACAAATATCAGCAATTAATAAAAATTTCTTTAATTTCGAGTCTCAATTTGTGATTACATACTGAATATGGCATCTAAGTGGTCCCTTAAGTTGAAATCAAACCATAAATAAGTTACTATAGTTTCATATATATATATATATATATATATTTGTAAAAAAAGAATCCTGTCTCTGAAATCTGATCTCTAATGGAAGGCGAAGCAACAACCATTACCAAGAAAGGCTCAACACAATCGCTGATTTAATAATGCTAAGGCAATTGATGAAGCAGTTTAAGAGTATGAATCTGAAGAGGAACAAACCCCGAGCGCATGAGATTCTTGATCCCACTCCGATTCTTGCACTTCCCAATCTTTAAAGCCCTTCTTCAAAAGGCAGAAGAAGAATATGGGTTCAACTCCACTGGAGGCATTGTTTAGCCTTGTGAGGTCCATTTCTTTGAACAAAGTTTTGAGCTTTCATCATAAAGATGAGAAGAAGTATGGTCCTTTAGCGGTGAACGAGTTCTTGAAGCAGATTTCCGAAGTGGCTTTTGATTCATTTCCAAGCAAGCAGCAGCAACCTAATTTTTCTTATTGTCCTGGACTCATGATACCTCTTCTTGTGCACAAAACAAGGGTTTGATTTATTATTATTTTTTCTCTTTTTTGGGTTTGTTCATTTGATTTATGGGAATCTTGGGTTGGTTTGCAAAAATAAGGAAATCTCATTATCTCATTGGATTTTTCTTTTATTTTTCTGTTTTACTTTTTAGTTCTTTAGGCTTGAGATTGAATGTCAACAATGTTCCTAATTGGGTTGTTCATTTTTATTCAATAATGATGTTGAATGGAATTGAAATCACTGTTGAGTTTTATTTTTTATTTTTTCCACTTGCGTATGTGTAATTGCAACTGTGAAAGCTAAAGTCATTTTTTTAACGAAGTTTAGGAGTTGATAATCTTATAAAATATATCATACCTATAATTAAACATATAAAGATCCTATTAAAATTTCCTACACCCCATTCAAACATGACAGGGAAAACTGCATAATGAATCAATTCACTAAAGCTTCAAATCCAATGGCAGAAGAATTCATCAGAGTTCCCTACAACACATATTATCTTCCTGAGTGCGATGAATGTACACTTATAAAGTCTTCCTCAAACCTAGCGGAAGACACTGGTTAAGCTGATTTTTATGGTAAAAACAGCACTGCAAAATGTAAAATCCTTACAAATTTTACAGTAATAGATGTGCAATCTGAAAACGATAATGTAAATCATGTAGTCATTTCCTCACATAACGATCTACAAGTGCCTTCGCCTTCTCTGGCGCAAAAAATCGTGCCTGTGCATGATTAAGCAGTCTTAGCCAATCTTATTCCATCATATACAGAAGTAAATATTGTCAACTATGTGCATCTAGCGATTACAATATTACCAATCATAGATGCAATTTTTCATACATATAGGCAGATCAACATTATAAATCCAGTATAAGGTGCAGTGGAATGCAGACTATATGCATGAGACTTCTCGGTCTGTGGAGCACAAGTATGTGCATGTCAGTGTGCTGCGTGCATTTGCCGCAGTGGAATTAGGTACTCACTTGTATAAACATCCTTTCTGCATCCCCAACATTACCATTTTCTTTCAATATAATTCCCTGCAGAAGCATCAGAAGAATGAAATTATATAGAAGTGCTCATCATTAGGCACAAGAAGCAGACCATTTCCATTCCTTACTTCCATGTCCAGTTGTCTTGGTAGGATTGAGTATGAATATGATCATAAGCCCCATTCTGTTATTATCACTTAATTTCAATACGATTCTCAGATATGAAGGATTATACCCATGATCTCCACTTAGTTTTAAGTATTTTGAGAGATAAAACTGCTATTTTTTAGATCACCGGAATAGTATCAGAACACCATTTCAGAGTATCTCCTACATATGCACTATATATATATATATATATAATTATTTTTCCTTATGATCCAAAATCTAAATTAAGTTTACACGATTAAATATACAGGAGAGACACTGCTTGACAAAAAAAAAACTCAGAAACATAAGAAAAAAAGAAGAGGGGGGGGGGGGGGGGGAGCTCACCTTTGCTAGGTAACCCCGGAAATCATTAGGGTGACTAGAGATGAGCTGATCGTAAACAGATACAGCATCACTCACATGTCCCCAATCTGAATAAGCCTTTCCAAGAAGCAATTCAACCTAAAAGTGCATTTAATTTAAACTTGATGCAAAAAAAAAAAAAATTTGGAAAATGAATATTATGAAGAGGGCAACTCACTTGAATAGGATCCACCTTCTCTGAATCAGATTCCATCTCATTGCTATCAACATTAGCATCAATAATAGCTGATTTTTCAGATTTCAGGCTTTCACGTGAAGCCAGAAGGACCTGCACAGCCTTCATAAGAGGCATAGGAAAAAGAGAGGAAAAAAATAAATAAATGCCAATGCTACAAGATATAATTTTTTACTAAACAATGAAAACAAAATACAACCTAGATTCTAAACTATTGATTTCAGCATTTCTGTTTACATTGAACTATCTAATAATTCTAAATGAGAGAAAGAAGTGAGGAATCAACCATAAAATCAGACCACTAAAACCAGACCATCAAAATTTTCTTCAAAATACAGAAAATAAGCAATAAGCTAAACACATTTGGTAGGCTTAAAGCATAGCCGTTTATGAAAAACAGCCTTTACTCTTGGCTTCATAAGACTAGTACTGCAAGGGTGGAGCTCAAATCAAACCCATCCAATGCATTAGAAGTCCACCACCCTATTATAAAATTCTACCTTTAAACCACCAGAAAAACTCGAAGCAAGCCTTGTAAAGAAAGGACTTGTTTGTGCACATATGGATGGAAACTTGTAGATAATCCTATAATGTCAGGAAACAGACATTAGCCAATGGTTCAACAAGGCCAAAATAAATTCATTACTCTAACATTGATTCCCCAGATTCAGCAACATATACTTCAAAATATATATACTGATCCATGAATCCAGATGAGGTTTTGAATTTCTTTTTAATTAAATCCATTAGAGTATCTTAACCAAAACACTATAGCATCTAAATAGATAATTTGCATTCATCCAGTACATCCAATAAAAATTCCTACCATGAGCCTGATGTCATACCTCATCCGGTTTCTTAGCAGCAAGCAATGCATTGGTAAGACCACGTAGAACTTCAAAATTGACATTTTTGGATGCCTATCATGTAATTCAAATCATCAGTGAACATAGCACAATCAACACCATATTAAGTTATTAACGTCAGCAAGAAACTTGAATATTATTGTTCCTGCATTAGGTTGCTGCATTCTGGTATGGTGGCAATAGGCATATGTCACTCCATCATCAGTTTACATATAGATGGGGGTATACCCTAGTGAATTCATGTCAGTGCCCCTGCCTCTGTGAAATATATATAGAACAAGAGACGCATGCCACATCAATCACATGTAGGTAGGGCACATTGTTGTAGCACTATGTAATAGTGCAGCTTATTTTTTAGAAGTCAATTTATTAATAAAAGCATAACCCCCATTTTTTAGGAAGTATGAGTTAAAGCCGGGGGTCTTACCAGTTTTCATTACGAGTTAGAATGGCTTGTATTACCAGTTTTCATTTTCTTGTTACTAGAACTAAAAATGCAATCAATAAGGTTGATCTGGCTTTCCTCATCCACTAACACTTACTCACCCCACTTGCCAGCCCACTGGCCCATTGTTATACTCTATTTTCTGCTAAGATCTTCACATGTTATGACAAAATAATTAGACACGGAAATTAAAATCATGTCAACTATCCAAATTGAGTATTGCATATCTATTATTAATTATATGAAACAGCTACGGAAATTAGGTAGAATGTAACAAACCATTGCAGAAATCCTGTATGCAGTAGCGCTCCCCTCATAATCTTTTAGCTCATATTTAACTTCTCCAAGCAAACGGAAAACATCAGGATCTGTGGGTTTCTCCTACAAATTTCAATTTAATGAATCAGTAAAGTTTCTAAGTTACAAAAATTCTATAGAAATGAGGACTATTTAACACATTTGCTCGTTGGATAAAGTAAACCTTTGATAGGTCCTGAAGCAGAGAGGCAGCCCGAGTATAATCTCCTTGTTCTGCCAAGGTAACCGCAGCTCCCTGCAATAACCCTTGAATGAATTCCAAATTACAGCAGTTAAAAGAACATAAGGCAAACAAGAAAGCTATTTCTGTTTCTAGTAAATTAAACACACAGCTAATTAGAAATAAAAGCAATGTCTTCACTGTGCAAACATGTACATGCACACACAAGAACTAATATTAGTACTGTTTCTATAACTCACTTCGAGTGCAATAGCATCTTTAGGAGAGACACGAAGTGTTGCCTCATATTGTTTCAATTGTGTCTGCCACATGAAAGTAAGAACACATGTTAAAATTTATAATTCTGTGGGAACTAAAAGCAACAATAAGAACCAGCTTCCCACAAAAGAACTCTCTGTGGTTAGCAGACAAGCCATCATAGGGTTGTTATGAATTAAGGTACAAATATCTGCAAACCTTATGCACAAAGTGACAAAGATATGAGCACAAAAGCAAATATTCCTTTCAGTAATTAGCTACATTAAAAAGAACTCTGCAACAAGAGGGTATAACTGACTGCCAGAAAATGAATTATCTCTATCATTTGCAGATAATCCATGATTGGTTGGCAAGCTATGAAATTGTAGAAAAACTTGTGTTCAAGTAGAAGTTAATCCTCCATTCAGTCATTTGAAAAAAAAAAGTTGTTTATATCAGGAAAAAGCAAAAGGAACAACTAAATTACACATTTAGTCTATAAATTTTTAGGAACAACTAAATTACACATTTAGCGGTTACAATTTTTCTTTACACGAACCAGGAAAAGGAAGTAGAAAAAAAATTATACATTCTACATCACTTAGTAATGGTGACAAAGAACTTCTACTAGCATCCAGGTAAACATTTCCACTGAACAGATTCCATTTTGACTCTGCTTCTAAATGTTTCTAAACCAATAACTGACCTGAAGAGTAGCTTTCTCTTCTTCTGATAACTTTTTATTAACCGCTGTAACTTCTTCAGGGGGGCTATCACTGAAAAGAAGAAGAGAGTATTAAGACAAGACTTCCAAAATTTTATTATGCATATAAAATAGTATGACAGACAACTCAGAAATCAAATGGTCACAGCTAGAAAGAGAAGAAAAGAATTAAATCCTATCAAGAGAGATTAAAAAAGAAAACCTTTAAAGTACTAAAGCATACCTTCCAGAAGGAAGAAAGTCACCAAGAGCAAAAACCAGACCAAAGACCAGAACAGCTACTCCTACTCCAATCTATTCCTTATCAGAAGTTTGAATTAGTGATAAGTGTATCCAAAATCATGCATTTAATTTCTAAACGTATAGACAATTGCGAAACTCTTTTTTACCTTAGTGCCAAGTCCAATTGTCTTCTTGTCAGATTCAACTGGTGCATCATAATCAATTGGTCCAAATTGTTTAATGTCATCTGCTTTTTTCTGTTCAAGTGCTGACCTGAGCAGTTACAGAAGGAATGTTCCTCAGGAAAAGAACTGCAAAATGCTGAAAAGCAAGCCGATCTCACCAATCAACTGCCCTTAATGAGAAAAAGTAACTTAAAAGTGACTATAAATGTATCAGGAGAAGTAGTGAAGCAGTAAAATCAGAGTAAAACATTTAAGGTGGTTCAAAGTTCAACACAATATGTCTGTATGCCATAGTTCAGGCTCAGTGTTAAGGAGTGCCTCGAGAGAACACTGCAATTTTTTCTCATTCCAGCACTTATTTAAAAGGTCTATCAGCTAGAACTGCAAACTCACTCTGGCTATCTATAATAAATGAAATATCAGAGAGACAATTTGCAATTCGATAAATCAAGGACTTCCGCATAGTGTCAAAAAGCAATCCGCCAACCTATGCATGACTGCTTTTGTAGATTGTATTTCTGTTAAAGAAAAAAAAAACAACAAAAAGATGTGTGCTTTTGGAAGGCTTAAAAAGCAGTCAGATGAGTGCTAATTTAATTCAGGCTTAAAATCCAAGTAATACGTCAAAACTCAAGTGCAGCTGCTGAGGAAAATTCATTAAAAGTCACTTCTTTCTAAAGGTTGAACTCCTCATGAAGCAAACCATAGACTTGAATAAAATACTACTGGATGATAGTCACTCCACTTGCACACACAGACACACATACCTGAAGAACTACAGCAAATTAACCTTACAATTAAAAGCACCAAGAGGGTCAAATTCAAAACGCTTCTTTTCCTTCTTTTCACCCCAAATAAAATTGATGATCAACTAATTGCATATAGCTCAGATAATTTAACCATAACTATTATGTTATGAAAAGGTTGGCATGCGAACGCAACAAAGATAGTAAATATTTCAACTTCGTAGAAGTTTTAGTAAGCATGCCTTTCAAGGATACGGAATAGTATGAAATCCACCTTCTAACTGCTTCCAGCCGTTCCTCAAACTCAATATCTATGGTTTTAGACTTTCCATCAAAACGAGAACTCAAACCAGGTGCCTCTGCAAAGAAAATTATGGAATACAAATGTGACAAAACCTATAGACATTTACAAGAGTTCCTACTAGATTGAAGGAAAACTTATAAAAAGAATTGATGAAACCTGTCCGATGCTATAAGCAATGATTACAACAAGCATGTTCATTAAGGAGCATGACATTTAATCAGAATCCAAAAACCACATGAATAAACAATTCGCAAAGCGCAAATTGTGCTCAAGATAACAATAAATCAAACGAAAACGCCATTTACTTACGAGTAAGGGAAGTGCCTGATTGTTTAGTGGTCGACTTCCTGCACCAGCCAACAACAATCATACAACGACTAACAAAGCAATAAACAGTTTTACAGCCACCAATGTTAATTTAGCAAAAGAAATCAGCAAAATTCTCAGGATATTATGACCTTTGCTGTAACGCCATACCCTTCTCCTCCCTTGAGCTACTAACTTTCTTTGTCTGAATATGTGACAATCAAGAAATATATTCCATAAACTTCCAAAATTCTGAGCAGCAAACATAAATAACCAAAAAAAAAAAAAACAGCCCACCTTGTTGTCATTGGGATTGTTTTTGGCACCAAAACCGCGCCTTGGCTTAGAATCAGAGCATCGAAATCTGAGAAAGCTATAAGTGCGACTGCTCGATACTGCTGTTATCGACATTCAATCTTTCCCCGATTTCTTTTTTTCTTTTTTTATTCTGACTTCAAAGTTTTTTTTTTAACAAATAATTTGATATTCTTTAAATGTTTTATTTCAAAGTTCCGATTTTTTTTTTTTAAATGTTTGATTCAATTTCATTGTTCGACCAAAAGGGATAAGGTTTGTACTTATCATTTTTTCGCTTATCGAATGTGGGCTGTCTGACGTCAGGTCGCCAGCAGTGGATGGACGGGTCGGTCCACCAAAGATCCGTATCATAAATCCTAAAAGGCTAAATCCAAGATCACATAATTTTTTATTAAAAAGCGAATAATTCGATTAAAAATCTCAAGGGTTATTGTTCTTTTACACTCGTGAGTCCAAAAGTTGCACAATTTTCAACCAATCATAACCACTGGTGGATCCCTTTTAAAAGTATAAAACGTAATTGGATCAGTTTAAACAACGATATATGTGATTATGCAGATAAACGAGAGGAGAAGCTCTGTTAAGATCAATGCGTCTAGTCCTAGTAAACAAGTGGTTCGAAATAATTAAGTAGAATCAAATGAAGCAAAGGGTGTGGATATATGGGTGAGTTCCCTCCCACGAATACCACAGACCCAAACTCTTGTCCACCTGACACGGGAAGTCGCCAAGCTGCATCAAGTTTCCATCTTTGAGCTTGTACTTGAGAAAGTGGCCTGGTATATGCAGTATCATATATGAATCATCTTCATCTCCTTGTTCATTAGTCATATGCAGAACAGAGAACACGTAACGGTGAATATCCTGCACATTATCCCTTATCATTGACGGGAAAAAAAATGCTACTCTGCCAAGATCAACTTGATACTTCACGAACCAACCTGAAAGGTCGCTCTGCATCTCCATCACATCAAAAATAGTAGTTGGAGCTCTATTGAGCTCAATTAGATATAGATGCCCTCCTGATTCTCCAAAATATCCTACTTTCCTTTCTGATCTTCCCACTGTGATTGGAGGCATTGGAATTTTTACCACACGCTCTAATTCTATCTCATATCTTAGCAACCAATTCCCCCTGCCAGCCCAGTGTAATGCACCTTTCCAGAACACTCCTCGACTAAATAGAAAATCGCTGGAGATTATTACAGGATTTCCTGAGATTCTCCACAAACCTTTGGCTGAATCATATATTTTGATCTCTCGATGATTCTCTGAGACTTGAGAATTACATATGCATATAATTTTGTAATGGGGTGATATGCTAGGATCATATGCAATGTCAATGGCAAAAGCAATCTTGCAGTTGGATTTGGGCAGTGAATGATATTGCTTGGTGGTGGGTTTGCAAATGTAGTACTTTCTATCTTCTTCATGGCAACGGAGGCTGCTGCACAGTAAAAGGCCATTACAAGATGACTGTATATAGACTCCTTTATCGTCCTGAATGAAAGAAAGAGATGGTTGTGGAGCAGCATCAACTTCTCCTTGGCATATAACGAACTCTAATCTTGAATAAAGTTGAAGAAACAATAACTTCTGCATAAAGAATCCCGCGATTTGGTGTTGTGGATTTCCACGTGAATAATTAGAGATGAAAAAAGGATCAGAGATGAGATGGTTCCACCACTTGCATACGCACCTGGATCTCAACAAGGTTTTTAAGGGTAGCCGAAGAAGTATAGCAATCATGACATCGTCATAATTTGGGATGATTGGTGCTTGTGTTTTGGAAGAGTACAGGGTTTGATTATTCATCAGATGTTTTGGAGCGAATATAAATCAAATGTCAATGGGAATTAAAAGGAAAAAAGCAAAACAAATAACAAAATCTGCCGGATACCAAGAGCTTTAAATGAATATCATATATCTGCAAAACAAGTAGAAATCATAGACGAGACCATAAGACTCGAAGTCAACGGGCACTACAGAAGCAAGTAATTAAAATAAAAGAACAAACATCCAACCCCGGTTTTTGCAAAGTGAGATCATAATTCATGTGAATTATGAGTGCTTGGATGAATACTCGAGAGATTATATTGTTAATAACGTAAAAAGAGTCATCGGTTTTTGTCATCTTGTAACAGATTAGTGGAACAAGCTTCTTGGTGATTTCAAAAGGCAAAATATGTTGTTACTGATAAATAGAAACAAAGAAATGATATTTTACATGGGACATTCTCATAAAGTTAAAAGGCAGACATTCAAGGTTTCGGAGACCAACTTGTCCTTCTTGTTCTTATTGGTAGCAGAGATAACTCTAAAGAGCACATTCTGGAGATCTTCAATTACCTTGATGGAAGATTCTTGAGAGCCGAGGCCTTGAGATTGGTACTGCGAAATCAGTTCTTGCGGGGTCGGAGGCTTCTTCTTTGTGGGTTTCTTCTTGTCCTAGGGGTTCGAATTTGGGATTGATGCTTGTTCCATATTTATGTTTATTCCAAAATGAAAGATAGGCTTTTAGCATAGGAGGGAAAAAAAAAAAAAAAAACTCTTACATCCCAAAGGATTATAAATTTCTTGGGAGAGATTTTGGTCTTATAGACGCCGTATTAAAGGGATGGCCCTTTTATCATTATATTTTAAAAAAATGGGCCTTTGCATGGTTTTGGGCTTTGTCAAGTACCCATTGCATTTATATTTTTTCTCTTTTTTTTTTTTGACACTAATCATCCTTTTATTTGGTAAAATTTGTAATACCAATTTATTATACATCTCAATTTCACGGCCATCAAAACAAAAAAGAGTTGAGAGTAAAGAAAGGCTACCATACAGTCCAATCACTGAATTTTCTTCTATAAGAAAATACACTACTCAAAACATTATGAACATGATTTTTTTTAATTTCAATTAAACTGCTAAACATTATTCTTATTAAACCTACTTTTGGTTACATATGATGAAGAGAATCGTAGCAATAACTAATTAAATATTCCTGCTCCAACCTTGTTCGTCACTAACGTATAAATTAAATGTAAAAAAAAAAAACCCCTTTCTGCTATTCCTTTCAGAAGTGCATTGTACGTGCAAGTCACCGGTCAAAAATAACTCTCTAATCCATTAAGCACTTAAATCAAACAATGTATTTACATTCTTTTATTTGGCTTCAGAAACAGAAATTCATTATCATTCGTAATTAGGCACCATTGATGTACATCAAATACCTATCTGTATATTTGCAAAATATCTAGAGATTCAAAGATTAATGGGTGCTGTATAATGTATATTGTCACTGAACCGCAATACATATGGACAACTCCTCAAAGGAAAACAGGAGCCATGACTAGCGTGATCGTTGCCAACATTTTTATAAGGACGTGGAGTGAAGGTCCAGCTGTATCTTTGAACGGGTCACCAACACTACACACCATTCAAACAGTACCAAAATTATCTTAAACAATTTAAAAATTGATAAAACAATAAACAAACTCATGTTTTCAAGATTCCAGCGAAAATAGCCAGGCAGACATCCTTATTGCTACTTTTCAAGTTGTTTTCTCTCCAAAGAGTTTAGTACAACTGACATATGCCAAGGTTGATAGAACTGCAGCAGTACTGGAGATTCCTCTACTTTGAAATAGAATCAGGTAATTAGCAATAAAACATCTGACAAGATTGGGGACAGTATAGCAGAAAGATATAGAAAGAAATTCGTTTCAGATTCAAAAAGGTGTCCCTACTTTGTGCCTTTTTCTTCATTAACTGGTAATGCGCATGCATAGTGTCACGCACTTGGTAAAGAAAGTCCAAGCCCGTGACAATAGGCACAGCAAAGAAATCTCAAGGTCTTCAATTACCATGGTCCTTGTCTTCAACAGCCCAAAGAAACATTAATTTCTCTTAGAAGAGAAGACTATTCTAATTCTAATTCCTTTCTCTGGTTTCAAACTTCTATTTCAAACTCTACCAGTGCCAGTAAAATTCCAGTGTTCAAAGCAAAATAAAATCATAAAGGCTAAAACAACACCAGACAATGAGAAAGACTTACGTATCTCCAGTAACTGCTGCTTTATGACAGTCACTACCCTTGCCTCCAAGAGCCCCCGTCTCAATATACTTCTTTGCGTTATCCCATGCACCACCTGCTGTGTTTAGGAAAAGAGCCATAAGAATGCCAGCAACAGTTCCAAACATTAGCATAGCAGCCACAACTTTAGCCCCAAGTAGAGGGTGCCCTGTATAGTACCCCAAAATCCGGAACAGAAAACCTGCAAGTAATAAAAAGAAAAATTCATTAATGCCCTTGCACCCAACATACATGCATGATTGAGATAGCTCAGCTAATTACACGAGAAATCAGGGAAAAATATAAGTTCCTCAAGTCGCAAGGAACTCTGGCAACATAATTAACTACTAAGATCATACACAAAATAACTGCAGATAATGGAATCATAGAATATGTTTCAGAATAGGCCCAATTGCACCATAAAATAATACAGATTAGAAAAACAAAAGGCTTTCTATGCATAATTTATGATAGATCCAAAAGATTCATGCATGACAAACACAAGTAACTTTCTTCATATTGCATCCACAGATGGAGAAACTACCATTCACAATGTTTTAATATGGGTTAGACTTTCCACAGTTTTGTAATGGTTATACCAAGGAAAAAAACATTAGAATTTAAATAACTTAGGTAGTAACAATGTAATCTATCACCACTACTTACAAAACCAATATAAGCTCTTATAAGATATCAGTGAAAAAAAAAATTAAAATAGAGAAGGCAAATGAGTAACCTAATGATTAACCTACCAGTCACTATAGGTGAAATTATAGCCAAAGCACCAGGTTTTATCATCTCCCTCAAAGATGCAGATGCCACAATTGCCACACATCGACCATAATCTGGCTTTTCCTTGTAGTCCTGACATGAGGATGTTTAAAAAACACACCATTTAGAAGCCAGAGTAAAAGAGAAGAAATGCAGAAAATTATAAAATACTCAAGTGTAAGAGATAAAAAATCAATAATGCAACCTCATCTAAGATCCAACCACAGATTCTAATTGTCATCCTACTTGCTTGTGTGTGGATAAATGCACTGAATAATTATTGGAATGGACACTCACCATGATACCGGGCCTCTCAATAAATTGCCTCCTTACTTCATTAACAACCTCCTGAGCAGTTCGGCCAACTGCTGAGCAGGCCCATGCACTGAACAAGAAAATAAGCATCGAGCCCAACAATCCACCAACGAAGACTTCAGGAATGGCAATATCAACCTGAGAGTGGATAAAACGCAACAGAATAAGAAGGATGCCAAAGCATTGAGGACAAGGATAACAAAGTGAAAGTACAACTGAATTACCTGATTGAAAGGTTCATGAGCAAATGTAGCAACCTCATCCATGTAAGCACTAAATAGAAGGAAAGATGCAAGTGCTGCAGATCCAATCGCAAAACCTTTGGTTGTAGCTTTTGTAGTGTTCCCCACAGCATCAAGCATATCAGTGATCTCCCGAACACTTTCAGGCTGTATGAGACAAATGATACAAGCATATGTTGAAAAAAATTAAAATAAAGGGAAAAAAACATGTTATCCTCAGATTGACCCAAATTTTGACAAAGAAAATGACAATCAGCTGTTACCTGTTGACTCATCTCTACAATTCCACCAGCATTGTCAGCTATAGGGCCAAACATATCCATTGTCAGAACATAGGCAGCAGTGCTGAGCATTCCCATTGTCGCTACAGCTGTACCAAACAACCCACCTGTTGACTTTCCAGCTTCATCCACCAGACCTGAGGTGTGACCCAGCCAAAAAGCTGAAACAATAGACATACTAATGACAAGAACAGGAAGAGCTGTTGATTCCAGGCCCAAACTGACTCCAGCAATTATGTTGGTCCCATGACCGGTGGAGCTAGCAAGAGCTAATGTGCGCACAGGCTCATGCTTGTAGTCAGTATAGTACTTGGTGATCCAAACAAAAACATAAGCTGTGATGATACCAACCAATCCACACAAGGCAAAGTTAAACCATGCCGAAGGCGCTTGTTCTGTATAAAGCATCCAACGGGTAGACTGCAAAGCAGTATGCAAAACACAAGCAAATCCATATTTTAAAATTCGAACGCAGCAAGATAAGAAAAGCACAGGCCTTTAATTCTTTGTCCAGTCCGGATAAGGAGGCATGTAAACAATATAATTAAATAAGAATGATTACAAATAGAAGATAAAATTTCAGCTACATTTAACAATGGAATAGAACTCTAGAAGACATATTACCGCACCAAATGTGACAACTGCCAAAACTATTGTAACAGAGTATCCTTTCTGAAGGATTGCCATTGGATCCTCTATCTGCGACTTCACACTTGCATCACGAGTGCCCCTGATTGAAAGTATTCCAATTGAAGATATAACCAGGTCAAAGGAATGAATAACAAGAGGAAACAAGATGAAGCCAGAAGGATCTGCAAGAAAATGGGCATGCATTAAGTCCACTACAAAGACAGATGGACTTACTGGAAGAAAAGTGTATCTAAGTATTGGTAAGAACATAACAAAATGCATATGATTCAAGGCATAACTCATGCTGATCTTAATAGTTCAGTAGGCCAATGATGTAATGATTCACGGCGTAACTCATGCTGATCTTAATAGTGCAGTAGGCCAATGATGTAAGACATTCATCATATGACAGGAGAGTGATATCATACTCTTCCAAGTTTCATCAATGAACAATTGATGCCAGGCACATGGAGAAGCATTATGAAAAAAAAAATTATAGATACTTGCCCTCAATTTTGCAGCGTTGTGCCATAGTTCCCCCAAGTATCATAGCACTGATTATTTCAGCAGCAATACTTTCAAAAAGATCAGCACCTCGGGCAGCACAATCACCCACATTGTCTCCAACCTTTTAATGGAACAATTAATGGGTTCAATATTGCAAAGATATATGATAGACATTTTTTGTATTATTATTTCCTCAAACCAAAATTCATAAACTGTAATTAGAACACCATTGAAACAAGTCCACAACATTGGCAAGGCAATAAAGAAAGGGATAGATACCAAATCTGCAATGACAGCAGGATTTCTAGGATCATCTTCAGGTATTCCCTGCTCTACTTTCCCAACAAGGTCAGCCCCAACATCAGCTGCTTTGGTGTATATCCCACCACCTAACTGAGCAAACAGGGCAACAAAGGAAGCACCAAAGCCATATCCCACGAGAAGAAGCGGCACTGGAAAAGACAAAAATGAAAATCAATCAAAATAGCTGATAAACAACTAGCACAAAAGGTTTAGTAGTGCTTCAAAACACACCATCCAAGATAGTCAAAATAGAAAAAGCATATGCAGTCGAAAAGGTAAAAATTGTTGCAAGTTCATGTAATCATAAATTCTGAGAAGTTATCATAATTAAATGTCCCACACTGCTTCCACCAAGTCAGTACAGACTTGAAAGATTAACCTGCTTCCAGCAGGATAAATTTTTCCATAAATCTAGCAAGGGAAATGTGCACCAAGTACAGCCTTATTGTCTTGGAGCAGATTAATCCAAATGGTCAAATCCTAATTTTAATTTAAAATAGAACAGAAAACCTGCTCCCATCTTGAGAAGGTGCACTAAAAAAAATTGAAACACATATAGTATAAACTATAAAATGCATGTAAACTTATTTACTTTTATGGGCAAAAGTTCATAATGAAGAAATTACAAAGAAAGGAAGCTGATACATACAATCGGTAACCTTCATTGAACCTGGAGAATCCACGCCCAACCAAACATAAAAGATAGCATAAAGGATGGCTATACCAATTACAGCCATACCAACAACCACCATGGCAGAGAAACCACCAGCACGTACAGAAACCTGCACATTATATTTTCCAGTTACAATATAATCCTCCAACTGTTAAGAAGACAAGGGGCTGTAAAAGGGAAAACCTGCAATGCCTCTCTAGCCGATCGCCTTGCAGCACTAGAAACTCTAACATTTGCGCGAACCGATACCCACATCCCAACATAACCAGCTATACCAGAACATAAGGCTCCCAAAAGGAATGCAGCAACAGTGATATATGCAGATGTTGACCTGTATGTACAAAACCAGAAATAATTGACATCATGGACTAAAGCATGTGCATTATGTTACTCAACTAATTTTGATGGATGTAATCACCTCCCAAGGCCAGAAGATTCTTGCTGAGGAGTAGTACCACGGAACAAATATATACAAAGGATAACCACGGCAAGCAACATTGCCATCTTTGAGATGGTCCCATACTGGGTCCTGAAGAAACCTTCAGCTCCATCACGTATGGCATCTGATATCTAGCAAATAAGATAACAAGTTCAGGACAAGAATCCAGCAAGCCTCAAAATTGTGATGCCAGTTGCTTTCTAAATTAACCCAATTTTCAAGGACTAAAACCATTAACAAAAAAATTATAATTCATAATAATAGATAGAACTGAGTCATACATATAGAAAGTAAAACTAAAAAATGGTTGAGAACTGATACACACTGTGAAAGACAGCTTTTCAGACTTCAGTCTCTGTCTGATCCTAAAATTTCATCTAAACTCATCTCAAGGCAATCGAGTACCCTGTCCAAGCTGTAAAAGAAAACATAGAGATCCAGAAATTTCATCCGGAGTTCTTCCAAGCTAGACAGAATACATAAAATGATATAAAGAATTGGGATCTTGGGATCAACATAGAAGGAAAATTTATAACGAATTCAAGAATCAATCTTAGGACAAAACATTAGAGATGTACCTGAGTCATTTCAGGAGGTCCCTCATCCTTCGATAGCACCCACTTGGTAAGATATACTGACAAAAGGAAGCTGATGATACAAATTGTAAAGACAAACACAATGACTGGAGAAGTACTTGCTCCAATGTAAAAGATTGCTCCCAAACCCAAAAGCAAAAGTATAAAAAGAGCCCGGACATTTATTCCCATGAGAACTCGAACAATCTGAAGAAAGGAAAATTGATTGTGTCATTGCAAGATAGTAAGAACCATAATGGCGAGGAGAAAATGATACCATTGCCAAAACATGAGCATTGGCAATTCCAAACATGCTATGGGTAAAAAGGTCAGATGTCCATGCAATGCCCACAATAATCCAGGCAAAGATCATAGTCTGAAATTTCAAATCTAAAAAAGATAATCCACCAGAAGCAGCAAAACAACTGTAGTATTATAGAGACCATTAAACTGTTCCAGTGGCAAAACAAAGAGGAATTGGAAAAGCTTTGTTTTGCTACTTCCAATGAATAAGGAAACAAAGATAGTACAGAAAAATAGTTGCATTAAAAAAAAAAACCAACAATTGTATTGTTTCAAGGGAACATTCACTTGTTATCTCCATCAGTTATATTCAGATCCATATGCATAATGAGATTCGCAAGATTAAATCCACTGCACAAGAAGAAACTGAAACAACTCCAATAGAAAAGCAGTCTATTGCCTGACTGTAACTATGTTAAAATGTCAAAACCATTCAGCAGTTTTGCCAAAATGAGTCATTGTGAGAACAATTATGTTTTGCAACAAGAAGAGAGTAGCAAGATAATAAATAAAAACACTGCAGATAACCATAGTGCACACACATCCATGCCCCATTTTCTCGATATATTCTTTTCACAACTAAATAAATATTTATAATGAATGAAATGAATCCAAGTGAAAAGTTGAACATTAGTTACTCACAAATGGATTATATGCTTTACTACGCCAACTGGGGAAAGTCTTTGGCCTCTCTGGGTATAGCCCTAAATTGCCACCCTCAACATCATCATCTATCATCATTGTATGTGAGGAATTCACCCGTCGAGCTACAGGAAAGGGGGTATAGTCACTGCCTTGGGGCAGTTCGCCCCCTGAATTGGGTCGCTGAATTTTGAATGCTCGAAGAAGTGCAGTGAAAGACTGGTGTTTCACTTCAAGACAAGAAACCACCAAACTTCTTCTGATGGGCTGCAAAACCAGGAGCTGAGCAAGACTTTCCAGCTTCAACAACAACAGAGGACCCTAAAAAGCCAATAAATATTCACAATTCAATGCAGTTCCCACTGTGCACAAACGACCTAAAGGTTGTAGGAAACTTATAAGATCATAATCAGAATCACGATTCATGGCTAGCCGGAGATCGCAAATCCAAAGTATTAGTGTGGTCACACCGACTCAAGTTAGGTCAATAGAAACAAAATATAATTAATCTCTGATCCATCAAATTTGACTTGAGACATTTGCTAAAGATTCAAAAACAACCACGGAATATTTTGTTGAATGGAATTCAGCAAAGTCCATTGACAAAAAATAAGTGATTTTTCCTCAATGAAAATAGAAACAGAACCTCAGTATGTATGAGTTGCCTTGATTAGACCATCATGGTTAATCCCTGTACTAAATAAAGGATAAGGACTGCAGCAAGTGTTAAACTTTATCACATCTCATAATGTAGGCATTCCAGGCAAGAAATGTGTTATATTAGTGCCATACATGGAATAAAAAAAGGAATAATTCCCACATTTTGAAATTAACAGCCTTAACTAGTTTAAGATTAAAAGCTTACTTGAGCTAGATTGAGATAGAAATAAAAATATAATATAAGGAGAGTTCTTAATTATAAACCTGATGACCATGGATGTACGGTTGTGCACCAAACTTGCAGCAGTAACCGCAAAGATTCTCGGCTTAATTTAAAGAATGAGGGGCAAATTAAGTTTTATCACATCTAAAAGTGGAAAAAATAGGACGCTCCGAAACAGAATTCTTCAATCCATTCCACATTTTCACAGCAACCAAAAAGAATACAATTCTCATTTTCGTTAACATAAATAAACAAAAGTGGACATAAAAACCCTAAGATCTGACTCAAATGCGTACAGACATTCTAAGTGTTCTAAAAAATTCCCAACAACATAAACAAAATCTAGAAACACATAGGGAGAAAAAAATCACAATGGTGTAGTGCGATCTCAATCGGAGAGAAGGACGAAAAGGAAGATCTAGATATAAATGTATGCATATGACAAAAGAATATAAACGCACAGAGAAAGAGAGAGAGAGAAAGAGAGAGAGAGTATACCGTTAAGGCGTTCAATGAATGGTGAGAAGAGCTGCAACTGCCATCAACAGAAGGATGCTATGCCTTTGGAATTGGATGGGCTGTCTTCCTTTTTATTTCTCTCTCTTTCGTCGCTGCGAGATTGATTGCAGACCTCTTAGAGAGAGGGAAACAAAACAAAACAAATCAAAACTATGATTTTGTTTTTTTGTTTAATAATACTACGAGAAATCTTGATTTCTCTATGGGGTACGGAGAATGGAGATGAGATGAGATGAGATGAGATGAGAGAGCAGTAATTGACATTTTTTTTTTGAAGAAAGTGTATTCGGTTCGGTACTGTTGAAACTAAAAAAAAGAAATGGTGAAATCCATATTCCCGGCCTACGTGTCACAATGTCATGTCAGCTTCTCCAATAATAATTTGACATGTAATCAATTTTATGTTGGCCTCTTAATGCTTGGAATTACATTTTTATTTTTTACCCTGGCGAAAAAGAAAATTCTTCAATTTGTAGAAAATAGCATTAAAATTAGGGGTAAAAATTAAAACAAAATTATTCTTATCTTTTACTTTTAAAATTTCACCATGTTCATGTATGATCTGTAACGTTTATCATTCCTTCATTTATAAATTATTTTATTTAATAGAAAAAACATTTATGAAATATTGATATTAAGACATTAATTGTTAATTGGCATAAATAAATTTTAAAAAATTAATAAAATTCATCTGTAAACCAATTTTAAAATATAATCTTAAAAATTTGTTTGTATTTTTCTTATGTGCACACTTTAGTTTTCTGAAAATGAAAATAATATTAATTTTAAAAGAAATTCACAATAATTTTCTACTAATTTTGTAAATTTTGTTTGTAAATTAATTTGATTTAATTGTTGAATGTAGCTGATGGTTGATGGTTGGAAGCAGTTTGGTACTTATTGTTTTGTAAAAATAATTGAGTTGTTATTATAATATAAAATTACAAATATGTATATCATTTATTTAATTTAATATATACATTATTTTATAATATATAAATATATATATATATATAATATATTGCTTATTTGATATAATGGTTTATTTTAACAAATTAAAAATCATTGTAATAATAATGATATAAGAGTACCTAAATAAAAAATAAATTCAAATTTTGTTATTTTTTTTATATATAAGAATAATTTAGTGTAAAACTAATTTGATATTTGTATTTAAAAAAACTTCAGCTGTTTAGAAAAAGTTCATAAATTAAGTTATTTCAATCAACATATGTTTAGAATTTCAAATGGATATTTAGAAAAATTTACCAAATACACATTAGAAAATAAAAAAAATTATTAGCTGCACTAAACAGTTGAACCAAACACCTTATAAATCTTATAAAAAAATTTAAAAAATTAAGTAGTTATTTAATATATAACGTTTATAAATTATACTTATTATATTTAAGATAAAATTTATGAAGAGATCTAATCCCATATTTTATATTGCACAATTTCTCCAATTACAACTATTTTTACCTAAAATGATATGTCATAACTACTTCTATAAAAATATAATATTAGTTTTCCTTTTTATTATTATTATTATTATTTTGCTAAATTATCTTCCCTTTCTCAATATTGTCCCCAAAACAAAGTGCGAATGCACAAATATTGTTTTAAAGAAAGAGATTGATAATTTGTGAGTATTAAAAAAAATTTATGACTCTCTAACAATGTCTCTACAGAGTGCAAAAATACTTTTTACAATTTAAGTTATAAAATATGAGATTTTTAAATTATATTTTTAAACAACTCTGTGACTCATGTATTTCATTTTTATTTATTTATTTATTTATTTTTAATCGGATAGTAACTACAAATTAATACACTATACATTAAAAAACGTCCCTCTTTGCAAAACTACGCTGTTTTAGAGCATTTTTTGAGCGACATCAGATTGGAAAACGAGGTTGTTGCAAGGGATTAGTGGGTGCTCCATCCACACTCTTCAGATTTTTTTTAGAAATTATGTCAAGTTATATATTATCGGATTAAAATTAAGCAAATAAAATTATGGCATTAGATCTAATTAAGATAATTACAAATGTTAAAAAAAGTAAAAAATAAAATTCATAGACAACTTACAAATTAGCAAATAAAATTATCTAATCTAAAGTGTTCTTTTACATTTTTTCAAAGTTTTGAAATCATCAATGATAGAGTTTGAATCAAAAGTTTCATCAATTTTTCTTTCAATATGAACTAGCATGCTATCTGTAAAATATTCGTATTTCATTTTGTTATATAACCTTGTCTTTACCATTTTCATTGCTGAAAAATCTCGTTCTGAAGTTGTAGTAAAAACTGAAAGAGTTAAAATAAGACGAATCAATCTATCAAGTAAAAAATAGACATTTGATTTATCTGTTTCCACCAATGCTCTACAAAATCAGATAAAAGTACAAAAATTTTTTAATGTTAGATGATGAGGAGCATCAAGAATAAAATGTTGAAGCTGAGATCTCAAATTAATTTTTTCTTATTATGTGAAATCAAGAGGATAATATTTCTCTACAAGCTTGCAAATGTCATTAGCATTGAATGCTTTATAAGCACCGTTAGGAATCAAACATGAGCTAAGAGTCAAAAGTTTTATTGCTTCCTCACTAAACCTGTTACTCAATTCCTGTAATTGTTTGTCTATTGTAACAAGAAATATTTCAACCCTATAATAGTGCTCCAATGTTATTTGATTTTGTTGGTGACGTGCACGACCTCGACGAGCTGTATAGGGAGCAGTTAAATCAGGAAAATCAATATAATGTTGTTGGCATAAAACTTTTAAGTGCTTTTGTAAATATAACAAATTGTATAGCATTAACAATGTATTGAGATTTTTGTTGCAAAGCTTGACAAAGAACATTTGTAATTCCCATTGTTTCTTTCATCAAATGCAAAATGAATATAAAATTCAAATGAATTCATGAACTTATAAGTAGCATCAACATCTCCATGTTAAGAATAAGTGGATCCATCTTCAATAATACCTTGAAGAATTAAAGAAGTTGCACCAAACATTTATATCAAACTGCATACAGAATAAAAATGAGAGCCCCATCGAGTATCCCCAGCTCGTCTCAATGTAAAGTTTTGATTTTTCCCTTTCCCTATCTCAAGTTCATCAATATCTTGCAAATGTACAAGTTCAGTAGCCTTAGCAGCTTTTAATTCATCATGACATTTGGATGTACCATAAATAATATTAATAACAAAAGATACGTTTGCAAGAAATTGATGAATTGGTACAATCTCCCTAGAAGCGACAACTAATACAAGTTGTGACCTGTGGGCAAAACAAAGCACATAGTATGCATATGGACAATCATTAAGAATTAATGCTTGCAACCTATTCCATTCTCCACGCATATTGCTAGCACCATTGCATCCCTAATCTCGAATGTTCTAAATATTAAGACTATGACGAGAAAGAATAACGTATAATTCTTTCTTAAGAGTCAATGTTATTGTGCCCCTAACATGAACCAAATCAAAGAAACGTTCTTTTAAAAAACTAACAAACCTCAAGACAATAGCCATTTGCTCTGTTTTGGACTCATAAGGCGTTTCATCAACAATTAAATAAATTTTAGAATTACCAATTTCTTCACGGATATAGTTCCGAACCTTGAAATGATATTAAAAATCTCCTTTTGAATATGGTGAGAAGTATACTTATAAGTTTTTTCTAAAACAACTTTTGCAACCTCCTCACTATATCTTGCCAACAATTCTATCATTTCAATAAAATTACCTATATTTTTTGACTTTGAGCTTTCATCATGGTCTTTAAATGCACATGTTTGAAAAACTAACCACCTAACAACATCAATAAAAGTATTGAGGCGTAATTTATTTTTCGAAATCTCTTCTGAAGTTTTTACATTTATAACATTGTCAATGTATTAAGACTAATTCAATAAATCTTCATAACTTCTCACTGCATTACTATGTGGGGAACAAGGATCACTTCTAATATGATAAAGAAAATCACATTTTTTCCATAATTTACCTTTTTCTAACTTCTAAATCAATTTATAGTAAATGCATTTGCACCTAGATGCCCACTAGATTTTTTTACTGAGTAAATAATATGACAAACAATATGCAGCATCTTTTGCTTTAAAATATTCTAACCTAAAAGGAAAACGGCTAAATCATGTAATTGAAAATCTACGATGATATTTACCCGAACTAGAAAAAGGATCATTTTCAAGACGAAGCTGGTATGACACCATTTTCAAATAGGCTCTTCTTATTTCATCTCTTTGGCTAACATCAAACTCCCAATTTTGAGAACGTAATCATGAATCACGTTTTAAAGAATTAATATCAACTTATTTAATTTTCACCTTTTGAAACTTAAAAATATGTCCTTTAGATTTAGACTATTTTTTTTGAGATTCCAATTACTGCTCATATTTGTTTGAAGTATCACGAATTTGTATTGAGGATAAAAGTGCTGAACTTTTAGGATCATCAATATTCTTTCTTTTAAAAAATGCATCAATAGTTTTCGTTTTAACCATGTCAAAACCTAAAATATTTAACAAATAATAATGATAACACCTAGACCTCAAAATATAACAAAAGTAAAGTAAAAAAATAACAATAAAAAAATAAGGAAAAGTTGAATTTCAGGTTGAAATTAATAAAAATCAATAAAAGAATATAAATATTTCTCTAAATTAAATAAATAAGTAATTGGCAATAGAACCTGGATACCAAATAAAATTAAGATTATATGAGCAGATCGTCAAAAAATAATTAAAAGAAAAGGAAAAAATTGAAATATAGAAATTTTATCTAACAAAAAGCCTAAAATTTATCAAAGCTACCGAGATTAACATAGCAAACAAAAGAGTGAAAAATCACAAACAAATTCAAAATTGGCAAAATTTGAATAAGAAGAAAAACAAAAGAGTACCAATGGTTGATTAAATGAGGAAGCTATCATCTCAGCTATCTGAAAATTGAGAAAGGGATCGGCGTTGGCTTCGATTTGAGAAAGAAACACGAAGCGAAGAGAGAGAGAGGACCCATGTTAGATTCCACTAACTTTAGAAATGTTAGGTTAAAAATGAGGTTAATTGCTTTTTCTTTTTTCTATTTTTTATAAGGAAAATTAAAAAATTTTTAGGGAAAAAGTTTCCACAAATTTTTTTTAGTAACAGTGAGGTTATTACTTTTTGTTGTTGTCAATAATGGAAGGGTTTTACTTTTTTTTTTTTTAGTACGATAGTATGACTTTTTAATAGATATAAAATTAAACTTTTGTCATTAAAATTTAACATTCTACTTTTGCTTAATTATTTCATTAATACATAAAAATATATGTATCATAATTTTTAATTATACTCTCTCTTTCTCTCTCTATATATATATAATAAAATTTCAAAATTTTGGGAGGGCCATATTTATCATAATTTTAATTATACTATAAATATAAATAAATTTTAAAATTTTAGGGGGATATGATCCCTTCATGCCCTCATGAAGCTCCGTCCCTTAATGTGATAAAAGGAGATGGATGAAGACATGATGGTGTAGAGAAAAATATATATATCAATGAAAGTATATGTATATATATATAGAGGAAGGAGAGAGTTTAACATTTTGTAGCTTGGCAACGTGTCATGCTCCATGTATCCACTTTAGCAATTATCCTTTACATGAGAGTCTACTGTGACATAACTTTTTAGATCTTATTTTATTAAATTTTTTAGATATTTTTTTAAATAATGAAAATTTTATTTTAGTAAGTTATTTAACTTTAAGCCTAATTAGTGTTGATACAAATTAATAGTTTAATTCCTGCGTATGATTTTGTCATATTAGAGGCCTTCAATATTAATTAATTCAAATTTAAAATTTAAAAAGTTTAACAAAATTGATCTTAGTTTAGGAACTCAATTTATGAAGTTAATTAAGTAACTTTTTCAAATTAAATTATTTTTAAAAAAACATATAATTTTTAATCTTTCAAATTTTTTTATATTGCTTTCATTTTTATGAAAGTATGATTTTATTTATCTATTTCGTATCAATTTGTAAAATCATTTCAATATATTTTTCTAATCTAATTTTGAATAATATTTAGCACTATTTATAAGAAAATTTTAAATTTAATATTATATAGATCAAGGTAAAACATACTTTTTCTGCAATTTCAACTTCATATCACTAAAAAAAAAATTATGTTTTAGCGACAAAAGAAAGTGGTCACTATATTGTAGCTAAAACAATTTAGCGACCACACGGATATCACATAATGTGGTCGCTAAACCAATTTAGTAACTACAAATAATTGTTCACTAAATTGTGACTACAAAATGTGGTCAGTAATTGTGGATAACACTATATAGCGACCAAATAAAGACTAAACATGGTGGTTACTAAAGATTGGTCATTATTATTATCGCAAAAAGTTTTATGTTTATTTAGCGATCAAATTTTGTAGTCGCTAAATATAATTTTTTTAAATAATTATTTAAAATAATCATAAAAAATTTGGTAAGTAATGTTTGTCAAAAAAATTTAAAATTATATTTTTATAATAAATAAAATATATTAAAGGGATATGATTGACTTCCTTTTGCAAGACGTGAATTAAATTGTGAATGAAACTAATTGTTGGTATTCTTGGTCTTCGACCTTCATAAGTATGAAGATATAGTCATGGATATGAATAGCTATTTTGATATTTTAAATTAAATTTTTGATTTTTTTTGATACTTTGATACTTTTACAGTTATGACACAAGACTTCATAAGTGCAAATAGCTTAAGTTTTGTACACATGAATTTCATTTGACTTGATTTTTTTTTCTATAATTTCCCAATTGAATTACAATCTTATAATATTGTTGAAAATTGCTTTTGCACAAAAACATAAAAAATGAAGTTTATAAAAAATTAATAAAAAAATCAATTAAATAAAAAAAATTGTTTTTTTAATACTCAATAATAATTCTAAACGCTCTTGTAATTTAGCATTTTATCAAGAAAATTTTGGATTTAGGTGGTGAATAGGGATATGTGTCTTTAGTATTTTTAATTATTATTATTATTATTATTATTATTATTATTATTATTATTATTATTATTATTATCACTTTTAGTTTTTTTTTGGACCGAGTTTAGGTGTAAGTTAACCCATTTTACTTGACATCAGAGCACATCTTATATTTAATATAACTACTTGAACTATTATTGAAAGGTTTTCTTTTCTATTTCTTTTGAAAGTAAAATGATGAATTTGTATTTTTTTTAATTATATTTCTTATGAGAGGTTGTATTATCTAAATTTTTTTCCCTATTAGTTTAAAATAATGGAGTGTATGTTACACTTTTTGCAAGTGGGATGCATGATTTTTGAAATTGAGAATGTGTTTATTTAATATTATACCATATATTAGATTCACATATTTTTGTATTTTTGTTTTCTTATGGTCGATATAGGAGATTTGTATTTGTTAAAGCGATAAGAGCATATCCGATCCCATTTGTCGTACATATCTACTGTTCCATATCAAAGATTTGTATTTGTTAAAGCGATAACACCATATCCAATCCTATTGGACGTACATGTTCCATATCAAAGATAGATTATATATATAGATCAAACAGTAAAATTCATAAAGAGAAAAAAGTGAAAACAAGAAATGTCTTTGAGATATAAATTCAAAATTTAATTATTAAACTAATTTTGTTTGTTTTCCGGAAGATAATTTACCTGAAAATATTTTAGTATAAAATTTATACTTGAAATAAAAATTATCTTATGTGATTGGAATATAATAACGATATAATATTTGGCATAGAGGAGAAAATGAAGAGCAGAAGATTCAAACGCTCCGTATTGTGTATCTTGTAGACTCGCTGAAGGAGGCTTTTTCCAAAAAAAAAAAAAACAAAAAAAAAAGGTAATGGCAAGTCTGTTTCTATGAGTGGGCTTGGGCAGATTCCTGATGCCAATGCTGAAGTCCAGCATAATCAATGTGTGAATAATCCCAAAAAATTGCAACAGGTTACTTCTTCTGGATGTGGGCTCCAGCAATATATCTTGTTGAAGATGATCTTAGAGCATTGAATAATGCACCCTCCAAAAGTCCTGATGCCAATGCTGAAGTCCAACACAATCAATGTGTGAATTACTCGTATTCCCAAAAAGGTGCAACAGGTTACTTCTTTTGGAGGTGGGCTCCAGCTATATATCTTGGTGGATGATATCGGTGATGATGATCTTGGAGCACTGAATGATGCACCCTCCATTCAAATCCAGCAAAGAGACTCCACTGGCGAAGCTAGAGATGACGAACAATATAATCATCTAAAAGATGATTTTAGAGTATTGAATGATGCACCCTCCATTCAAGTTTAGCAAAAAGACTCAACTGGCAAAGCTAGAGATGACGACGAACAATTTAATCATCTAAAAGATTATGTTAGAGCATTGAATGATGCATTTGCACCTTCCATTCAAGTCCAGCAAAAAGACTCCACTGGTGAAGCTAGAGATAACGACAAACAATCTAATCATCATTTGAAAACACGAAACACTGCATCCTTAAACGGATTTCACAGGGAGATTAACTTTCATAGTGAAGAAGGTGGATTAGAGCATCTTTGTGAAAAAGGCACATTGAACGTTGTCAATCAGTATCGTCAGGGGATGGATGATGTTGCCATGAAGAAGAGTCGGTTCCTGAGCTCTCCACACCTCCCAAGGCATGGTCCCCTGACAGCAATAGAGTGGACTGAGTGGAAATTTTGTGCAAAATGTAGTAAACCTGATCAGGTGTTGGTTTGTAGCATTGTTGATTGCCCAATGGTGGCTTATGAGAAATGCTTGAGGTCCTCTCCTGTATTTGATGAGATGGGGAACTTTATTGCCCATTTTTTGCATGTTATCGATCTATTTTGGAGTGCTTTCAAGCTATGAAAAAGTCCTCTTTGGCAAGGAAGGAACTAACTGCATTTCAAAATCTTCTGGTGAGGAGAGAAGAAAGATAACGGTCGAAATATATAAGGCAAAAAGCCAAGAGTTGCTGGAAACTTCTTGTTTTTGTCCAACACGCTTGACATATGCTGCTTCTCTCTTTTTGTTTTGTTTTGTTTTCTGATCGGAAAACAGCTGGTGTGAATTGCTAAGCTAAATGTTAAGAGTAAAAAGATCCTTTTTTTTTTCTCCCTTCAATCCAAATGCTTGAGATGTTTGGGTTATGACTGGAGGCATTATTTTGTTATCGTTTGTATTTTCTTAAATATGTTTTTCCCCTATTTGGAGGCTCGCTGAGGTTGAGCCTAACGTAGATAACTCATCCTAAATCAGTTAATTCAATAACTAGGCTTCAATTACACTTTTTATTTATATGGAATATATGAACATAGGAGAACATCGTGATTATCGTCATTGGCATGACTAATTACTTGTTAATTGTCTAACAATTAGTTTTAGTAGTATTTGCTAAACTAAACGCAGCCGTGTTCATAAAGCATGCTTGGGTTGAGGCTTTGATCATTTGCTTCACGGTCACTCCGGCATTGCACATGTTAGCAATAGCTCGTGTATACTTCTTACCGTATCTTGACAAGGGTCCACAGTGATTCTCGTAAGCTTTCACCTGTATGCACATCAATGGCGAAGTCTGAATTTTCACCTAGAATTTGAAGTATCCATATCTCACTGCAAAAAGGATAAGTCTCTTACAAGTGTTTTAAGGCAATTCCAATCATCAACAAGAGGCCGTTGACCTGAGGCTCTAACCGACTTAAACAACTCTAAAGACTTTTCCTCCCCAAATAGAATTTTTGCAATCTGGTTTATGCTACGGTCAACATGTCTTCTATGAGAAATTAGATCGTGTAGCTTCTTTTGTGCTAGAGCCTTCTCCTGAGACCCTTGAGGGGCTGTATGATACTGTGGAGGTAAGAAAAAAAAAAGAAACAGATATTAATTTCAAGTTAATTTGTTTGATTAAAAATTAAAAAATAATAATAAGAAAGAACCTTGTGCCAGAAATGAAGAAGACTTGCATCACGTTGATCAACAACTCTTGAGATAGTAGGAGAAGAAGAAGACGTATATGGAGTAGTGAGAGTGTAATTATCATTTTGAGGATTAGTGCCCATGAACATAAAGACAGGGTTCACAGTAAGCTTCAAGTCTCCATACTGCATAACATGAGAACCCATCGAGTTATCTTCTGCTGTCCTCCTTCGAACCTAAAAGAAAGCCAGAAACCGAAATTTCTGATTATTTTAATTTTTTACCAATAATAAAATTAGAAGAAATTAATAAAAAAGAAATAATACCACTTGATATTGCTTGAGGAGAGTTTCGTTGCGTAAATCATGCAAGTCACTGTATGTAAGTAAGCAAAAAAGAGTGAAAATGGAGAAGAAAAAGGATAAAATTGAAAAAGAAGTTAAAAATGAGGAAATTAATAAACCAGTCTTCCATCCAAGAAACACTAAATAAGTCAGCCAAGCAGGTATCAAACTGAGGGGGAGGAGAAGGAAAGTCTCCTCCAGGACAATATGTGGCGTAACTATTCTCCTCTGCATTTGCAGCAGTAACTGCATATATCCTTAAATTGCTTTCAAGCAGTCCCTCAAACATACTCCCACCCTCACAGGCTTCTACGTACAATACCTGCATATATAGATATGTATTCCTCCTCACTTTTATACATGATTTCTCTCTCTAAAATTAAACTTGCATGTGTTTTCATTATTTTATATAATTAACTAAACTACCTACTTAAAAAAATAATAATAATAATTAATACAACTCACTATGCTTTTATATGTTTTAGAAGCATGCTTCTTTTTCAACACATCTATAAGGTCTTTGGCATAAACATCGTCGCCCCAAGGCATTCCTGTTTACACATATCCATAAACAAACCCTCTAAATTCATCTACAAGCAATATTTATATATAAAAAAAAAAACTATAAATCTAATCTAATATATATACTTACCAACCAGACCAGGGCTACCATGGTCAGTGTAATATATGAAGATATGGTCATGAGGACCACTATCCACCACCTTCCCACTACCTCCAGTCAAAGCTGTTTTGTCTCCCACAAGTACTGCATACAAATTGTGAGCAGTGCAGTTGTCTCCTGTGTAATCCTGAGACCAAATTATATGATTGAATTTTACTTAACATCTAATCTAGTCTAATCTAATCTAATCTAATCTAACCTAATAATTAATATAAAATTAATGCTGGAAATTCGCAAAATCTATTAATAAAACCTTGGGAACTCCAGCATAAACATCATCGCCATTGGGTTTGTTGATGAGAATGCCAGGCCTGGGATTATTTGTGTTGAATGCGATGTCATCATACATGAAAACAATGATGTTTTCCTCTTTCAGTCCACCTGTCCTCAGAATTTGATATGCATGGCATACATCGGCCTACAAATCAATTAAAAATATTATTAATTAAGTTACTAATTTGATATATATTTATATAATTTAGACCCATTAATGACGACCTGACCTGATGCCTATAGTTATCGTAACCACTGGATCCAGCAACTAAAACTGCCCATTGATTGCCTTCAACATTAATAGACCCTCCTGAGGGGTTCCTCTCTTTCTCACTCTGAACAATGCAACTTAATAATGCAATAATTAAAAGAACCATTCCCATTACATAAAGTACCTGCATAAAGCCCAAGGCAATTAATTATATTATCAGTCTTCAAAATCACCAATTTAGTGAAATCCCATTATCTAAAAGTTAAACTAGGTGAATAATAGGATATGCAACATCAAATTGCAGACCAAAAAAAAAAAAGGAATAAAAACACTGAAGTAAGTAGTTATAAGGATTATCCACCAACTTGACTTGAAGCACTCAGTTACACAAATGCTGATAAAGAAATACACAAAACTTTAAATGATTTTGTAAAGCGAGATCTTAATTTGTAACTGCAAATGAAACTTATTCATGCGATTTCAACTTAATGAATAAACTTATTTATATTATATTATCAAGAGTGAAAAATGCATTAATTTATTTGACAAGGGAAAAATTGTTTTCACGGCATACCAATTGTCGTCTATGAATTTAATGGCATCCAAAAATATGCTTTGAAGAGTGGAATAACTGTATTTTTTTCAAAAAAATAAAATAAAAGAAAGCATGTTTTGAGCATAAAAGATGAGCATTCAATTAATAGCCATTACTTCACAACGTACGTTGTTGATAACTTGATATATGTAGGAAATTTTATTAATTAAGTATGAGAAAAAGGAATGCTATAATTTCCTACCAGTTAAATTTCTTAATTAGTGCAAAGGATGATGAGGAATTGATTTTTAGATATTCTGTCAAACTTGGAAGGATTATGCAACATTTGTCATCAAAGAAAAAGGTAATAAAACAGATCACCCCACATCCACATCCAAGATGATGAATGATGAATCCCCTTTTCAGTTTTCTTTCTCCCTAATTTAATGAATAACCCAAAATCAACTTTGATAATGACCATAAGCGTGACTAGTGACTACCCAAAATGCTCTCAAGACTCAAGATTTATTACAAGTAATTTATTTGTGTTTAAAGTGACCATAATATAATAAAATTATGAATCGCGAAAATAAGTTATATAATTATGATTATTTTTTTTCAATTGATTAATATTTGGAGTGGGACTAAAAATTGCAGAGCCAAATGAGGGCTCAAAAAGATGCACTTCCAATTAACTACGTTGGCCCTGGAGTTCAAGGCTACAAGCAGTTATACTGATATATAGAGACATTTAAGCAGAGAGGAAAAGAGGCCCACTATTCATGCACAAATTAATTTCCAATCACATAAAACCAATAAGAAGAAAACCTTAGCATAGCAATAGGGGTTTCTTAATTAACTAATTAATTATAAGCTGGGATATCTATCTGTTTAAGCAGGCAACCTCCTAAGGAAGTTTTGGTATAGACAAGGAAGCTTAGTACGCAGGGTTGGAAGTCTCATCTCATAAATTCCCACAAGTATCACCAAATACCTTAGAGGACACAAATAGACCACAACCCCACATATCATGCACATCCCTCTTAACGTAAAGGTAGCTCATTGTAGAATCCACCCTCTCCATTTGAGTTGCTGAGTCTCCTATCAGCATCATCAATAATGCCACTCAAGCATCTCCAAACGTCAATAATACCACTCAACCATGACATTTCACAGTTTGCTATTCCTCTTCTTAGACTCCACCTATAAATGTTTGCACCTGTGGCTGTGTCCACCATATACTCTATAACCACCTTCCTTAACGGCTGTTCAGTACGGCACAGTCTTGAACACGCCACATAAGAAGCTGGATTCATTGGTGCCTCAAACTATCTTGCTGATACACTGATACTGGGCTGATGTAATGCATTTTTGGAAGTATATCTCAAATTAACCATAGATGCGCAGCTAAATTTCACAGCCAATGAAGTTCCCCCATTTTCTTCAACCCATAGGGTTGTAGCACCAAAAGAGGGTAAGAATGCGAGTAAATCCTGTCAGTTTCAAGGGTAGACAACCTAATCCTTAGTTCCTTACTTTGCCAATTCTTGGATCTTTTGATCCATTCTTTTCCCCTGCTTTGTAAATGAGAATTATCAAAAAACTCCAACTGTTATAAACGTAGGGATCATAAACATCCCAGTAATACTGTTCATTCCATCTGGGAGCTAAATTGTCAACTATGGTACTTGTCCTGACCCACTTGTGCCCATATTTGGCTAACACAATAAGCATTTGTAGTTCCACGCGTGGCCATCTTTGAACTTCATTGAAACCAAATTAACTTTCAGCTTTCAGAATCCCCAACTCCAATATCCCAATTTTATGTGGCCATAACTTGGTTGATGTTGTCCTCACATCACTGCTGGAGTCAGTGGGTTCTTCAAAAACATGATAAACTCAATTCAACAACACCCTCAAATGAAGCTTACTAGCAAATTTGACTTCTTCTTCATCTACAATATGCTTCTCTAGATTGATCCACTTATCTCCCATTCCCACAGCCAGAGGCAGCAGCAGCCTCTTATCCAAATTCTGCAGAGGAATCACACATTTTCCTAGACATTCCTCCTTACTACCTTCTTATCCTATCTTATCCTGCAAGCTAAAAATCAGAGGCTCATCAAAGGCCTCTGCTGCAACCAAATATTAGTTCTTCATTCCAACTAGGATTCACACTCTCTGTCCCTGTCTGCAGGAACTAAATCCTGTGCTTCAATCACATTAACTCAAACAAAACGATGTCTAGGCCAAATATATACCTTAGAACGTGTGTTTGCTACATTTTCACCAGCAACGGCAGCAACTGAAAATGCACCATTCGCTTGAGTTCCTGTCCAAACTGCCAGCATCAGCTCCCATGCAAGCTTTTCACCATTGCGGTCCTCTAATCTTTACAGATGCGTTGCTAATGCACTATCAGGTGGAAACTGAGAGGATATAATATATATAATGACAGTTTAGAAAGAAAAATGTTTTCCGCAATCTAAATCTTCCATGTTTGATTTGAACTTGAATAGATATAATGAACTTTACCGAGACAAATCAAATTCACCTGCTTACCTCACTTTTCAACTTCAAATCACTGGGTGATAATAAATAAATTCACAGGAAAACATTAATAAATGAATACTAAATACTAGAAAACCAATCTATTCCTAGGGGGCTACTATTCAGTGAAAAAAAGTGTTCGTTAGCATTTTTTTTTTTAATTTTAAAAAAATAAAAATCAATGGTAGATAAGCATGTCCAATGAACAACAAAAGGCAATATATCCATAAATATTTCTATAAAAATGAGTTTTCATGTTACGAGCAAAATTCAAATTTTCTTAATATTATTGCATTTGACTTTCAGTCAAAAGAAAATAAGAAAAAGAAACAGAAAAAGGAAAAAAAAAAACCGTTGAATCTTCGATCCAGTACATCAAATATGCCAAAACAAATACGGCCAATTGGATATGTCAGTTTTTGTCAACTCTGCAACATAGTTTAAGAAGTTCTCAGATATGTGATCACTTTAGACGTCTCCTCTTGAAACTTGTCGCGTCTCTTGAATAACTTTTCACATTAACTAAATGAAACTGTCTTGCATTTCTCTGCTTTGTTGATCCACCCTTAACATGAAAAGAGCTTCGTCTAGTTTTTAACCTGACTTGATGGTGACGATCATGCTGGCGCCCATTACTATGCCTACTTGAAGGGTATGGAGAGCGCCACAATTGAACATTTCTTCCTTCTCTTACTGACTTTCGCTTTCTGCTAATACTTAGTTGATGATAATTATTTGAATCGTCACTTTCAGAGCTTGTAAAGTAAGCTTTTTCAACATCTCCAAAACGTCTTTGTCTTCTTCTATATACACGTTTTGTATTCTTTAACTTGTGCCACAAAAAACCAGTGATATATTCTAATGAATGCCAGTATGTATCACAAGCACCCCAACACATCTTACAAAGGCTTCTTCCAATGCATTGGCAAATTCCCAATTGGAACAATAGATAGAAGAACAGAAAAACTGCCAGCAGTACAAAATCAATTCAGTCAACTTACATCCCTTTTCTCTCCAGATGCCATTTGGGCCTTATAATACGCGAGGAAGATTCAAAGCTTGAAAAGTAGCAAATCAGATTTTGTTACGAGAAGGAAAAAAAAAATCTTACATATGTAACAAAGTCCCAAGATCATCAACAACTTCACCAAATTGGAGACGCATAGGTGCTCAATGAAACATATTACCTCCCATGGCCCTGCACAAACATCCCTACATTGAAGAAAGATTCAGGAAAAACAAACTCAATACAGATCTTCAAATCTTCACTACAGAAGGAGAAGTAAACAAGCATTAATAATAATCTGATTAATTCATACTCGCATGTTGCTCCAAAAATAGTCTTAAATGGAGCATAAAAAATGTTGCCGAGGACGTTTCCAATGCCATTTACTGCTTTACTAATCACAGTCCCCATTACTAAGAAAAGGATTATTCAAATTATTTCCCTTTGCAAGAACCCACAAACTCTCTCCTATTCATGCTGCCACAACAAAAACAATAAAATCATCAAAATACATAAACCTCCAAAATGAGAAAATAAAAATAAATTCAAAAATTCTCTCATTGTGTTCGAATGCGAAACTATAATATAACAAATGAAATGTTGTTTAAACCAGACTGGATATCGAACTGAATTGATGACTGTGCCTGAATTGACACAAACAAACAACTTGAATCCCTTAATATTCTTTTCCATTAAAAAAAATCAGTCAAGAATACAAGTAGCAGATAAGATGTTGATGTTAAAATGTGGCAATCCCACATCGGAAAGAAAGCATTTTTCCACCATAACATTAGGCTATAAAAGGCTTCATCCCCCTCTTAACAATTCATCCCAAAAATACCAATCCCTCTACTTCTAAAATTGGTTGTGTTTTCTCTCTCTCTTGTAATATTTTTTTGAAATAGTGAAATATTATTTTAGTAGTGTCTGAGGACGTAGACATAATTGGCCGAAACTCGTTAAATTCTGGTATTCTTTTTATTTCTATTTAATAGCTATTGTCGGGTCTTTTACTTTGTGATATATTGTGCTTTAAATTATCTGAGAAAAATTCTGTCACCAAGACTCTAAGAGTCTAACAAAGTTGGTTTTTAAGGGAGACCATTTGTGACTCAAACAACTGCCTGAGAATTTTTCTGTCTTAATTTTTGGCACAATCATTCATTTTGGTGGAAACTAACCCAATTTCCACAACAGTTAACGTAGAGCATAAATACAACAAATACCCTAACTCGTGAATTAAGGGTTGGAACAGTATGGATCAATTGCTTCGACCATTGATGTTGTTCAAAAGCTTCAATTCACCTCCCCTACAATCCCAATTGATGTTACAGCTCAGGATCGCATGCATCTTCTAGAACTGAAGGAATCAATAGCCATTTTTTGTTCCCTCTTAGGAATTTTCACCTTGAGGACAAGGTGCATCTTGGGGGGAAGTATTGATAAGCCCCTATACATTTTGCTTATGTTAGAAAGAAAGAGAAGGGTCCTAGAGTGTGGTGTGCTGCGAGAAATTTGGATGAGGTTGATTCTAGATTGTTCAAGAGTTGGATTGCTATGGGATAATATAGTGAATTTGTTCAGAGTTTGTTACATGGGGAAAAATGTCGTTATTATATATAGTGGTAACTGCTATAGGAAGGGCATGCTGAGTATTGTGTGGTTTTTACAACATTGGAGAGAACAAGCCTCTCGAATTGCTTGTAACTTTCACTTCAGTTCAATATAGAATTCTCTTTGATTTCTATTGTGTGCTAGTTGGTTCGTATCACAAAGTATATGGCTCAATCCAAATTATTCTAGCATATGATGATGTGTGTATACAACTTATCTTTATTTTTCTTTCACAAATTGAACCCATCAATAATTATACCCAAGCGATGTTGCCAGGCATAAAATTGTCATGCATAAGCCATAATCTTTTAGAAATAGTGATCCTTCTCAATATAACACATCGAAAGAATCTCCTTGTAATTATCTGGAATGCTCGTTGAGAGAATCCATGATATTTTAGTAGCATTTTACCAAAATCTTCATCAACGACACCAACCTAAAAACAATGCATATCGCAAGTAGACAAAATCAACAAAATGACGAAATAGAATCCATCCAATAAAGCCTCCCCCTTCCACCCTACCTATACGAAGGAAAAAAGCAATACACAAGAGGCAAACTAAATAGGCACAAGAATAAATTGTTTCACAATTGAGAAGTTAACCTTTTCAAAAGAGACAGGTTTTCTTTTAATACCATTAATGCCGCCTAAGATAATGGGAGGGAATAATAGGAATATGCTGCCAATATGTTCGTTGGGGACTGCAAAAGTTTCAAGATATTCCACCATGGGCTTCAAGTGTGCATCTAATGGCAACACAAGAATATGTGGAAATGATTCAACTAAATATCGAAAAGAGGCATCACAGCATCACAAGTGCCAGGCATATCCAAACCTCCACGCCTTGCTTCAATCTACACCAAAAAACCAGGGGTTCCTCTTAAAAGATTAAGTTTTAAAACAACAAAAGCTATGTAATTTTTTGATTGCAAAATCGAAAAAAGACAATGTATGTTGCAAATCCTCATCAATAGGTATAGATAAGTGCAACATCATACGCCGAGCATTTTTTCCAAGTAGTCTTCTATCATCACTAGAAAAAAAACAGTTCCTTCATATACTTAACCTAAAAGCCAGATATAAAATAAGAAACAGCTCCAGATAAAAAATAAATAAAGAAGAATTGAACTTAGATACTTGTTCCTTAATTATGTCATAAAATGATTTAGATTTCTGAGGAACTTAAAGTCAACAGAACTATGGTTTTACACAAGTAAATATCACATAGAAATATATTCCGTATTATTAGTCTATATAATTTCCAGTGCAAATGTTTCTTTCAGTAGCACAATCCGTTAAAAGAAGCAAGGAGATACCAAATTAAACGAGTAAGAGGACAGCGACATTCGGACACTTAATCTCACAGCATGTAGGTTACAAATGATACTAAAATTAAGTTCGATTCAAAAAAAGAAATGGTGTTGAATTAACAAATTGAGAAAAGAGAAAATTAAAAGAAGAGAAATTGTAGATAAGAAGTTTGAAGGCAAACCATGAGAATGAGACCCGGAAGAGAGTCAGTAGAGAGGTATCGAGCAACATTGATAGTGGAAGACAGAGTCAGCCCAAGACTCTCTAAAAAAAGCTATCTTACCGCAATCCCCTTTCTCCTTGGCCATATAAATCACCTTGTCCTTAAACCCCAAGTCACCAAATTCCTTTGAAGAAGCAGTATCACTTTTGCAGGCATTCCACTCCTCCAAATCTTTGACACTATCAACGAACATGAGAGTATAGTTGGGACAATTTGAAGCAATGGAATCGGAATCCTCGGTGGAGATCCCAACTTCTCGAAGGAACTGGCAAATGGCTTCTTGGGTATCTTTGAGTTGTTCAGGTTGTTGATGTTGAGTGGTGGATGGTGATGAGTTGGTGGGATTTTGGCAACGGGGAAATTGATTTCTGAGGAATTGAGATGTGTGGTGGAGAGGGAAGGAAGGGAATTTGTAAGAGAAAAGGAGATGAACGTGGAATTGGAAAAAAAATGAAAGAAAGAAAACGAGAATTTGGGGAAGGGAATGGAAGATATGTGGGGATTGAGGGGGATTTGATCATCATAGTTGAGAAGTGAAACATACATACATACATACTTAAAACCCTATCTAATTCTTGCTCACCTTAAACCCCCGCATAACCAGAGGGCATAGCAGAATGAAGCATGCACCCGTCATTTTTATTCTGTATTTCCTCCCTGCGCAAGGAGTCCATCATTAAAGCTGAAACCTTATTAGAGATTAATTATTTTCTGAAAGCCTCTTTCAGTTTATATCCTTAAAATGTCCACCAAAAAACAATTTCCTTAGAAATGAGTATATTAAACATTATTATAGATTTGCTTTTTCAAAAATCTAAATACTTATTTTTCATATACATTTTTAATTAATATAATAAATTTATATAAAAATAAATAAATAAACAAATTTGTAGTAGAGGACAGTAAAGTCCAATTGAATACCACAAATGTAAAATTTGATAAGTAAAATTTAAAGGTCACAAATTTTAATTTATAAACATTCATATTCAATAATTAATTTTAACTACTGATATCATATCTTCCTACCTAATATGCAGAACTTCTCCATTTAATTTATCATATCTTTTTTTTTTTATTTTTAGAGTTTTGTCAATTGTTGATCTAAATTGTTAATTTGTTTTCTTCTTGAAAACAAACCTGTCACTGTTTTATTTATTTCCTTTTTCCTAGTTTGAATTTCATGACTTCAATTCCTCTTTCACGATCATGTCATGGTCCAAGGAATCGTAAATTTGTGAAGACTCTCATTAAGAACTCAGAGACGATGATCTTTCACAATAGATAAAATTTAATAATGGAATGCTAGACCCATAAACCAAATTAATTGTGATAACATAATTCTAAATCCTTTAGAAATGAATGTCTCTGCAATACCTTTGTTTTGAAGTTTGTAATAAGAAAGTACTCCTATTATGTACTGGCCATTATCCTTCAATATACTAGTTATAATTAGTTTTTAGATTTTTATTGAATGAATTCATTGTCATTGATAAATTTATATATATTGATATTCAATATCCATTTAATATCAAACACTTTACATGCATATAAGTTATATGCACCTAATATGATCTTTAAATTCAATAAAATATTTTTCAGAAAAAAGTTAAAACGTTGCTTATTAAGATATCAGATTAATCATTGGAAAGATATGATATGAAGAAAACAATATACTAACGCCATCTGTGGGAATCGAACCCACGACCACATGGTTAAAAGCCATGCGCTCTACCGGCTGAGCTAAGACGGCCTGACACTAGCATATACAACAAAACATATAACCATTCAGTATCCTACCTAAGAGAACCTTCTTCAAACGTTAGTTACAAAAAAAGAGTTGGTGGTAATTCAAAAACTAGGTAAACAGAGATTGCACAGGTAATCGCTTGATGGATATTCAAAGCCAGGTCCCTTCAAAAAGCGGCTTTGTAGGTAGCGTTTCTTCAAAAGTTTTGGCTAAAACAGAGGAACATGATGGATGAACCTGATCTGACTCACATTCCGTGTGGAGCTCCAATCCCAACTCTTGTTCTATATCATCCGAGGCTGAGATCAATATTATTTCACATCCTTCGTAATTGAGGAAATCGGGAGGATCAGCAGGGAAGAATCGTCTGTGTCCAAACTGGCCTTGGAGGTGAGCAGGGAAGGTTGCCTTTCGCTTGTTTCCAAGACTCTGGAATCGAGAACTAGCGTCGTGTTGGGGTTGCTCTGGGTTCTTAATTTGGATCACAAATGAAGCTTGGCGCTCAACGTGGAGAGACTGTTGAGGTTCATTTTGCTTAACTTGAGATGGCAACTCAAGCTTGTACACCAAATGAGTATGCATTCGCGATCCCTTGCCTGGGTTGTGCCTTAGAATGCGATACACACCTTCCCCTAGTGCTCTTGCTGGATACTTGTGCCTATGTCCTCCTCTTGAAGTTTCATATTCCTCTTAATTCAACAATATATATAATTCATAAATTAGTAATACTAAATTACAAATATTAATAATCAAGTCCCAGCTGACAAAAGACAAAAAAGAAAAGAATCAAAGATGGAGTTAGGAGCATCAAAAGTATAGAAGCTTCAGCTATTAAATATATTTTATTAATAGGACAATTTTCCAAAATAAGATAGCTGTAAAAAAAATTTCCCAAGAATTTGAATAATTATAATTTTAAGTTATTTTGAAAAATATTTTCCATTTTAAGATAAATAATATTTGATCAGCCGTCTACTTGTTGGGCAGGCGGACAGGGATTGTCTACCGGTTGGGACTGGCGGATAGATATTAAATTTTTTTTTTGTTTTTTTTCAAAAAAATGGTTCATTTGAAATAAATTTAAAATATTTATTTAATATTCATTTGAAATATTAAGTTTTTTTAATTTTTTTTGATTTTTTTAAATAAAAATTATTTAAAAGTATGTCCAAAATGCTGTTTGATTTTTTTAAAAACGGATATAAATAGTTTTCTTTCCAGATAAGCGGACAACTAACTTTTTAACTCATTTTGACTCTTACTATAAAATTGTTTCATTTTACCATAAATTTGAAAATATTTTTTCTACTAACCATTTTTTTTTATTAAAAACCATTATTAATATTAACTGAAAAAAAAAAAAAAAACCTTCTCCAAGGGCATTTTTGAGCTGGTCTATGTTAGTGGTGACCAAATCTACAAAAGCCCAGTAAGGTTGGCTTCTCTTGCTGGGGTGCGGAAGACTTTTCCGTCCCATCACAATCAATCGCAATAATGCCTCCTTTTCCACGTTCACTTCCTAAACATATTCATTCCATACAAATATTAAATTAAGACAGTATAATTACGTACGTATTCAAAATGCATTTGATTATTTATTTTTCTAAAATAAAAAAAAAAATGGTGGGGGATATAGCGGCGCAGGGTCCTGGATATGTAACTGCTCAAGATTCGGAACTATTATATGTCTAAGGTTCAATATTGGAATATTTCATCGCAGACATTTTCGTTCCGTTTGAAGAAAGGAAGGATCCCAAAGAATTTTTTTTTTTTTTTTGCAACTTTTAAATTCCTTTTCGTAGGGATACAAGTCAAGGATGAACTTGATTTTACCAAAAGATAATGAGAACGTGAACTCCCAACCATTATAAGCCGCTATGGTGAAATCGGTAGACATGCTGCTCTTAGGAAGCAGTGCTTGAGCATCCTCTAAATCAACAAATTTTTTCTCATTGGATGATATAAAAAGTGCGCCATTTTTCTTTCCGTTGACTCAAGATATGCTTATTGGACTCTATGTATTAACAAGCGTGCGGATTATTCCCCCAACTAACGAAGAGATCTTGACGGAATTGCCACATATGAAATTGAGCACAATTTTGAAAGTGCTTCCTTGCCAGAGTGAGGATCTTGCTTCTGCTCAACGCATCGCTCTCCAGACTCCGGCCTTAGAACCACGTACAACCGTTGAACATCCTCTGGACTATGGGCTTCTTCTTTCCCAACTTTTGGCCTATAGAAGAAGAATATCTCCCCCCTCTCCTGGATATATATACTCATTTATATTCAGTCGCATCAGCTTAATTGTATTTCATTGCATTTCATACTCATACATAGCTGCAAGTAAAGTAAGATAAAACATATACGGACCTGAATCTCAAGCTGAGGTTCGCTTCGAGTTTTCTCTTCTTCGCCCTGTCCCATTTTTCGGCGCCCTCAAGTCCTAGGAAGAACTAATTACTATATATTATGGAATGGAAAAATAAAACACAAGCCAAAGTGCTTTTCTGTTTCTCATCAAACTTGCAAAAGATTTGGACACGTCCCAGAACCAGAATCTTCTCAACTCTACGCCCACGACACGTTAACAAGCCACGTGCCAAACATCCCTTTTCTTTTTCTTTTAGAAATAAAAAAAATTAAAAAAAACACTTCAATTGTTTGTTTTCTCGACTTGTTCTGCGAAGCTTATTTCAGTAAATTAGGTGATATTTCTCTCTCTAGAATTGCTCATCTGATGAGAGAATTTTACTTTCCTTAATTCTTAACTCAAAAGTTATTTGGGGTGATATGCTCAAGATTTAACTGAAACGGATGGTCATGCTTGGTAGCATATGCATAGGTATATCCCCTTCCGTACGCAGATCGTATAAATGGGATTTTGATGAGGAAATTATATTATCTTCTATTCATTTCGGTTCAAATATATTCCATCCATTCAAAGGCTTAATTAGAATTTTTGCATTAAAGTGGAGAAGCTGTGCAAACTGAGGAATCAAATAAAACAGCAGACATTTAACTTCTCTCCGCCTTCATTGGTAATTTTATACGTTGTTTCTCCATTTCAGTCAAATTATGCTTAATTACTTAGTTAATCATAACCTCAGAGTAGAAATGAGAGCACTCACACTAGCACAGTTTTTCTTTAATCAATCATATATATACATGCACAACTAGTCAAAACAAAACAAATACAAATTAACCAAAACTCTGAGTTACAGAAAACATCTATAAATAATTTTGCTTTTTAATTAGTTTGTTCTGGTTGTGATGATGAGCTTGAAAGAATCTTTGTGCTTTCTGGTTGTCCAACTGAAGGATCGCTCATCACATCCTGCATGCAAAGAAACGAAAAAAAAAATGTTAGATTCAGTAAAAAAATGTGCAGTTATAAATTTTGTTTAATAACTCGGGATTGTTTGTTAAGTGATGAGGTAATTGCCTGTGGTATGGACAAATAGTTGTGGCGGGGAGAGGGGCCTGGGCAGCCCAGCGACAGCGTCAACATGTGGTTCATACGATCTTCTGCAAAATTACTCAATCTCTGAAGCTCTGGCAACACTACCTTGCCAAGATCTGGCCTGTCTTTGCGTCTAAGTTCAGCACATTTAAGTGCTATATTTGCGAAGTTTAGAGTCTCTTCACGTGGCCAATCATGGACAAGTGGGTCTAGAATATTAGGGAATGTGCCGGACTCGATTGCCTGTTCCACAATGTGAGCCAAACCCATGGGTGGCTTTGCTGTGATGAGCTGGAGGAGCATGATTCCAAGGGAATAGAGGTCTGACTTAACGCCTAACATTCCAGTTTGTTGGTACTCGGGATCGATGTAGCAGAAAGTTCCAGCAGTGGAGGTCATGTGATACTGGGTAACGTTTTCTGCGATTGCAGGGACAAGTCTGGCCAACCCAACATCGCTAATCTTGGAATTGTAGTTATGGTCTAATAAAATGTTGGCAGGCTTGAGGTCACGGTGCACCAGTGGTTCAGGCTTGGTTTGATGGAGAAAGAGAAGACCTGTTCCAATTTGGGCGGCGATGCGGAACCTGATTTGCCAAGGAAGAGGAGGGGTGTTACCTCTCCTGAACAGACGGTCATCTAAGCTTCCTTTAGCCATGTATTCGTACACCAGAACACCATACTCTGGGCAGGCTCCGAGCAGGAGTACCATATTGGGATGCCTTATTAAGCTGAGTACTTCCACCTGCATTATTTTTAATTAGTTGAATTAATTATGTTGGAGTTATGCAATCCCACACAGAAAAATAAAATTACAATTTATAATACTAAAGGGTCAACTAGGACATTTGGATAAATAAAATGACAATTAATAATACTAAAAGGCAAACTAAGGTATTTTGGATGAAGACAGTCCATTAATTTTCAAACTCACAATAATTACTCTTCAATTACAGCCTAAATACCTTATGGTCTATAAAGATTCATCCAAGTAATTTAAAAATATAAGTTGAAACAAAGTATAAGTTTAAATAAAGTAAAAATGGAGGCATGAGAATTAAAATATATGTGTGGTATTTTATTAGAAAATCTAAAAAAACAAAACAAAAATTGAAATTTGAGATTTCAAAAATAGAGATTTGAGATTTTTGAAATTCAACGATTTTAGTAATAGCAAGTCGCAACTGATTCAATTTAGTTAGACTTAAAGGAAAGTATTAAAGTTATGTAATTTCGTACCCGAAAAAAAAAATTATAATACTAAAAAGATAAAAACAAAAAATGTCATAACCATCAACCCACTCATTTTTAAGTTCACAATCATAGCTCTCCCATTTACAATTACAATTGACCGGCCATCAATTTCAACAAATTAATTAAAAGCCATAAATCAATTGGTTACAATGTTTAATTAATTGATTAAAATTACCTCTCGCCGAAACTGGGACCTGCCTTGGGCTGCATCTGGGCTTAACACTTTAATTGCAACCGGAGTATGATCAAGATAACACTTGTAAACGGGTCCATAACCTCCTTCTCCGATTTTCTGTGATTCGGAGAAGTATTCTGTTGCTTCTTCAATCTCCTCAATGCTGTATCTCCTGTATCTGAGATCTTGATGGGATAGAGCTTCCACCATTTTCTTCATTTCCTCTTGTTCTTTACAAGCTTTAATCTCTATGCTTAGTCTCTTTTGTGCTTCTAGTTCTGCCAATTTCTTAGCGGCTTCTGCTGCTTCCATAGCTGCCTGGCACCTAGCTTTCTCTTTCTCCACAGCTGACAGTGCAGCTTCCTCAGCTATTTTAGCCTCTTCTATCCTTCGTTCTTCTTCCATTCTCCACCGGTGCAGTTCCATTGCCTGTATATATAAGACACCATTAATTACAACCCTCCCCATCTTCTATATATATATTCGTCCAAGGGAACGAGCTCCTCTAATTCTATGAATTTTTGGGCGAAAAAACTATAGATGTAAGATATAGAAGGGGAATAAATGTTTTTTTTTTTTCATTTTTGCGTATATGAATTTTTTCAAAACGCACATATATGTGTGTACTGTAGAAAGTTGAGTACCTTTTGTTTTGCTGTAAGAGCTTCTCTGCAAGCGGTACTGTACAAGTCCATTGTTTGTTTCAGCTCTAGCTTTAGCCTCTTCATCTCAGCTTCCATATCATCCTAATAACATATATACGCATAATTAATTAAGATATAGATATTTTTAATTAGATTAATTAGGGCTGCAGGATGTTGAATGAGAATGGTGATGGTTGTTGACATACGACGCATTGTGATGAACCTGAAAATGATGTTCGATCACTATCATGTGAAAAAGGGGAATAGTCGTGGAGAGAATAAGCAAGGTCATTGAACTTGTGTCCGGAGCGTAGTGATCCGTAACTTGTCTCAGAGCTAGTTGACAGGCGTGATGGTTGGAAAGTATCCATCAAATCTAAGCCCACCGAAGATGCTCTATCAGTGCTTGGCCTCTCGGAGCTCACGAACGATATGTCCGTGTCTGACTCCATAATTTCTGCAAATGATTTCACATTGAAACCTCGTCCTGCTCTTTCAAACGGGGATCTGCTTTTGATTTCCCAAATATATTATCATTTAATTAATATTTCTAGGAAATCACATAATTAAAGCAATCAACATTGCAGGAAACTATTCATTAATTACTTACTTGAAGGATTCATCAAGTGATATGCGAGGTTTGACAACTATCCTGTCTGTTGCAGAAAACATGCACCTTAATTAGATTGATAAAAAAAAATCAAGGAACTTGTAGGTAATGGAGAAAAGCGCACACACCTCTAATACTGTGAAGCAAGGAATGAGTGTCGGAAGAAAGATCAGGTAAAAGCTTGTTTTGGTCCTGAATTTGATCAAGAAGAGGGGAGGTGTATGGAACTGGACGTGACGACTGCCGAGCCGTAGATAACTTCCCTTTGTTGATCACATACACACTGCAGAAATCTGGTGCACCTTTTAACACGCTCCCAGGTATATCTGCCTTGAATTTTCTGTTTTTTTTTTTAAAATTATTATTATTATTAATAAAAAAGAAACTAATAATTAAACTACATATATAATATATAGTACATGATTAGAATTTAAACTTGAAAAAGAAGGCAATTACTTTACCAAAAAAAAAAAAGAAAAAAAGAAGAAGGCAATTAATTAAGTACCTCATAAATCCATGTCGTGAAGCGCCCAGAACCAAATTCTCAATTGCGGCGTAGGAAGCATACTCAGTGAGTGCTTTTGCTATATCTTGATCCTCCAGTACGATATCAAGACAATATACCTAAATAATTAAGAAGAAAGTTTAAGCATTAATTTCCATATTAATTAATTAATTAAATTAAGCACCCAATTAATAGAATATTGGGGGTTAATTTGTTGGTTGGGAACATACGTCCTTACGGGTGCAATAGCAATGAAATGAAATGAAGAGATCTTTGGTCATCTTGTCTAATTGCTGCTTCCCATTTATGCTGGAATCTGTATTTGTATGTCCATAACCTCCTGCATATATATTTGGAAGATTTTAAAGATAAATTGAATACTTGTACTATTTATGAATGAATTGAAATGATTAAGAGAGAATGAGAGAGAGATAGAGAGTACCGTGGGATGGTGATGGCTTGTGAAGAACATGAATTAAAATAACAGTTTGGCCTTTGGACATGAGATTCTCAAGAGCCCATTTCAAAGCATTTTGGCTTCCTTTGTCTTTATCTATTGCTACTGCCACCAATCCATTCCCTGACTTTTTTGCTCCGTTGATCTTTGGAAGCCACATTTCTTCTCTCTCTCTCCCCCCCTTTTTTTTTTCTTTTTATGTTTCCTAAAAGAAAAACAAAACAAAACGCTCAAACATAGAAAACCCAGAAAGAAAGAAGGGGAAAAAATTCCTTCCACTCAGAATTTTATAAGGTGGTTTCTTATAAATTTTTTTTTGGGTTTTGTTTTTATTTACAAAAGAATTAGCTATTAGCCATGAAGACTACAAAGTTGGATTGTTATAAGCTAACTAAAGGAGAAGGATAACAGTAATTTCTTTTCCCCCTTTAGATTTTAGAATTAAAGCCTCACATAATGGTCTCATTTTTAGATTTTCTTTTTCTTTTTGAAAAGAAAAAATTACGTCAGTCCGAAACTCTCTCTGTGTTTACAAAAGATCACCTAAATTTAATCAATGATGGCCAACTAGTTTATTTCGGTTGCTGAACCCTTTCCATTTTCTCTTCCCTCCCTCCATCTTACTTGCTGTTAATGCCCTCTTATTATACATAGGGTTTATTGGGATTAGTTAACGCTCATTAATCAACTTATTTGAATTTTTTTTTCTGATAAATACTTTGTTTTGTTAATTTTTTTCCTCATGCCCCAAATTATACATTGCTTCCATTGTTCATGGATTATCATTGTAAAAATAAAATTTACTGAGTTAAAACAATTTTACCAAATAACATATATACTCATTCTGTAGGATTGTTTACCAACTCATTAATCCATTCACGTACTGATCATAAACAAGATAAATATATTATTAAGAATATCCATTTTATGAGATTAATTGCATGGTCATACGTATCTAACTCATGTCAAAGGAATTGACATATATCTTTTTTAAAAGTGTATTAAATGAGTCTATTCCACAACCTAAAATACTATATATGACCACAAGTGTTGTATAAATTCTTAAATTTCTTTGAACTGAAAGTTTAAATCGTGAAAATAGTATCATTCGATACTATACTTTGTCAAAAGTTTTTTTTTTATGTGGGTGGGTCCACCACCAATAAAAAAACAAAACGTTAAAAATAAAAAATAGTAAATTCTACGTGTGCAGTATTTTGTTAATGTTTTTAGCAGATTTATTTGATATTTGCCCATTTTTCTGCCTATAAAAAGTAGAATTTTTCCCAGCAAAGTAACACAGCAATTTCGAAGTATTTTGTAAGCAAATTGAGAGATTCAGAAATTAAAAAAAATAGAAAGATAAAAAAATATTTTTTATTTTTATTATTTTTCTAATTTTTAGAGAAAGTATAATTGTTCTCTACTTAAATTAAGAGAGAAATTGTAATTTTCTATTTTTTTATAGTAAAATTCTTCTATCATTATCCGTGGTTTTACCCTAATTTGTTTGGAAGTTTTTTACGTAAAATTTGTGTGTTCCATTTATCTTTTATTTTTTTCAAATTATTAACTGCAATTCTGCTCTATCCGATTTAATTTTCTTAACAAGTGGTATCAGAGCCTGACTTGAGTATTAATAACTATTTATGGTATGTTTTGTGATTGTCACTAATAAGTGAACCATCCACATCGGAAAATAAGTTAGATTATTATTTATCCTTAAATGTTGTTGTAGAAGCAATAACAACAAAATTTGAGATTAAAAAATTTAATAGGAGTAATTTCTAATTGTGGAAATTAAAGATAAAAGCTATCTTGAAAAAATATAATTGTCTAGCTGCTATCAGTGAAAAACCGATAGAATACAAAAATGATGTTAAGTGGAACGAGATGGATGAAAATGTTATTGCAAATCTTCATTTTGCATTAGCAGATGGAGTGTTGTCAAGCATAAAGAAGAAGAAAAATGCAAAGGGATGTCATAATCTCACAAGACTGTACGAGACCAAATCATTTCACAATAAAAATTTTATTAAAAGAAAATTATACACTTTATGGATGTCATAATCTACTTCAGTGACAGAGCATATCAATGTGTTGAATACTTTATTTTCTCAACTCATATCATTGGGTTATAAAATAGAGTCAATTGAACGTGTTGAACTTATGCTTCAAAATCTACCTGATTTGTATGATAAGTTCATCATCAATATAACAAAAAATATCCTCACAAATTATTTAAACTTTGATGATGTTGCAGTTATTATTTTTGAAGAAGAAAATTAGCACAAAAACAAAGAGGATATGTTGGCTAGTTTGCAATAAGCGGAAGCCCTAATGGTGATGAGATGGAGGTCAACGAAACGTGGATTAAATGGGAGCCAAGACGAAGGTAGATCAAAGTCAAAAAGCAAGAAAATGAACTTTAAGTGCTACCACTATGGAAAAAAGGGTCACTTGAAGAAAGATTGTTGTTTAAACAAGAAAAACTTCAATCTTCAAGAAAATGTTACAAGCACATCTAATGAAGGTGGCGCTTTGTGTTGTAAAGTAGCGACAACTAGTGAAGGCATGAAAATATTTACTGATGTGTGGCTCATTGACTCGGAAGTCATATTTCACATGACCTCTCCAAAAGAATGGTTTCATCAATATGAACCTGTCTCTGAAGGATCTATGTACAGTTACAATGATCATGCCTTAAAAATTGTCGGTATTGGAACTATCAAGTTGAAGTTCCATGATGACACAGTACACACTATTCAATAAGTACGACATGTGGAAAGTTTGAAAAAGAACTTGTTGTCGTTAGGTCCATTGGATGACCTTAGCTGTGAAATTGAAGCCGAAAAGGAATCATGAAAGTGATTCGATGCGCACTTGTAATAATGAAGGGAGAAAATGTGACTGCCAACTTATACATGCTGAAAGGAGAGACTTTGCTAAAAAGAGAGACTTTGCTAAAAGGAGAAACATCAGTTGCTTCAAGTAGTTCAAGTGAAATAACTACAATGATTTGGCATCATAAACTTGGACATATGTCTGAGTAAGGAATGAAAATTCTTGCGGAGAAAAATCAACTTTTAGGTCTTACTAAGGTGTCCTTACCTTTCTGTGAGTACTGTGTTACAAGTAAGCAACACAAATTGAAGTTTAACACACTAAATTCTAGAAGTAAAGAAATTCTAGAATTATTTTTCTCTGATGTATGGAAAACACCGGTTACGTCTTTGGGATGAGCAAAATATTTTGTATCCTTCATATATGATTATTCTAGAAGATATTGGGTGTATTCTATCAAGAAGAAGACATATGTGTTTCCAATCTTCAAAGTATTCAAAGAGCGGGTAGAGCTTAATTTTGGAAAAAAAATCAAGTATCTAAGGACAGATAATGTAGACGAATATATCAGTCATGAGTTTGCTGAATTTTACAATAAAAAAAGCATCAAAAGACAATTCACTATAGCATACAATCCTCAATAAAACGGAGTGACAGAGTGGATGAACATAACCTTGTTAGAAAGAACAAGAGCAATGTTAGGAGTTGCAGGCCAGAAAAATTTTTTTTGGGCAGAAGCAGTAAATACTGCTTGTTATGTGATAAATCGGGCTCCATCAACAACAATTGAGTTGAAAACACAAATAGAGATGTGGACTAGAAAGAAGGTTGATTATTCAAACCTCTGTATATTTGGAAGTCATGTGTACGTGATGTACAATGCCCAAGAAACTACAAAGTTAGATCCAAAATCCAGAAAAATGTCTATTCTTGGGGGTATGATGATGGAATAAAAAGGTATCACTTGTGGGATCCCACTGCCTACAAGGTTGTCATAAGCAGAGATGTTATCTTTTTAAAAGATAAACAAAAAAAAAAGTGAGGATATCATGATGAAAGAAAATTTAGAGACTACGGTAGTACACGTGGAAAATAAAGTTGAGCAAAATAATTTTTCTAAAACAGAACCAGAGCACGAGGAATAAAAACTAATTGTTTCTGAAGCACCAGAACCTCGACGTTCAAAACACTCTAGAAAACAACCAGGTTGGTGCTTAGAATATGTTATGGAGAGCAATGTTGCATACTGTCTTTTAGCAGAGGATGAAGAGTCATCAACTCTCCAAGAAGCACTGAAAATTCAGATACATCTCAATGGATGACAGTAATGCAAGAGAAAATGGAAGCTCTTCATAAGAATAAAACTTGGGAACTTGTTCCGTTATCACAAGAAAGAAAATCTATTGGAAACAAATGGGTGTCTAAGATCAAGCATAATAGCGAAGATCAAGTGGAGCGGTATCGTGCTAGATTGGTAGTGAAAGGATATGCTCAGAAAGAATGCATTGACTTCAATGAGATATTTTCTCCAGTGGTACGGCTAACAACAATTAAAGTAGTCTTGACAATGTATGCTACATTTGACTTACATTTGGAGTAATTAGATGTCAAAACTACTTTTCTTCATGGAGATCTTGGAGAACAAATTTGCATGCTTCAACCAGAAGGATTTGAAGAAAAAGGAAAAAAAAAATTTGGTTTGTAGGTTGAACAAATTTATATACGGTTTCAAACAGGTGCTGAGGTGTTGATATAAGAGATTTGATTCCTTCATCATGAGCATTGGTTACAACAGACTTAATGCAAACCCTTGTACATATTTTAAGAGGTTTGACGAAAATGATTCCATCATTTTGCTGCTATATGTATATGACATATTGGTAGCAGGCCCCAACAAAGATCGTATTATAGAATTAAAGGCACAGTTGGTCAATGAGTTTGAAATGAAGGAATGAGATAGCAAACAAGATTCTAGGGATGCAAATTTACCGAGACAGAAAATAATAGGAAGATTTGACTTTCTCAAAAGAACTATTTAAAAAAAATATTGCGACGCTTTAATATGCAATATTGTAAGCCAATTTTTACTCCACTTCCTGTTAATTTCAAGTTATCCTCCAGTATAAGTCCTAGCACATAAGCAAAAAGGATAAAGATGTCTCGAGTACCGTATGCATCAGCAGTGGAAAGTTTAATGTTCGTTATGATTTATACAAAACTAGACATTGCAGAAGCAGTGAAAGTGGTTAGTCGATACATGACAAATCCTAGTAAAAAGCATTGAAATTGAGTAAAAAGGGTCATGAAATACATTAAGAGGACCACAAATATTGCATTGTGTTATGGAGGATCTGATTTTGTTGTCAGAGGATATGTTGATTCTGATTATGCTGGTGATATTGACAAAAACAAATCAACCAATGGATATGTGTTCGTTATTGCTAGTGGAGCTGTAAGCTGAGTTTCAAAACTGCAGTTAGTTGTGACTATGTCAACAACTAAAGCAGAATATGTAACAACTACATAAGTTAGTAAATAAGCAATTTGGTTGAAAATGACATTAGAGGAACTCAAACATGAACAAGAGAAAATTTCTCTTTTTTGTGACAGTCAGAGTGTTTTGCATCTTGCAAAAAATCCAGCATTTCATTCAATGACAAAATACATTCGAGTACATTATCACTTCGTTCGTGAGAAAGTGGAGGAAGAAACAGTGGATATGCAAAAAATTTATACATAAGACAACCTAGCAGATTTCTTAAAAAAATCAATCAATGTTGACAAGTTTATTTGGTGTTGATCATCTAGTGCCCTATCAGAAACGTAAACGACATGAAATAATAAGAAAGAAAAAATAGTGTGAAGACATGATTGATCCAAATAAATTTTCAAGAGGTAGATTTGTTAAAAGTCTTTGGTGTGAGTCCCACCATCAATAAAAAAACAAAAAAAATAAAAAATAAAAAATTGACAAAATTTGCACCAAAATTCAGTGCAGTATTTTGTTGAATATTTTCAGCATATTTATTTGATATTTGTTCATTTCTCGACCTATAAAAGGCAGAATTCTTTCCCAGCAAAGTAACATATCAATTTCTAAGTATTTTGTGTGCAAATTGAGAGCTCTCGAGAGAAAAATAGAGAGATAAAAAAAATATTTGTTATTTTTGTTATTCTCCTAATTTTTAAGAGATAATATAATTCTTCCCTCTTTAAATTAAGAGAGAAGTTGTAACCTCCTATTTTCTTTTATAATGAAATTCTTCTATCATTATCCATGATTTTTACTCTAATTTTTTTGAAAGTTTTTCATGTAAAATATGTGTATTCCATTTATCTTTAATTTTTTCTCAAATTATTAGCTGCAATTTTATTTTATCCGGTCCTAATTTTCTTAATATACCCCAATTCAAAAAAATAACATTAAAACTATACCCAGGTGAGCTGCATATTAATTGTTTATTTAATGAATTGCAATTCATTTTTATCTGGTATAAATACAATTATAATTAATTAATACGTCTCACAGCCAGAATTACAAAATCCTAATTTTTAAGGAAAAAAATGAACTTAAAATTAAATTTTCAATGAAACTGAATATAGTGTTCTTATTTATTTATTTGGCAGAATTGCGTACATGAGTAATTGTTATGAGTGTATACCATATCAATCTGTTTTTAAATATGATATTATTAAAGTAAAATTGAAAATACTAGATATATATGCCAATTAATCAAAAGTCAGAGTCTTCAATAATATGTTGAAAATTGAAATTTATGATCTGTTTATTTTCAGAAAATATTTTTTTTTTATTTTTTAATATTTGGTTTACCTCTGAAAAATAAGTAAAAAAAATATTTTCTAAATTAACGAAAAATATTCCAAAAATAAGAAAAAATAACTTCTCGTTTGAAAAGTAATTTTCCAAGATTTATCAAATATAAAAAATAAAATATTACTTTATTTTTTTTAATATTACAGCCAAATATAGAAAAATATTATATTTTTTTGAAAAATATTTTTTAGAAATAAACAGATAAGTCAGGAAAACAATGAATTTTCCTAGCTGGAGCCTACAACAGATAGCAATTTTAAATGCATATTTATGTGCTTGCTGCTTCTCTTTCTTTCTTTCGGATTTGGGAGACACTATATTTTGATTCATTCATTGCAATTATTGGAGTTCATATGTCTGAATTATTCTGTTCTGCTAATTAAGGATTTAAATAACATGAATTAATTTTTAGTGCTTTACTCTTTAAATCTTCTAAATCTATGAGTGATTATTTATTTTTGTCCATTTTATCATTAAGGTGAAAGAAATGTATAATAATTCAATTAGCTAGGTCTAAGTTGGATTCATATTTTCACAACACTTTTTGAAAATGTAGGAAGTGTAGAGATAAATGATTTGGAATCTCTAAATCTATTGCAGTTATGTTGACTGAAATTATAAAATGACAATATTTATTTATCTTCTGATATTCCTTTAAACTTGCTAGAATATATTATTTTAATTTTAATCATTCATTTAAGATTAATGTTTATTAAACAATTATTTAAAAGAAAAACTATTTAAATTTAATATTACACTAACATGACATATCATATTCATGGTGAACATGCATGTAACATGAGTATAGCAACTTCAGCAGCCAATTCAGTACTTTCACTTCACTAAAGCATCCAATTTAGTACTTTTTCACTTCAGTGAAAGTACTGAATTGGTTGCTGAAGTTGCTACACTCGTGTTAACATGAGGGATCCTAATCCCATAAAGATTGCTACTCAGCAAATTGAGTTTCATTAAAAAAAAAAATGCATAATTTTTCACCGAAAATTTTCTCCTCTAAAGGGTTGTCAAGTTTTTGAAAATAAAATGCTTTTTGTAAATATTTAGTTTAATAAATGATGAAAAAATTATTATTATTCTTCCCAATTGCTAAGTCAACCATTTTAAGAAATTCATCGCAAATTGGCATTTAAAAGAGAGAGAAAAAAGAAAAAAGAAAAAATTTTGCAAACAAAATGAATTCACCATTTAGATTTTAAAGAGAAAGTATAAAGGGAAAGGGAGGGAAAGTGTTAAGCTAACTAATTAATTTTTTTATTTGAACAAGTTACTAATAATTTGAGTGAGCGAAGAAGTTTTAAATACAGAGTCTAAAATATTTTCAAAAAACTATAGAATAATATATGATTTAAACAAAAAAAAAATATAATGATGAAATTGCATAATTTAAAAAATAAGAAGCCTTTTAATTAGACTTTTCGATCAATTTTACATTCATTTGCTTATTACTGCAGGTTCAATATATACACTTTATGAACTCTCCATGTTATTTTTCATCTCCTGAGATATTGGTATATAAAAAGTTGATCAATTAGTTCAAGCAAAAGAAAAAAGTAGATCAATAATAAGTAATTTATCTACAAAAAACAAAAAGATATGAAATTATGAAAATTTTCAAAATCCCGACTGCTAAGTAGAAATGAAAAAACAATGATGAGTAAGGTAAAAATTAAGAAGAGAAAAAGGAAAAAAAAAAAAAAAGAAGAAATAAAGAAATAAAGAAAGAAAGAAAGTTTTCTGCCCCTCTTTGGGTCGGCCTGTGGAGATAACACTGGTTAGCTTAGCTATGAGCATCAACATTTTGCAAAAAAAAAAAGAAAGAAATCTCGGGTTGACCCTTTTCTTTGTCGATGCTAGGAGATAGAGCTACCTCCACGCAGTCACAAGCTGATAAATGAAATGTAACCCATAAACGACGTCGTCTATACATAGAAGCAATTTGGATCTCTAGCGCCTGTGACATGACCAATGAAATCTATGATAATCAAGAGTTGAATCTGTGGAGTGGATATATGCAAGCAGTATCACCGATCGACAGAGAAGGAAAAATCATCGTCGTTCCTTCTAATTAAGCTATTGGGTCGGCTGACTTGGGGATTATGAGTTTGCGTATGATCCTCTAAATCTTGGATCTTTTGCAAAACTTGGTTAATGTCAAACCGAGTCTCTACATCCTCATCGCAGCAACTCAAACTAATTTTCAACATTGTAAACATGTCGGCTTTGTTATCTTTAGCTCCTTTCATGTCTTTGTCGAAAACTTCACTGATTCTTTTTTCCTTCACCATGTTGTTGACCCAAGTAGCTAAAGTGATGCTGCTATCATAAGATGGCAGTAGATAACTCTCGGGGAATTTGCCGGTCAATATCTCCAAAATCAGAATACCCAGATTGAAAATATCGGTCTTGTTGGAAGTGCGGCCCTGTTGGGCATACTCTGGTGATTTGTAAGCAATCATTAGATTATGGGCCTGTTGTGGGTTGATTACGGGCCTCAGAGCATAATCTGTCAACAGAGCCTCCATGGATGGACCTAAAAGCACATTCGAAGATTTGAGATGGCCATGGGGAACTACCATGGGAAGCTCACTGTACAGGTAACTCAACCCTCTTACTATGCCTTTGATTATTTTCAAACGGGTATTCCAATCCAGCCCTTGCCTTTGTGAGGATCGGTTGCCTATAGTATTACATATGAACTAATTAGTTAATTACTAAAAAATATTTTTAGTAATTAAACGAATTAATTTTTGTCATATTAATTAAGAAAGAATGAACGAATGAAAGAAGAAAATAAAGAGGTAGGTAGGTTACCATGAAGGTGACTTGCCAAGCTGCCATTCTCCACATACTGATAAACCAAAAGCTTCTCTTCCTTTCGATAGTAATAGGCAGCAAGACTGAGCAAGTTAGGATGCTTCAATCTGCCAAGCCTTCTCATGTGCTCATGAAATTCTTCTCTGCCAACATTGTTCATATGTCTATACCTCTTTACCACCATTGCCTGTCCCCCATTTACGCAGGCTTTGTAGGAAGATCCAAATGTTCCACTCCCCAAGACCTCCGCTGATGCTCTAAGCAAGTCATTCAAATCAAATTTTTCCACATCTTCTCTCATGAATGCCAACTTATTCTCTGCCCTCCTCATCCCCATACTCTGATCTCCTCCCGCCTCACTTTCTGCTCTCTCTCCTGATCCGTAGGATGATGCTATCTTGTTTGAATTTATTGAGGACGATGTTGTCCTCCCTAGTTCTTCCCTTTGCCTTTTCCTGTATAGTACCACCAAACCCAAACCCATTCTCACTGCCCCTACCGCTACTACCAAGACCATTACGATGAGTGCAATTTTCACCGATTCGCTCATTGGCTTTACTGCCCCTGTGGTTGTGGATGCGGGTGCCGGTGCAGGTGGGCATGCTAGTAGAGGCGCCCCACATAGCCCTTTGTTCCCTGAAAAGTTTTAACATTAATTTTTTTTGAACAATTCCATGATTAATGCTTGAGAACAACAATTAATTAATTACCTGAAAAGGACTGCGGGCTCATCCGGCTGAGGCTTGCAGGAATAGGACCAACCAATTCATTGCTGGCAAAATTTGCATTTTTCAAACTGTGGTTTTGAAAATTAGGAATTTGGCCTTGGAATTGATTCCCTTCGAGTCTCAGCTCCATGAGCTTAGGCAAGCTAACAAGCGACGCAGGAATTGTGCCTGTAAATAAGTTGTTAGCAATAAACACCCTCTTCAACGAACCCATGCCTTGAAAAGCATCATCAGCAATATCACCTGAGAAAAAATTATTCGATAAATACAATGCTTTCAATTTCCCTAATTTCTTGACATCTGGCAATGGACCTTCAAATCTGTTATCCATAAGGCTTAAAGTCCGAAAATTTGCCAAAGATACCAGAGAATCAACGTCAATAGTTCCGGCCAGGCCCATGCGTTCCATTTTTAAACCCCAAATTGTTCCGTTCAAACACAGCACCCCAAACCAATTAGCGCGATTCCAATCGCAGGGATTCACCGAAGGGTTCCAACTGCTGAGACCCGTATTGTTCTTTAGCCCATCCTTAAACTTCATTAGGGAATCCGATTCTACGGAACCAAATGCCATCATCACCATCAACGATGACGCAACAACAAAAAGCGGAATCAATAATGTTGTTTTGCGCGCAAGCGTAGGTGCGAGCGCGCCCATTACCATTTGGAGCTCCTGACGGCGATTACTGTTCAATTACACAATATCAAGAAGAAAAGGATGGAATCGCAGGAGGGTATTTAGTTTTGGAGAGACAGAAAAAAACAGATAATAAGATTAGGAATGTAGGAATTGGTTAGTAAAAAAAGAAAGTGGGGAAGATTAGAAGATGCATACACACAACAAAACAAAAAGAGAATAAATTTTTTTAGACAGGACAGAACCTGCGAAAATTAAATGTTTGCGTAGGTGGAGCTAAGCGCAGGAGAGATGCAAGGCAAGCCGTTGAATCCCTTCTCTTTGTTAGTTGTCATCACACCTTAAATTGGGTAGCTCTTTTATTTTATTTTTTTTAAATTTATGCCAATTTTATTAGTTCTCCATTATTTATTTATTTATTATGTTTCTCTTATTAATTACAGTTATATAATAATATTTTCAACAATTTTTACCTACATCATATCTATAGTTTATATATATGACAAAGGAACTGTTTGATTCTAATCAATTGTTAATAATGGCGCGCGGCTAGTAATTAATAGCTTACAATTCACAATTAATTGTAAAGTATGTGTTAACTAATTAATTTGCAATTGAATAACCATTAAGAACATCTATCTATATATAATAATAATAATAATAATAAGTAATCAAAATAAATAAAAAATATATATTTTATAACCAATGATTAATTATAATAATATATAATTAAAAGTACATGTTAAAATTTAAATATAAGACTGATTAAATTATATATATATAATTAACAAATTTGAATTTAGAGATTAATTTTGAAAGTTGATGGCTGTAATTTTAATTGATAATTTTATTTTGATTTTAATTATCAATCGTCTCTTAATAAAGATTGAGAGTCCAATCACCGACTTCAAAAAGAAATAGTGTGTGTGGGAAAACTAATCATTCAAAATTAGTTAAGGCTGTGAATCATTGGAGATGTAGCATAGACAATTCATTTAGTTGGAATTCCATGTATTAAGAAATTTGCACGTCGGTTTGTTATACGATTAAAATATTGCTTAGATATCCTTTTTGTTTTAAACAAAAAAAAAAAATGGATAAATTATTATAAGTTTTAAGTCCATTTCAACTGCAAGCAATGCAACTAATTATCCATTATTTCATTTATAGATTAGTTAATTAATAATATAACAAAACTTTATTATTATTATTAGTATCATTTTTCCATTTGTTCCATTTCCAAATTAGTTAATCAATCATTTCAATTCGCAAACTTTATTCCTATTATTGTTATTCTTATATATTCCACGATAACTGCATCCAATTAATTAAGAATTCCATGCATGCCTAACGTTTAGTATGTCTTACCTTGTTTCATTTAGTTTAGCATGAAAGTGTTGAACGGGAAGCAGTCCTTGTAAAAAGAAAGGGATTAACAAATATTTACTGTCCATAAGTATAGCATGCGCATGGATATATGCATACTAGCTAGCTATATCCGTATGGCTATCAACCCTAAGTGATCCGCACAACTATCATATCCATATTTCATAAGATAACTCACACAATCGTTAGAAACGTTCCAAACATAAATTATTAAGAAAATATATATAAGGGAAGAGGAAAAATATGACTAAAATACAAAATATACCCCTGTCCCATGTCAAACTATATTATTTTTATGGTCAAACTAGATTATAATCTAAATTATAATGTAGTATGGTATTACCAGTGCCTAAATATTTACTACAAATCATATAAAAGAGATGTGAAATCCAAAATGAGGTGGAAATAATTGAGCAGAGTAAAATTAATCTTAGTTCCATAGAATCTACGTCCACGTGGATGTAGAATTAATATTCATGCGGATACTGTTCATCATGGGCAGGTCCCATTTCAATTGCGTAGAAATGAAAACTAATGGAAAATCATAAAATATAATTTTCAGAAATTCGATTTGAATTAAGCTTTTCATACTACAACAAAAGGAAACGAAATACAATGTGATTTTCATGTAGAAATTCACAAACTCAACAAAATTATAACAAATAAGGACATTTCATGAAAAAAGTAGCTGGTGAGATATCCCTCACACTTCAGGCTTTTTGGGCTTATTTCTGAATTTTTAGGTTCTGTAACTGGGTTATTTGGACTTTTATTCTTTTCTTTGAACAAGGTAACGTCTCTAATTATCATCATGAAGCCCCCAAAATTTCATCTGCGAACATTCAGTGTATTTAGCTAGCAAGAGCTTACAATAGTTCAGATGATTAACTGCACTAATATGGGAAAAACTGAAGGCTGAATGCTAAGCAAAATAATAAAGTCAGCGCAATACAGATAAAAACGACAAAATAAGTAATTTAAAATGTACTGCTGTTATCACAGAGCGTCCTCATATTAATGGCTTGTCCTTTTATTAAGAAAGATCAATCCCCATGAATTTACTTTACTTGTACTGCTACATCTTTTTAGCTCCCATTCCGTCCTGGGTAGTGTTTCCAGGCTGAGGATCCATTTCTATTCTTTAAATCCATTAATTGGCCTCTAGTTAAGTTCGGAGGTGTTGTTTACCAAATTATATTATTTCAGCATAAAAATAATCTAGTAGTTTGGCTAAAGTATCTTATTTAAAAAAAAATTAGATTATAATCTCCAAAATAAGAACTAGTTTTTTTTATAAGCTAGTAGATTACGATTTTTTTTCTTTTTTACCTTTTTTTTTATCATTTTATAATAATAATATAATTATTAAATTATATACAATATAATTGTTAAATTATAAAATTATATATAATAAAATTATAAAATTATTTAATATTTACATATATAATAATAATAATAATAATATTTATTATATTGGAATGAAATATTTAACATAATTTTTATATTATTTAATATGCATATATATTATATAATTCGTTTATATTTAAATAAATTTTATATAATTTTTTAAATAATATAAATATATGCCATTTTATATTTTTCAGCTAATTTTTTTTTAAAAAAAAGCCTATTACTTCACATTATGTTACAATCTTTATGGGCTTTGAGCTGGTGTTAACAATAATTAATATAATAATTTCAAAATGAGCATTTGGTGGGTATAGATTTTTTGTCCTTCTTTTTTAGAGGCACGTGAGCAAATTTAAAATGATTTGAAAGACTAGCAATTTAACAAGAATCAAGAGAAAGTCTAGCAATTCAACCAAATAACTAAAATATAAATAAATAACATGTTACGAGTTTCTATAATACTGCTATGAAGCAAAACCTACTTTGATTGGAAAAATTTTCATTCAATTCTGATTGCTACCAAGGACTCTCTACTTACACACGCACACGCAAAGTTTGATTGAATTTGGTGCTTTTACAGGATTTCTAATAGTATTTTTATTTCAGTTTTACTCATTTCATAAAAAATAAAAATTCAAATGTATTATTTATTTTAAATTTTAAAGTAGAGAATGAGTTTAATTTTCTATATCTAAAGAGCTAAACTTGATTTATATTGTAATTAATACATTTCTACCTTTTATGTATGTTCAATATTTTTATTGGTGTATTTCTCTAAAATTATTATTTTTCTTTTGATAAATATTAATTTATATGAGATAAAACAAAATGAAAAGTAAAAATATAAAAAGTCTATTAAATTTAAAAAAAAAATTTACTCTATGTATTTAGAATACTTTTTATCTTATAAAAATGCTCTTTAAAATAAATTTGTACTCTCAATATTTAGAGATGCATTTAGAACTGAAATTCGGTGCAGCAAAAATACGTAACAAAATTGAAGTTTCTTTTAAAACATATTTACATGGAAAAGTCACAATTTTGCCATAAAAATTAAAAAAAAAAAAAAAGTCAAAAGGAGAAGCCGCGAGGGCAGCTCCAAAAGCTAGAATGTAATTAAGAGCTGTAATCCGTGATTTGTTGCAAGGAAGAAGGAATAAATGTGGAGGGGTTGGTGATAATAATTAGGAAATTAGTCAAAATGAGTAACTAATATACAGAGTGAGTAAATGTGCGTACGATATGGAAAAGTTGTGGAAATTGTGGTACGTTGAAATTTATGCAAGAGGTGGTTAATTAGAAATTCCCAACCCAACCGCGTACGTCTCCTCTTCTTTCTTGTTTGGAAGTGTGATTTCCTTTATCATTATCTTCTTTATATGTATATGTTTCTAATTGTCTGCTGTGATATATATAGAGAATGAAAATTTAGTATTTGTTATGAATATTATATTAAAATGGTGGCCAAAGCTACCATCTTAGCAGACTTTTCAAAATGGCTTCTATACTTAAGTTTAATAGTGGATTATGTACAGAGTTCCTACTCTGATGTTAATAATGCTTATCATCATCAGATTACACAATTATCTTCCTTCAAGTCATCCTTTTTGGTGCGCAAAGGAATCGATCCAACTTCTTTAATGGTACTCTACTTTTGTAGTACATACATACAGCCATACATACATTCCATCCATCAGAGTAATATGAAAATAATTTAATTTAATTACATGGATGGATGGATGCATGCAGATATCATCAAGCTCACGTGTGTACCACATGACCGACTACGGGGCTGATCCAACCGGGAAACAAGACAGCACAGCAGCTTTTGAAAAAGCTATTTGGGATGCGTTTGGATGTGGAACTATTGATGACAATGGTCACCATCTGTTTCATGGCATTACAAACCTTGGCGGCGTACAACTTCATCTTGATGGAGGAACATTCAAGATTAGCCGTCCTTTACGTTTACCTGATGTTCGCGTTGGAAACTTAATGGTATTTTTTTTTTGGGTACATTCTAATTGATTTTCTTTGATATATATATATACATATATATATATATATATATGATTGATTTGATGCTAATAAATTCAAATTTCCTCTTTTTGCAATTTCTTTTTTCTTTTTTATTTTTTAAGATACACGGCGGTTCTCTTCGTGCATCGGACACTTTCCCCAGTGATCGGCATCTTGTTGAGCTATGGTCTTCGTCAAATTCAATCGCGTACGAAGACGTAACCATAAAGGACATTCTCATAGACTCAAATTATAGAGGCGGCGGCATTTCTATAATAAACTCCCTAAGAACAAACATCGACAACTGTTATATTTCACAGTTTACAACCAATGGGATACTAATCCAAGATGGCCACGAGACCTTCATCAGAAATTCATTTATCGGCCAACGCATCAACGTAGGGGGTGATCCCCGAGAGAAATATTTCTCAGGCATCGGAATTAAAATCATGGGAAACGATAACGTAGTCACAGATGTTGTGATATTCTCAGCCGCGATTGGGATTATGGTTTTAGGGCAGGCCAATGTGGTGACGGGAGTTCATTTCTATAACAAGGCCAAGGGATTGGGTGGGACTGGGGTTTATGTCAGCCAACCGGGTCTTACCCAAACCCGGATTACGAATTGTTATTTTGACTACACGGGTGTTGTTGCTGAAGACCCTGTGCAGCTTCATATTTCTGGGTCCTTCTTCATAGGGAACGCTAACGTGGTGATTAAGTCGTTGGATGGTGTGGTATGTCAGTTAAGCGTTGTGGATAATATGTTTTCGGGTGATTACACGGGGGCCCATATTGTGGAATTGGATCAACGGAATTCACCTTTTAAAATAATAGAGCAGGTGGCGGTTGAAAGAAATAATGTGAGAGGGATGGTGCTTAAATCCACGGTTGCTAAGGGCTTAACCTCAGGGCATGGCACCAGATGGACCCTTGATTTTTCTGAAGTGCTTTTGTTTCCTAATCGGATTCAACATGTGCAATACACATTACAGGCAGCTTCTTCCTTTCCCAAGCATGTTTTGAGGAACGTTACACTGAATCGAGTCACCGTAGAATCAGAATCCCCTGTTTCCGCTACGTTGCACATCTTCGTCGATCAAAACATGCTTCCCAACAATTAAAATTACTTCTTTACAGCTTAAGTAGGCCAATTGTTTTTCCTTTTTGACTAACTTGCTTTCACCAGTTGCTTTTTTTTCCTTCTTTCTTCAATCCGTTAGTGAAGGTGCTGATTTTTGTAAGAGAGAAATTATTATATGCGACCAGTTCTGTTAGGCTGAAACTAAAATTCCCGCTCAATAACACTACTTAGTTCTTACTATTATCAAAATTTGGAACTTCAATTTTCTCTTTGGTGATTACACGTCAAGGTTGTATATAGGTCTAAAGCGATTATATGCATTTTTTACAAAGTGATGACCTCTACTTGAAAATGATTAGTAATTTAGTTATATAATATTAATTATTTTCACGTTATCCAACATAAGATAAATTCTACAAAAAAATGAACAATTGATTTTTAGTTAAATTTGTTATTTTTGTATTAAATAGTTGGATGAAAAATTATTCTTTGAAGCACTTAAATTTGAAGTCAGATTTAATTATTTATTCATTTTTATTACTGAAAATGGAATAATATGTGAAAGTCTTATTTTCAAAATTTTTAATTTCCTTTTTAATTCGAAATAGAAGAAAAATCATATATATATATATATATTTTAAAATATTATATGTACTTTTCAAATTACAGTATTAAATTTAACTGAATTGAACTATCCCAAAATAAGTAAGCCTTCCATATATACATACATATATATATATATATATATATATTGAATCCAAAATTTCAAGATAATGATCTAATTTCGGAGATTTTTTTTTTAAATTTCCACTGAATGAGAGTTTTAAGAGTTTAATGTTAAAATAAATGTTTGCAACTTGGTAACTATTTCTTTAGTAAATAATTTATAATCTTTGAAAATTAGAAATTACTTTTTATTTAAGCAGTTAAAATTATCTATATATATGAGGAAAAAGTTACAAATTAATATATCCCTAAATTACAGCTAAAAAAAATATTCTACTCCCCATATGGTTCATTTTTAGCCAAATTAATTAGCTCATAAGCTCTATTTTACAATCAAATAAATCCACAACTATTAACCATGTGTTACCCCATAAACGGCTAAGCTTACATGATTTTTCCCCATGATCTTGTGGGAATCTCTTATCTAAGGTAGTTGCTTTGTTTGTGAGCTTTGTCCACCTTTATGTATACTTTTATTTTAGAAACAAACCCTAATTTCATAAATTATATACTCAGGCCAAGAGAAAATCGGTTCCGAGTTTAATTTCTGAATTAAAATGACATTTGTACTAGAAATCGACATCCTTAAAAAGTTAACATACCCACGATTCTCTTTCTTTCCGACGTTGTCACTGTAGTTTGCTGGCTCAGAGATAGACCGCATGGACTAAATCCAACCTAGGTCACAGATTCTATGGTTGCCCTAATTATAAAGTTAGTTTTTCTTAAAAAAAAAAAAAAAATCTCATTTGAGTTTGCATAAATTTTTTTTTCCTCTCATCTCATTTTGCATTTTTGTGAAATTTAATTTGTTTACATTTGGGGGACCACCCTAGTTTGGGAATGCTATTGGAATAATGTGCTGGATAAAAGTTGCAAGTTTTTCATTTGGCATGATGATGAATTCCCATCTCATGTAACAAGGCTCTTAAATTAGTTGAATAAATAAAATAGAGATTTGAAAATAAAAAAGAATAAGGCAAGAAATATCTGAGGATATGATTAACAAAATTAGAGCTATGGTGGAGAAAAATGCAAGATTAATGAATGACTGTGCTAATGCTAAAGATGAATTGAAGACAGTGAAGAGGAGGTTGAAAATGTGCACTGCTGCAAATATATTAAGTTGGAGTTTGTTAATTTTGTGTATTTATTTTAGTTTGAAGTTGAGTTATATTTATGTTGTTTGAAAATTAGGTATCTAGTGTTGTGCAAATCATCTCTATTTTGTTTAAGATTGAGCTCTTGGAGTGAAGAAGACAAATTTTGTTAATTTCATTGAGTCATGAATGAAAAACTTTTGTTGTTTGAATAAATTGTGAACAGCCATGGCTCATTTTCTCTGTAAACAATCATAAATTATGAACTTTTGTAAATAAATATCTAATGATATATTAATATGAATAAATTGTAATGGATAATCACAATTGAGAAAATGCTAACAATATTTGTAATGGTAAACTGAAATATATTAATCATGAACAAAAACTGGTTGTGCTAGAAAATATGCTTAACCACTTTTGCATGTACCAATATTTCCAATATTCATCAGTTGACCCTTCCAAAAAATTCCAAAGCTTATGCACCTCAAAAGCCAAAAATATCCATAACTCATGTACCGATACTATTTCTTATGTACTTAGTATCAACCCAAAACAATCACCTAATTGTACCAGCTTACAATAACCTTTTTCCCATTTAGAAACTAACATTTTATACTATAAATTGGCTGCTGGATTGCTTGCTGACTGACTAGCTAGTTGACTTATTAGCTGGTTGGTTAAAAATCAATTCAGCTTACCCCTTCTCTGCTTTGCTTCTTTTGGGAGTTTGTTACCTGTAATGTATGGATAACTATTCCACCTAAGGGCAGAAGCTTCGTACTTTAACTCACTAGGTCTTACAACTTTAGTGCCATTTCCCCGAAATTAAACTCTCCCATGTTCCACATTTTGTGAACAACTTGGAATAACATTCATCACTGTCCTCTCACATGGTATGAGAAATGATTTGGAAATGAAATCAAAGGCTTTCAGAGTGCTTGGTGACATATTTGATGTAATTATGTTTGGTGGCAGTACAGTTCTTTTCAGTTGAATGTGATGATTACAACATAAACAAAACAATATCATGTCATACTATATCAACACGCACAAATTACATATCGGACCATTTTTGTTGAAAAAAAATATATTTTTTTAAATTATTTATATTTTGAATTTTAAAAACTAATTTTAGAAGAAAACAAATAAATAGATTTTTTTCTTAAAAAGAGAAAAATAGTTTATAAAAAAATTTTAAAAATCAGTTAATTAAATCAAATTAACTCACATTCCATATCATTTTTCCAATATTTTCATCATAGAATAACCCAAAGCTTCATTCCCATCTAGTAATGCGTTTTAATACTAAATCTGCTGCTGCAATAAGTTTTTTCTCCTTTTTATTTGGTGTTGTACTTGTGGAAATGACATTGTTGTTTCTCTGGCTTTGTTGGGGTGTAGTTGTTGGAAGGCTAGTCCCTTGTAAAAATGCAATAAAGTTTGTATTAAATCTTTGACTAATTTAATGTTGGGCAAAAAGATTGAAGGTTATCAATATTTTTTTTTGTACTGCATTATTCACTTTGCAATATCTCTTGTTGTATCTTGGTACATGACAGTTACTACATGTAATAATTTGTCCCTTACTCCGTTTCCCTAGTGGATTTAGGAGCTGGTTCATTAAAAGCTTTAACTTCAGCTTTTTTTAGGTCTACCTGGCATTTTTGGCATAGGTGGAGGAGCCATTGGACGCTCATTCTTGGATTTCCGAAAAATTGGACCTGGGACAAAGGACATTGATACTATTAAGTTGTTTCAAACTTGTCCTTGTGGTACCACTCACTGATATGTTCCTTTGGATTCATCTTAACATGGTTCATGGAATATTAGTGAGATCTCATGCCCTACATGTACATACCTTTTTGTCCAAAAAGAAATTGTGCCTATCATTTCCTTAATTTCATAGTCATTATCTCCATTGAACTCCATGTTTTCATAAGAATGATATCTTGTTGCTTTTCACAAATTTGTCCATTGCTTATGTCTCCAAGGACTTGGCAATTTCTTCATTGCTTTTCTCGATTCCTTAATCTTGTTCGTTGTTATCACTTTTATATCATCTATCATTAAAATGATAGGTTTAAACCTTGCCCCCTTTATCAAAGCATTGAAAGACTCTGATACATTATTGTCCACCATATGGGATTAGCTCTTGGTTGAGACGTATGCCCTGCACCATGTTTGAGAAGGCCACTTCAACAAATCTTTAGCTGCATTCCTTCTATGTGTTGCCACTTTATCAGTATTGTCTTTGAATTGATCTTTAAAGTAACTCCAAGCACATTTCCAGAACTTCTCCATCATTTCAGCTCTCTATTTTTTACTCCAAATCATGTGAATGTGTCTGACAAAACTCTTGTGCTCAGACTCTAGCAAATTTTTTGAAACAACATAACATAGCCCCTAGAATGGATGAATAAAGCATGAATTAACATTAAATGTCAAAGAAAAATAGTATAATAGTTAAATAAGTTTTTGAATTTGATCTTATGCATGTCTGAGATTACTCTCAATGTCTTACTATCTTTTAATTTCAGCTGATTGTGAAGATTTCTAATGGACTATCTCCAATTTTTTTTTTTGTGTTTCTTCATCTATAATTGCAATGACAATTGGAAACACTGAATCTATTGGATCAATACTAATTATAGACAATACCATACCCTTCACTATCCCTTTTAAAAATAATCCATCTAGACCAATAATTAGTCTGCAACTAGCTAATCGACCCTTTTTGCAAATGTCAAAATAAATAAACATTCATCAAAGACCCTTTCTCCGTGTGCCAATGAATTCTTACAAAACTCAATGTCCACCTTGCTACCAGATATATTTTCCTTTAGTTGGGCAACATATGAAGCAAGTCTTTTAAATTCCTCGATATAACTCTCATCCATTTGTTGCAATGTTGCCCTCATTGCTTTTTGGCATTTTGCATCACTCACATGCATCATCAACTCCTCTTCAATATCCTTCTTCATGTCATTCACTTTGTATCTGGGGTTTTTGTAGATTTTTTCTTCAAATACTTAGCAACAAATGCACTGTCACTAACTTGTTCTTGAATGTCCTAACACAGCTATGTCCAGAATTGTAAGTCTTCATAAAAAATCCCTCATTTCTTTTATCATTTGGTACATATAACAAAAATTGGCAGCCTTCCTCACATGTCATCTTAATCTACTAGGTTAATTTCTCTTATACATAAGTTTTTTGTTATTTGCAATTGAATATCTAGCAATAGCTTCTCTAAATTCAGTTGTATTTGCAAAATTAGCTCCAAGGTAAAACATTGGTTGCTTAATCTCAGCATTCACATGTACTGAAGTCCTATCCATATTCTTAAAGCTTAATTAGGAACCTTGACTTAACAGTCACTGTTTTCACTGTCATAATCTCCAACCTCATTTTCCTTACCAGCACTATCACTATCACTATCATTCTCAATATTGTAATCATCATCCTCACTCTCTTCACTGTCCTCATTGCCCTCACTAACTTCACTGTATTCAATACTCCTATCTTCATTAACATTAACATCAAGTTCTTCTAAATCAACATCATCACCCCCATTGAGATCATGAATCTGCTTAACATTGATGCTCACATTAACTTCATGCAAATGCCCTTCCACATCAGAATTAAAAATCACATTCACATCATGCATATGCTTTTTAACATCAACATTAATACCACATTCACATGATGAACTTCCACATTAGGCATTATAGTAACAATTTCTCTCTCTAACATAACTTCCTCATCATTCACCAACTTGCATTCTTTACATTCAGATCCTTATAAGGATCATCATTGCCTATAAATTTTCTAAGGAACTCCTCCATATTAGGTTCATTTTGTCCAAAATATGAATTCATCTCATCTACCACTACTTTCTCTTTATTTCTTACTTCTTTCCTTTTCCCTGTCATAATCTCCAACCTCATTTTCCATACTCCTCTCTTCATTAACATTAACAATTTAACATCAACTTCTTCTAAATCAACATCATCACCCCCATTGAGATCATGAATCTGCTTAACATTGATGCTCACATTAACTTCATGCAAATGCCCTTTCATATCAAAATTAAAACTCACATGCACATCATGCATATGTTCTTTAACATCAGCATTAATACCCACATTCACATCATGAGCTTCCACATTAGGCATTATAGTAACAATTTCTCTCTCTAACATAACTTCCTTATCATTCACCAAACTTGCGTTCTTTACATTCAGATCCTTATAAGGATCAACATTGCCTATAAGTTTTACTAGGAACTCCTCCATATTAGGCTATTCTGTCCAAAATATGAATTCATCTCATCTGCCACTACTTTCTCTTTATCTCTTACTTCTTTCCCTCTCTCTTTCCTTTTATCTGTCACTTTTTTCCTTTTATTTGATACTTCTTTCCCTTTATTTGATACTTCTTTCACTCCCTTTTGGCTAGTCCCTTTCCCTTCTCCTTCCACTACAATCAGACTATTTTATGTACCCAAATATACCTTATTATTATCCATTACATCCTAGTTCTTGTTGGGGTAGCAAATTAGTTCAGGGACATCAAATGCTTCAATATCATCAACTGAATAAGTTCGAAATATCTCTATCATATGCTTTTTTGCCTAAGTAAATCTATAATCATCTTAATCTCATCATCACTAGCAATTTTAGTCAACCCAATTCTCAACTTCTTACTAAATAATAAATAGTACATGTGATTGAAATTGTTAAATTTCAAATCATTTTCTATTAAATCCTTAAGATCAAAAAAATTAATCAAGTCAGAGTTTACACCCCTAATTATCTCACAATCCCCACCTCCAATCTTAAAACATCTCCGTAATGAATCTTAAATACAACACAATCAGACATACTGCAAATTTAAAAAAGGAACATAATCAACATCCATCATTTCAACAAAATAACACTTACAAATTTCAACTTTAAATATACCATATTTATAAACCCTAAATCCAATAGAAATCAAATTTCAACACAATCGCACATTCCTGTCTCATATACAGAGCCAAACAACCAACACCCACAGAAACTCAAATACATCATTCAATGTGGACAAACCAAACAAAAACCACAACAAACCCATTTCACAAACTATATAAAATAGAAAAACTAGTAACGGACAATCTCAGAAAAAAAGGAAAAAACCACTCATCGACCAACATCTTTGCGATAATAGTATGAGAATAACATACTTGTTCTATGTCTTCATTGTTTCCTTCTTTTTCCTCACTTATTATGTTGTCAAAACCTTCTTTTGCATTATTTTTTTGATTTATAGAGTGCTACAAAGAGACAGTAATGAGAGAGAGAACAATTAATCAGAGGGAGAATATGCCATTAATGACTGAAAGATAATGATTAGTTGTAGACATAGTGTAATTGGGTGCCAATTTTCCTTTGCATAAGTTGGATTCCCACATATCGTGCTTTAGTTAGTGAGTAATCCATGTCAGCTTAACCCTTTTTGGGGTTACAGAAAGTTAACAGTGATGAATTTATTTGGCTGTAAATTAGTGTTTAGGGCTTATTTGACTAAAAATGTATCATAGGGTGGAATTGTTATTTTCCGTAATTTCAAGAGCTAATTTATACATTTTTTTTAAATCTATCAAAATTTAACACAATGAATACAATGTATTTAAATAACGAGATTAATAAATAAATTAAATATAAGTTGAACAAGTGATACAATTATAATTTGTAATTTTTTTGGACAATCATCTTAATATAAAAATATAAATATTCTATTAGATATAATTTTTTTACAATAATTAAAACAATATATACTCTAATTTAATAATATAAAAATAATAAATAATTTTAAATAATATTATTTAATACAATTTAATATATAAAAATAATAACATATATATTAGACAAATCTAAAACAATAATAAATAAATTGAAAAAAATTAATATTGGACTAACATTTCATAAGAAGACAATACAAGTCCAATCACTTGGATTAATGAGAGGAGGTAATAATGGGTAGCATATGGTAATACGTACACAACCTTGGCATCAATTATTAATGACCAATAAAACCGGTCATCACGGCAAAACAATTTGCTGAGTGTGCAGCAAATGTTTGAAAATAAAGGCGGAAAAGGCCGGTTTTGGCTTATTTTACTCACCAGCGAATAATGATGCTCTGCCAAAAAGAAGAAGACAAATGTATATTTCCATAACAATTATGATTATTATTTTGCTTCTGTGTGATTTATTGGCAGTTGACGAAACTAGCAGATTTTGAAATGAAACATTAGTTTCACTTGGTAATTTATTTGTATAACAAAATGTGGAGACTTAAGACAGCGGCAGCAAGTGTGGGCAACAGCGGCAGATGGCTGACAAGTTTGAATAATCATGCTGGACGACAGGTGTGGGTGTACTGTGCAGATGTTGAGACAGAAGAAGAACATCTGCTTTTGGACTTGGAAAATGCTCGCTCCGCATTTCGTAATAGTAGGTTTGAGAAGAAACATAGCTCGGATCTTCTTATCAGGATGCAGCAAGTAAAATTAAAGCATATTCTCACGTTTTGTTTGATTTTTGAATCGCTTTTGTTTAATACTCTCATCTAGTTTCCAAAGGAGAGATCATATCATTTGAATCTGGCGCAAGTGAAAATCTCTCAGTTTGAAGATGTGACAGAGGAGGGTTTGACAAGGACATTACGAAGGGTATAAACTTCTATTCCGCAATTCAGGCCGATGATGGTCATTGGTGTTGTGGAAATCGGGTTAGTTTTCACCAAAATAAATAATTGTACCAAAAATTAAGACAAAGAAAAATTCTCAAGTAGTTGGTGGAGTCACAAATGGTTTTCTTTAAAAACCAACTTCCTTAGACTTTTAGAGTCTTTGTGACAGAATTTTTTTCAGATAATTTAAAGCACAATATATCACAAATTAAATGACCCGACAATAACTATTAAATAGATAATAAAGAGAACACTAGAATTTAACGAGGTTCGGTCAATTATGCCTACATCATCGGACACTAATAAAATAATATTTCACTATTTCAAAGAAATATTACAAAGTGAAATATTACAAAAGAGAGAGAAAATACAACCAATCTTAAAAGTAGAGAGATTGATGTTTTGGGATGAATTGTTAAGAGGGGGATGAAACCTTTTTTATAAGTTAATGCTATTGTGGAAAAAATACTTATTTCCGATGTGAGATTGCCACATTTCAACAAATCTTCACCTTGGTGATCTCGCAATTCCAAACAAATATTTTCTTTACAAATATTAGTAATGTCTCCAAATGCGCTTTAAAGCGCCCAATTTCAAATTCTGAAAAATATTTATCAAGTTCAAACAATGTTGGAACTTGACACCTGTCATAACTTTTGTTGTCATATCTATGGGATTTTCAGCAGTCAAAATCTTTTGAAGTAGTATCTCATCATCTTCAAGAATTTCTCATACAAAATGATATCGAACATCGATGTGCTTCGTTCTTGTATGATAAACTTGATTCTTTGCTAAACAAATAGCACTTTGACTATTACAATATACTTTGACATGCTTCTGACTAATTTTCAAGTACAACAACCCTTGAAGCCAAGTTGCCTCCTTAATAGCTTCTGAAACTGCCATATACTCTGCCTCTGTTGTAGACAAAGCAACCGTTGATTGTAAGGTGGACTTCCAACTAACCGGTGCCTTTACAAGTGTGAACACATAACCGATAGTAGATCGATATTTGTCTAAATCACATGCATAGTCGGAATCACAATATCCAACTATATACTGACCAATTTCCTCATCCCGCTCAAACATTATACCAACATCTACAATATTCTGAATATACCGTAGAATCTATTTCATAGCTTGCCAATGTCCTTTGCTAGGATCATGCATGTACCTGCTCACAACTCCAACTGCTTGTGAAATGTCAGGCCTCATATACACCATTGCATACATCAAGCTACCAACAACATTTGCATATGGAACCTTTGACATATATTCTCGTTCTTCATCACTTTTCAGAGATAAAGATGCACTGAGTTTAAAATGAGGAGCAAATGGAGTACTAACTGATTTTGTCTTCTCATTTATCCCAAAACGCTTTAGTATTTTTCTCAGATATTGTTTCTGAGTCAAACAAAGTCTCCCCAATTTTCTGTCTTTGTATATCTCCATACCGAGAATCTTCTTAGCTTCTCCTAAATCATTCATTTCAAATTCCTGATTTAGTTGAGCTTTTAATTTCTGAATCTCTCCTTCATCTTTTAAAGCTATCAACATATCATCAACATAAAGGAGAAGATAGATAAAGGAACCATCCCATAGCTTGCGCAAATATACACAATAATCATATTTGCTTTTTGTGTATTTCTGCCTTATCATAAATATGTCAAATCGTTTGTACCACTGTATTGGAAATTGCTTCAATCCATACAATGATTTGCTTAACTTGCACACCAAATTTTATTTTCCAGTAACTTTAAATCTTTCTGGTTGAGTCATGTAGATTTCCCTTTGGCAGACTTGCTAGCTTCCATATCTGATTCTTTTCAAGGGATTGCATCTCTTCTTCGATAGCCTTTCTCCATTTTTCTTCTTCCGAGCTTTGAATAGCTTCACAATAAGTGGAAGGAATCTCATCATCTACTGAAGATGTATAATTAGTCATATTTTCAAGTCGTATAAGTTTCTTAATATTTCTTTTCGGCTTTCGTAGTGCAATTGGCTCAAGTTGCTGATGAGGTTCTTGTGCTGAAACCTCTGTTTCCTCATCTGATCTATTTTCTACCATTTTCTCCACCTCTGTCGTAGGAGTAATTTTATCAGACTTTATAATTGCTGGATCAATAATTATTCTTCTATCAAACTCCACATGTTTGGGAGTTCCCTCCACCTGTTGTGGAGAACCATCTGTCTGCTTCTCTGTTACTTTTTTTAATACGGTAGACTCATCAAAGGTAATATCTCTACTAAAGATTATTTTCTTCGTCTCTGGGCACCACATTCGATATCCTTTGATACCAGAGGATATCCCCAAAAAGATAGTTTTCTTTGCCCTTTGATCTAACTTCGATTCCTTAACATGATAGTATTCAGTGGAACCAAACACATGTAAGGAATTATAATCTGTAGCAGGTTTTCTATACCACACCTCTAAAGGTGTTTTTCCATTGATAACAGTTGATGACAAACGATTAATGAGATGATATGCGTATGTTACAGCCTCAACCCAAAACTGTTTGCCTAATCCAGCATTAGACAACATACACCGAACTTTCTCCAGTAGAGTTCGGTTCATATGTTCAGTCACCCCATTCTATTGTGGTGTATTTCTGACAGCGAAATGTCGAACAATTTCTTCATTTCTGCAAACTTTCATGAAGGGATCACTTGTGTACTCTCCGCAATTGTCTATTTGAAGACACTTGATCTTTTTTCCCGTCTGAGTTTCTACCATCTTCTTCCAGATGAGAAAAAATTCTAACACTTCATCCTTTGTCTTCATCGTATACACTCATACTCTTCTTGAACAATCATCAACAAAGGTAACATAGTAGTGTTTACCTCCCATTGAAGCAGTTTTGAAAGGACCCCATATATCTGAGTGAACATAATCCAGAATACCCTTGGAATCATGGATTGCAGTGCCAAACTTCACTCTCGTTTGCTTCCCTTTGATGCAATGCTCACATAAATCTAATATGCAGGTTCGTACTCCTTGCAATAATCCTTGATTTTTCAAAAGTTTCAAGGATTTTTCACCTGCATGCCCCAAGCGCATATGCTACAATCTAGTTGTTTCTAGCTCTTGGTCATCTCTAGAAACTGTTGTTGTTGTTCCAACAACTATATTGCCTTTATAGTAATACAAGTTGTTGTTCATTTAAACTCCTTTCATCACCACAAGTGCTCCAGATATAACCTTCATTACTTCATTTTTAATGACTATAGTGAAACCCTTTCTCCCAAGGATTCCCATATAAATAAGGTTTTTCGTCAGCCTGGGCACATATCTTAAGTCTGTTAGAGTTCTGATTGATCCATCACAATTCTTCAATTGGATTGAACCAATTCCAGTTGTTTTGCAAGGGCTGTCATTTACTGTGTAGACAACTTCACCTTCAATTTCTTTAAAATCGAAAAACCATTCGTGATTGGGACACATATAGTGGCTACAGCCTAAATCCAGGATCCAAGCAGTCGAACTACTTATTGATGACATAAATGCTAATGAAAAATCTGAACCATCACATTCAGCTACAGTTGAATCTGCAACAGTCCTGCCTTTGCCAGATTTGCTTCTCAACTTAGGACAATCTTTATTCCAGTACCCATTTTCTCGACAAAAGACATATTCATCTTTGCCCACTTTGGACTTTGATCTATCTTTCTTTCCCTTGTTCTTGTTTTTCGAACGACCTCTTACTATTAAAGTTTCTGCTGCTCCACTGGTGTTATTCGTCTTGTCTTTTCTCCTCAATTCATAGCTGTATAGTGCAGCACATACTTCACTAAGAGACACCTCAACTTTCCCATGGAGTAAAATAGTTTCTAGAAACTCAAACTCCTCAGGAAGGGATCCCAACAACATTAGGGTCAGATCTTCATCTTCAAAAGTCACATCCAAATTCATCAGATCTGCTACAAATTGATTGAAATTGGTGATGTGATCATTCATCGTGGTACCGAGAACATATGTGAATTTGAACAACTTTTTCTTCATATGGAGCTTATTTTGACTTTTTTTTCAAGAGTTTTTCCTCCAGTGCCTTCCACAATTTACCTACAGAAGTTTCTTTACAAAAGGCATACTTATGCTCTCTGAACAGACACGATTGAATTGTACCACATGCCAAATGATTGATTGTCTTCCATTCCTTCTCATTTGCACCTTCTGGCTTTTCTCCCTCAATGGCAATGTCTAAGCCTTGCTGAAATAAGGCACTAGAACTTCACCTTGCCACATGCCGAAATGGCCTGTACCATCAAAAATTTCCACTGCAATTCTCATATTTGCCACAACAGTTCTCGCTAAAATTGATGAAGTAGAAACTGTTGTGTCCATCGTGAATTTTTTTCCATCTCTTGCCATTTCTTCTTTAAGACTATTTAATAGCTTTCAAATGCGGAATACCCAAGAATCCAAGGGAACTTTTCTGATGTGGAAGATCAGCTTACGCCGCAACCACAAAGCATATAACTCAGTAACCTTGGCTCTGATACCAATTGTTGTGGAAATCAGGTTAGTTTCCACCAAAGTGAAGAATTGTGCCAAAAATTAAGACAAAGAAAAATTACCAGGTAGTTGGTGGAGTCACAAATTATCTCCCTTAAAAACCAAATTCCTTAGACTCTTAGAGTCTTGGTGACATAATTTTTTTCAGATAATTTAAAGCACAATATATCACAAAGTAAATGACCCGATAATAGCTATTAAATAGACAATAAAGAAAACACCAGAATTTAACGAGGTTCGACTAATTATGCCTACGTCCTCGGACACTACTAAAATAATATTATATTATTTTAAAGAAATATTACAAAGTGAAATATTATAAGAGGGAGAGAAAATACAACCAATCTTAGAAGTAGATGGATTGGTGTTTTGGGATGAATTGTTAAGAGGGAAATAAAACTTTTTTTTATAGGCTAATGCTATTGTGGAAAAAAATACTTCTTTTCGATGTGGGATTACCTATGTTTTTATTTCCTAGTATGGTAAAGCCTCTCTACTAATAGCTTCTAATTTTGCAATTTTCCTTGCTTGGATTTCTTCTGAATCAGTGTTGGCCGGTTATTACTATCTAAACCAAAATACAGGTTATTACTCTATACATTACAGGAGCTCTTAAAGCTCTCTTGTCCAAACAAAATCAAAATGAGATGTGCATATATCTTTACAACCATCAAGTAAGCATACACATTCTTCTGCAATTTTTTTAATATCTATTAAATCTCTTGACAAGGATTGTGGATTGTGGTCAAGGCACAAGACACATTAATAATCACTTAAACCCTACTTTATTTTATTGCAGAACAAAGATAGGGGTTGGGGCCTTCATATAGAGGGCCCAAGCACCATGTTTGGTACTATTCTCAATTACGTTACCCTGAGGTTGCTTGGTGAAGGATCTGAGGCAATGGAAAAGGGACACAAGTGGATCTTGGACCATGGTGGTGCCACTGCTATTACTTCCTAGGGCAAAATGTGGCTTTCAGTATTAACTTGGTCTTTACTTTCTTGGTTTAATTATCCAATCCAATACTAGCCCCAAATATTGATCACGATATATAGGTGCTTGGGGTTTATGAATGGTCCGGGAATAATCCTTTACCGCCAGAAGTATGGTTGTGCCCTTACCTTCTTCCAGTACATCCAGGTTAGTAATAAGTTTTCAGCCACCTAATTAGAAATAAAATAGAATAAAATGCTCTCGTTTATAGTTCATTTTTTGTCCTGCTCTACTTTCTATCTACAGGAAGGATGTGGTGCCACTGTCGAATGGTGTATCTACCAATGTCATATCTATATGGGAAGAGATTTTTTGGTCCTATCACCCGCACAATTCTATCATTAGAGAGGAAATTTATATAGTTCCATATCAGAAAGTAGATTGGAACATAGCTCGTAATATGTGTGTTATGGTTCTGATATGTTTGCTTCAGATTTATGCTCTAACATTGTGTATAACTTACTTTTTTGGATTATATTATAATAATAATAATAATAATAATAATAATAATAATAATAATAATAATAATAATAATAATAATAATAAAAAACTCCACTTACAGCTCCAACTTTTCTCAGCTTTATTGTCATTTGTTGTTGATATGGGGCTTTGTGTAAATATTGGTAGGAAGATTTGTACTACCACATCCGCTAATTCAGGATATTCTCTGGGCATCTCTGCACTATATATGAGCCAATTTTTACATGTTGGCCTGCTACTAAGTTGACGGAGAGAGCTTTGCAGACTGTAATGCAACATATTCATTATGAAGATGAGAATACTCGGTACATTTGAATAGGGCCTATCAACAAGGTATGCATGGAAAAATTTTGATGATGCTCTCCTGTTTTAAGTGGAAAACGAATATTTATTTCAAACGTACCATTCTGCAACTTCTTCAATCTCTATTCTATTTACTCGATTAGGCTTTAGCCTATTTTCATTTGTCTAGCTTCATGGAATCTTGATTGATAGTTATGTGATGATGCAGGTGTTGAATATGCTCTGTTGTTGGATAAAAGATCCACACTCAGAGGCATTTAACTTCATCTTCCAATAGTCTTTGATTATCTATGCATAGCAGAAGATGGCATGAAAATGTAGGTTCATATATGGGGCCAGTGTTATTAGAATCATTCGATTCATGATTCGAATCGTCCGATTCATATCGATTCATGCACAAAAAGAGTCAAATCTTAGAGAGAATCACCATTAACACAGAATCGTAGGAGAATTAGAGGAATCGATGGAGAACCGGAGGAATCACTTGATCGTTCGATTCACTCCAAAAAGTTCAAAAAAAAAAGAAGCACAATCCTTCTAGAACTGAGATTGCGTGAAGAAATAAAAACTTCCTAAAGCAGAATCGTGAAGAAATAAAAAAAACTTCCCTTTTTGGAGTTTAAGCGCTGAAGAGTTGAAGAATATATATTCCCGATCTCCCTCGTCCATGCTATTTTGGAAGTTAAAGTGAAGAAATCTGGATTTCTGGAGTTTCTCATACTTGGGTGTTGAAGAAATAGGCTGAGTGAAGGAGAGAAGAGAAGAAATCTGGAGTTGGAAGTGAAGAAATCGGGACTTGAAAGAGGTAGAGAAGGTGATTTTGGAACCTGAGTTTTTTTTTTCTGGGTTAACAAAAGTGTAAATAGTTAATGGCACTGCACATTGTATATTTCAAAAAAAAACATTGGATTCATGAGTCAATCATCATACAACCACACTGCAAGGGACTATAATAATTGAACTTTCTTTATTAATAAATAGTTGAACACTGTTTGTGAATAAAAAATAGCTAAATATTTTTTTTGAATAAAAAATAGCTAAGCATTATTTTTTTTGCTGTAAATGTCATAATTCTTTCTAATATATCATGACATATATGAACTATAAATAGAATTTTTAGTGAGAAATTGATTTTAAAAAAACTTTTAAACTTAATTAGTGTGCAATTCTAAATTTGTTTGTCAACTAATTATCATTGATTTTTTTCTCAATTTTTTTTTAATTTTTTTCTATAATTTTTATCTACCATAAATTTTTATTACAATTTTATGGTATTATATTCGCACTAATTTCTTAATGAGGTTGTTGATAGCCATGCTTATGTCATAGAATCTAGAATTTGATTTATTGTTCATTTTTATATTGTTTAGCATATGGAATATTTATTTTCAATCTAAATCAGTCAATTATAATTTGTTAATTATTAATTATTAATTTGTTAATTTTTTTCAAATTATATAGCATATTTGTTTTTCTAAATTGCAGGCTTTAAATTATATGACTTCTAAAAAGGGAAATTCAAAGGCTAGTGATCCTACTAGGGAACATTGCTCTCAAATTAATGGAAATAGAATGAATCTAAAGTATAACTATTGTGGACTTGAAAGATGAGAGGGATAAATAGAATGAAACATCATTTAGCAGGTGATCATGATAATGTTGCTCCTTGTACTCAATTTCCAAAAAATGTGAGAGAATTATGTATTAAAATTTTAGGACAATTAGAAATAGAAAAATCTACAAATGCAAAAGAATGGTTTCAAGAAATAGATGAGGGGCAAGAATATCAAATTTTAGGTGGAAAAAGAAAAATTATAATGGATGCATTTGTAACTAAAGGAAAAGGTGTCAAACAACAAACTTTGAATGCAATTGTTAAAAATAAATAATCTGTAATCCAAAGCATATGTAGATTTTTATATGGGCATGCATTACCTTTTGTCTTAGTGAAGAGTTCATTGTTTGCTTCTATGGTGAAAAAAATTGGTGAATATGGTAGGGGATTAAAACCTCATAGTTATAATGAGGCTAGAGTCACATTTTTGAAAAAAAAAGTGGACAATGTGAATTTGATATTAGAAAAATATAAAAAGGAGTGGAGAAAAACTGGATGCACTTTGATGTCTGATGGATGGTCAGATAAAAAGAATAGATCTCTCACTAATTTCTTAGTTAACAGTCCAAGTGGTACAGTTTTTCTTAAATCCGTGGATACCTCTGATGTGATAAAAGATGCACATAAATTATTTGAGTTGTTTGACTCGCTAGTGGAGGAAATTTGAGAGGAAAATGTTGTTCAGATGGTGACGGATAGTGCTTCAGCTTATGTAACAGCAGGTGATTTGTTAATGCCAAAGAGAAAAAAAATATTTTGGTCTCCTTGTGCTGCTCATTGCATTGACAATATATTGGAGGATATAGGTGAATTGTTCATCTTCAAAGATACAATTAGTAAGGCTAAGGAAGTTTGTATTTATATTTATAGACATTCTTGGGTTCTTGCCTTATTTATGAAGTATTCCAAGAAAAGAGAGTCAAAAAGAGTCGGGATAACAAGATTTGCTACATCATTTCTCACAATGAAGAGTTTTGAGGAAAATAAGCTTCCTCTTAGAGCTATGTTTGCATCGGAAGAATAGGCTAAAAGTCAATATGCTTCTAAAGTAGAAGCAAATAAAGTGGGGGCAATATTATTATCTGATGATAAATTCTAGAAATCAATCAAATTTTGTTTGAAGTGTGTTAATTCACTTGTTAAAGTTTTAAGACTTGTTGATGGCGATGCAAAACCAGCAATGGGTTATATATATGAAGCTATGGATAGAGCAAAGAAACAAATTGCAAAAAATTTTAATCATCAAAAAACAAAGTATCAACGCATTTGGGACATTATTAATTTAAGATGGGATTTACAACTTCACAAACCACTTCATGCTGCAGGATATTTTCTTAATCCTAAGTAAGTATTTCAATTTTTTTTTCAAATTTATATTGTAAACACCAAAAATAGAAAAAAATTAACTTTATTTTTATTGTGTTTTTATAGATTTCAATATGATATTTCATTTGATGCGGATATGGAAGTAAAAGTTGGCTTATACAAGACAATAGAAAAAATGTTTCCTAATATTGAATCAATGATTAAAGTTGATCAACAATTAGAGAAGTTCAAAAGAGGAGAAGAAACATTTGGCATGAGCATGACTATTTTGACTAGAGATAAGAAACAACCAGGTATTATTTTAATTTGGTATTTATTTGTTAGATTATTAAGTTTTGATTTGAATGTTTTTGTCTATAAAAAAAATCCACTTGACTCTCATTTTTTTTAAATTTTAGCTTTATGGTGGGAAAGTTATGGGGAAGAATGTAAAGAGCTTCAAAGTCTTGCAATAAGGGTTCTAAATCTCACATGTTGTGCTACAGGATGTGAGAGAAATTGGAGCACATTTGAGCATATCCATTCCAAAAAAAGGAATCGTTTAGAACAACAAATATTGAATGCTCTTGTGTTTGTGAAATACAATATTCAACTTGAATTAAGGCAAGCAAAAAGATAGGCAAAAGGTGAGACATATGATCCTATTTGTTTGAGTGATATGGAGTCCGATGATGAATGAGTTACCGAAATCGAAGAGTCTTGTCTACCGGTAGACAATTCATGGATGGATGTAAATGAATGTTTTGAAGATGATAGAGGAGTTGGGCCAAACACTAAAAGAAAACGAGGTATTATTAAAAAAAATTTATGAATTTTATTTTTTAAGAATAAATAGGACTATGAAACTTTAAATTAACTTCTCATATATTTATGTTATATGGTTCATATTGTATAGAGCCAATGAACTTAAAGCATGATAGACAAGACAAGGGACAACCTATCGAAGATGAGACGATTGAAGATTTAGACATATTTCACGATGGTGAATCAAATGAAGATGAAGGAGAACAAGCGGATTTGGTTATGTTGGAAAACAAAAATAGTGATGAAGATGATGATTCCCTTGAATATGAAGATGATGTCTTTATAGATTAGTTTTATTATAGCACAATTTAGATTTTAAATTTTTACTTATTTTTTGAATATGGTTAATTGGGGATGAATGATAGTATTATTATTAACATTGTTATATTTAAAGTTATGAAATATATTATTTCTAATTAATATTATCAATGTGAACTAAATCTTACGATTCGATTCGATTCTCAAATTTCGATTCACAAAATTACAATTTCGATTCTTGATTCGAATCTCGATTTGACAACTATGTATGGGGCACATCTGTTGGAGATAACAAGTTTTGTTAACTATGCTGAGAAATTTATATTTGAAATTCTGCAGGGTTACAATGGGAGTCAATTATGGGATACTGCTTTTGCTGTCCAAGCAATTATTTCAACTAATCTTGGTGAAGAATATGGTACAACTTTAATAAAAGCACACGAGTACCTAAAAAAACTCACAGGTTCTGATCTTTGGAGGTCAATCAACCATATTAACTAATTGGTTTCCTCCATATTCAGCCAAACTTAATGTTTTTATAGGTCTTAGAAGATTGCCTTGGAGATCTCCATCGCTGGTATCACCACCTCCAAAGGAGCATGGCCATTCTCTACTGCAGATCATGGGTGGCCCATCTCTGACTGCACTGCAGAAGGATTGAAAGTAAAAAAGCTAACAATTTTAGCTTGAGACCTGCATTCTCTTTTACTTTTTTGGTAACATATATTTCCTTTTACAGGCTGTTCTACTGTTATCAGAACTTCCAGCAGAAATAGTGTGGGAACCATTGCATGTAAAGCAGCTGTATGATGCCGTAAATGTTATACTTTCCTTACAGGTAAATTTGTTTGTTTGCTTTGCTTTTGTACAAAAGTTAGATATGATTTTCTTGCTTTAGATAGCATTCTATTGGTTCCCTGAACTTTCATGTCTGTGGAACTACTGCAGAATAATGATGGTGGCTTTGCAACATATGAATTGACAAGGTCCTACAGGTGGTTAGAGGTAACAAGCTTTATGTGCTTGGGCTGTTTCTCAAAATTTTTATTGAGAATATGCGATTGACTTGACATGTTCCTGATAGTTTCAGATATAGTTGATATAGTTTGCCAATTTTGGTTTACCATGATTGTCAGACATTTCATATGTGATTGAATCTCCGTTTTTGTTTTTTTTTTTCTACTGAACATATTTGCAGCTTTCGTTATGTGTTGTTTCTATTCTATTGCAGCTAATCAACCCTGCTGAAACTTTTGGTGACATTGTCATTGATTATCCGTAAGAATTCAGCGCATTTCAACGTTCATTGTTTGGGTATGAGAGTTTTATTACTTTCATGAAATTCTAACTTGAAGTTATAAACTGAATGGTGACAAAGATATGTAGAATGTACATCGGCAGCGATCCAAGCATTGACATCATTCAAGAAATTCTGTCCTGGGCATAGAAGGGAAGAAATAGATAACTGCATTGCTAAGGCTACAACGTTCATAGAAAAGGTTCAAGCAACGGATGGTTCTTGATAGGTTTGTGTTCTATTCCTATATGTACTTGATATTTTGCTTTCGTTCGCTAGTTCTGCCTGGACAATGAACTTTGCGGCCTGCAACTAACTACAGGTACAGATCTTGGGGAATCTGCTTGACCTATGCTGGGTGGTTTGGGATAAAGGGTTTGGTTGCTTCTGGTAGGACATACAAGACTTCCTACAGCATTCGCAAAGCTTCTGATTTTTTGCTGTCCAAAGAACTCTCAGCAGGTGGTTGGGGGGAGAGTTATCACTCATGTCAAAACAAGGTTTGTCACCCATAATATGTCACATGTTCTATGATTTTCATGTTGAGCCTTGCCTAGTAGATTTGTGGGCCAGCTGGAACTCCATCGGCCCAGTCATATTTGAAGGTACTGATCCATAGTTGTTGACAGATGTGGTTTTGTATGTTGGGCCGGTTGGCCTTGATCTGCTCCATGGCTGATTAGCTGTTATATCATGGGCCTGATGTGAATTCAGATGGGCTTTTCTCCAAAATGGCTTAAGCCGCCGTCCTCCACTTCCTCCTCCTTCTCTTTCTTCTCTCTTATTCATTCATCAATTTCCAACATTGCATCATGTATGAATCGTTTAGGTGAAGCAATTCATCTTTCAGGCATAGAGATGGAGATGTGAAGTTCATTGATGACCCATTAGGCATGGCCATTTAAAAGATCCAGATGTTGCAAATTTAATAGCACCTGATGCTAAGGGAATCGTTTCAATTTCTTTTTGAATTGGTGTATACAAATTTGAAAGACAACAGACCACACATAGTGAATACTGGATTGGCTATGTTGGCACTGCTTGAAGCTGGTCAGATATATTTGAATCCATTGCATTACTTCCATAATATGATGGTAAACTAGAGTAGAAGTTCTGCACTTTGTGGAACTTAGCAGTTTCTGATAACAACCGGTTACCAGAATACGATAATTTTTCCAACAAATTCTCTTCCTATTTTACATGATAATTCTTCCCTTTTCGTTTCCTTTGTTAAAGGCGGAGAGAGACCCAACACCATTGCATCGAGCAGCAAGAATATTGATAAATTCTCAAATGGAGAATGGAGATTTTCCTCAGGAGGTAAATCAGTATTCTAATTTTCAGAAATTGCTTGCACAAGTTTTATGGCTCCATCTGTACAAGTTGTAGTGTAAGTAGAAAGTTAATAATATATGGATTTGCAATTATCATGCAAGTGCGGTCAAGAGAGTTGAAATGTTTGTAATGGTACATATAAATTTGATTATAGGAGATAATGGGAGTTTTCAACAAGAATTGTATGATCACCTATTCTGGATACCGGAACATTTTTCTCATTTGGGCCCTTGGGGAATACCGTCGCAGGATTCTGCAGCCTCCTCCTTTGTAACTATTGGTATTATTTCTTGTATTAATCATCCAGCTGATTGTTTTTTTTTTCCTTTCTACACGTATTTGTGGATTTGCTGCCGATATTTTTGAGGCTGAAATTTGATTATGTAGAGTTTTAAGTATTGGGAGATTGTAGTTTATCATTACTTAGTATAACTTTCATTTTTTTTGCTGAAGAAACTTGATTCTTAAATTCCCATTTCTACATTCTCATAGTTCTTTTATAATGGTAGTTAGACACAGGAAAATGATGCTTTCTGTCTAGAAGGAATTGGGCTAAAACTGAAGGGGAAAATTGGGACTAAAGCCTTTGGTTGGGTTTAATCATGTAGATCTGTTTTATTATTATTATTTTTTGAAAAACAAATCAGGATACACCATGTAAGGTGTCACGGGGCCATTACTCTCTCCCCAAAATATCGATCTGATAGGGTGTGCAGCGCCACCCGCTTATATCCAGGACTCGTCCCCTTCATCTATCCGATGTGAGATTGAAGTCTGTGATATTCTTCCCCACCCAATCCTGTGACGCCCTCGTCACAGTGGGCCTCCTGCCTGCCCCAAATCCGGGGTGCTTGGCGAGACATCGGAATCGGATCTGGGTCGGCTCTAATACCATTTGTCACGGGGTCATTACTCTCTCCCCACAAGATCGATATTTTGGAGAGAGAGTAATGACCCTGTGACAAATGGTATTAGAGCCGACCCAGATCCGACTCCGATGTCTCGCTAAGCACCCTGGATTTGGGGCAGGCAGGGGGCCCACTACAGGATTAGGTGAGAGAGAATATCACATATTTCAATCACACATCGGATAGGTGAAAGGGACGAGTCCTGGCTATAAGCGGGTGGCGCTGCACACCCCACCAAATCGATATTTTGGAGAGAGAGTAATGGCCCCGTGACAAAGGGGAATGAGATATTTAATTTGTAGTAGAAGGGACCACGTCCAAGATATCAAGTACTGCTATTAGGATTAAGGGACGATATGTAGATCTGTTTTTAATCATCATTGACGAGTTCTTAATTATATTTAATAAATATAAGCTTACAAAAGGCAATTAGACAATACATTGGAAAAGATAAACATTTGATATATATATATATATATATATATATATATATATATATATATATATATATATATATATATATATATATATATATATATATATATATAATTTTTTTTTCTTGGAGAGAACAAATACAAAAAAGAGCAGAATCTATCCATGTGGTTGGATGGGTCTAATAAAAAAAATATACATCCATGTTGTATATGTGTGTGAAAATCAAAAAGTTTGGGAGGGCAATGGAACTCGCTTTCGGTATTCAGCTATAGCCCATAATGGATATATATTTCTGTATGCTGCATAGTGTAACATGCAATTCTTCATGAATACACCCGTTATCTCCTGTCATATTCAATTACAATTAATTAACATCATTTTCTTATTTTTCAAATTTATAAGGAAAAAAAACACGAAGTTTACCTGTTGAGGAAAATCACCGTCTTCCAATTGGGAATTGATGATTAGCTTTGCAGCTCGGTGAAGAGGTGCAGGGTCTCTATCCATCTATTATCCATGAAAATTCATATATACTTATTTGAAAACAGAACTAAACAGAAAAATGAATGTGTAGTACGGACACTGACCTGGCCACCAGAAATTAGACCCATCAGGGCCCAAGCAGTATGTACCAAATTGGATCGATTTCTTTCAAGAGGTACGTATTTCTGCAAATTTAGTTCATTTTTGCTGAACTTTTAGTTTACATGAAGAAATTATGTTGAATTATTATCGTTGTTTTTTTTTTGGAAAAAATGAATATTACCTTCTGAGGGCAAGAAAGATAGCTTTCTCCCCAACCTCCATCCTGTTTTTGAATATTAAGAAGAAAATCAACCCCTTTCCTCATAGCTGCACTATTTTTGCAAGTTTTTCCAGCAGCAGCAAGTCCTCCTAGTGCAAACCATGTCCCATAAGTGAAGCAAACTCCCCAATTTCCATACCTGATCATCATTCATCTCAATTTTTTTCTTTTTTTTTTTTAACTTAAATTTAACAGATTAAATTTAAAAATTAAGAAGGGAAGACATACCATCCACCCTCTGATATTTGTACATTCTCCAGGTATTTTACTGCATTAGTGATGAAATTTTCAATCTCCTTCTTTCTATGTCCTGGATATAATTTCTTGAATAATACTAATGCATGGATTGCAGATGCTGTGCACTCTACATATTCATGTTCGATCACAATATCCGCGAAAAATTCTGTAGGATTCAGCAGCTGCAAAGGAAGGAAAAAACACATTTGGCCATCAGATCTCAATTTAATTCATTTTTTTAAAAGCATAAAAAATTAATAATATCAAAAGTGACTCACTTCCAACCATTGTTGAGCCCCAGCAGGCTCCCATGCTGCTAGACCTCCATTTTTACTCTGCAATTATATAGGATGATTAGATATTCTGTTTGTGGGAGCAAATTAATTATATGCTAAATACCGTAAAACAAAATCATTGGCACCTGGAGAGAAAGAAGAACATTGACAGCATTATACAATTGTTGGGAGTCCATTTTCTTACCAACAATTTCTGGTGGCATCATTGACAAAAGTAGGCAGCACTGTGGAGTTTAACAAAAGTTTGATGAGTCTGAATCATTTATTTTTTTTAATATTATTTATTGTAATTGGTTGAATGCAACAGAGCATGACAATTACCTTTAATCCTTCAGCAGTGCAATCAGAAACTTGCCATCCATGATCTTGGTCAGAGAAAGTCCATGATCCCTTTGAAATATGCCTATACATGCTCTTGAAGTCGTCTGAAGGATTGTCCTTTACTTGAGATTTCTTTATAAAATCATGTCCTCTCTTCAACACTTCTCCAATTTCGTCCGTGAGATTAGCAGCAAGCAAGGCCTGAATGGCGAAACCCGTATCCCACTGCTGACTTCCGAAACTCTGTTAAATACGGACATATAGAAAATTAAGACATTAGCTGTATTTTCTTTTAAATTTGGAACATATGAAAAAGAGAATGTAAGCTTATTTGATGTGGGAAGGAGGGAGTAAATTTAGATTAATACTGACCTGCATTTTCATGCCATCTTCAGCAACCCATAAATAATCAGGGACCCTGGCGAGATGTTTCTTGAAGTAATCGCTATTAGGATCTTCAGCCCAGCAAGCAAGCATGCATAACACCTATTTAAATTCAAGGCAGCAAAAAAGAACTTGGGTTATTGTATTGTAAATAATAGTAAATAATAAGCATTAATTGTCTTAACCTTTTCTACACAGCCAATAGTAATGTAACGGCTGTTTTCATCTTCGTAATGAATGTGGTTCATAGTGACTCGAAGTGCCTTGTCTCTAATAATTTTGTTAAAGGGCCAACGAGTAAGAAAAGGCTCCATGAATATGTAGAGCGAATCCCACATCAAATCTTGAACCAAGGGATGAGGATAGTAGAGGTCCTCCTGCAATTTCATTAATTTAAGAATAGTGAACATATATATGTGTATATATATAAGAAATTGAAAAGAATTAAAAAAATCAAAGATCACTGACTGGGGCACATTGATGACGGGTTCTAGTCCAATTGATTTGATGATAAGGTTGAGTGTGGAGTTCTTGTCTCAATTGAAGAATGAGAGGAGTAATTGGGCCAACAAATCTTTTTCCATATAAATAAGACATTGGCATGTAAACCATCCGACAGTAACACCACATTTTGGCTGCATGATATCACCCATTTATAATTTATTTCAAATAATAATTGGAACGTCATTTAAAACTCTGCTTCATTTATTATTAATGAACACATGTACATATACATATACTCACCTGGATGCATTGGAAGAAATGAAGGAAGAATCCAAAATTCAGGGGGCATTGGGTTGCTTCCAGACCACTCATACACACCAAGTATCTATATGACAGGTTGAATTTTATTTTTATTTTTTAAGAATCATAAATTAAATATATTGTTTTAAGATGGAATTAATGAATGAATATGTAATGAATGAAATTAATAAATGAAGAAATTACCGAAAGCCAAGTCTTTCCCCAAGAGGGAATAAAAGTAGCACCACCATGGTTGTGTATCCAAGTTCGAGCTCGGGCACAAGCATTGTTGAGACCACCATCAGGTCCTTCCCCAAGAATTCGCATGCATATGTAACTCAGAACTGTGCAGAACATGGTGCTGTGACCCTCTATGTGTAGCCCCCACCCCCCATCTTCATTCTGCATCCATTTCACTAATATGTTCATTAATTACCTAGCAATATAGTTTTATCTATACGTATGTTTTCATATAATAATAATAATAATAATAATAATAATAATAATAATAATAATAATAATAATAATAAAATATAAAAGTCGTACCTGATGACAATAGATGTAACGAAGGATTTCCTTGCGATGCTCAGCAGGGAACAGAGTGTCCAAATGTCCTGTTATGTACAAACACATGACCTGCATTCATTCATTCAATCCCCGGATTAATTAGTGCCTAAAAATTTAATTAATCAATTAATTGAGTTTGTGCGTAAGCAGGAAATAAATAATAATTAAGAAGGTGGTGGTGGAATGCTGACCAAGGGAGGAAGGAAGAATAAGGGCCCAGAATTTTCTGCGGGCCAATGTCCATCAGAAGCCTGCAGAGCCGAAAAGAGGTGAACAGCCCTTCTCAATGCCGCTGTCGCCTTCTCGTATGTTACGTCTTCATCCTCCCTTATCTTCACTTGAGGTATTGTTTGTTCGAATTCCTTCTCTCCTAGAAACTGTCATATTTTTATTTTATTATTTATTTATTTTATTATATATTATAAATAAACTATATTCGATTCCACTTGACTCTATAGTCAATACACATATCAATATCATGCCAAAGCCTAGCCAACGCACCAGTACCACCAATGGTGTTTGGGCTTTTTGAAGTTGAGCATTGGCACACTTCTTCCGCCTAACTTTCCCATTTATTTCCACTTCTATACTCATTGCATCGTGACATGCATATCGTCTTTTGAGTTTTTACAAGCACAATCATATTTTGTCGCCAAATATAAAATTTTTCGCCACAAGCATATTTTGTCAACACATGTAAAGATTATGTAGCCTAAAATATAACACCTAGACAATATCTATTTTTCTTTTAAAAAAAAAAAAGAAAACAAAGGAAACGAAAAGAAAAACGCAAGATTGATTATTTTATTTTCCATATCAATATGTAATTCAGAAACACAGATATGTATATATATTCCTTACATATTGTTATATAAAAATATTCAGAAGTGAAAGGATATTAGCCGGTCAATCCATATAATGAATTTTAAAGGACAAAAAAGGCCAAGCCCCATGAATATATGATCACCGAAGTAATAGTATTTTTTTTTTTTGGGTACAGAAGTAATAGTATTTTGATTGCACAGAGGAGACATGGAGCTTCAAATCTTTTGTTAAGTTTTTTTTTTTTCCTCAAAATCAATTAAAAATAAGAAGAAGCTTATACATAAATATAATTAAAATCATCAAATTAGTCTAATGGAAATGTTAATATACAGATAATTAATAATTAATATTATGAAACCCAGTAGCATAAAATAAAAAGAGAGAGAGAGAGAAGGTAAATGACCTGCATACGCCAGAGAAGATCAGAGCTGGGCTTGACTTGAAAACGATGGTCGTAGAAATAGCGACGGGCGTGTTCAACCTGAGCAAGCTCCTCAGGAGTACCAGCATTGGGGTCGAATTCCCATGTCTGCCTTCCCACATAGTTGTTTGTGCTGTATAGGTATTCCCCACCCTGTGCAATCTTTAGCCTCCACATTCTATTTTTCTTTTTCACTTAATTATGCAATCTGTTTCTGATTATTATATATGAATATGATTAAAAAAACAAAAACAAAAATACTTTGATGTGTTGGTAGCCTAGCTTAATTAGCTTGTTATAGATTCAGCTGCTGCCTGCAAAACCAATTTATATATATAGTCAGTTAATAAATTACATAATTCCCAACGAACCTTTCGGCCATAATCAGATATGTACCTGTTAAACTTACGGCTCGGACACAAGTAATTAACTGCAAGGATCACAAAGCTCTAGCTTTTATTAATTTCTTCTGATGCATGTATACTACGTACAAATTCTCTTTGTAATTGAAGATAAGATATTATTATTTAAGCTTATAGATTGATAATCAAGGAGATTTAAAGGGCGTGGATTTTTGTTTACTTTTGTGTGGAAACAAGGGGAAAAAAAGAAAGAAAAAGAAAGCAAGGATACCTTTATATAATATTTGGGCTATTACCAACAAATATAAGGCTATTCCGTGAATTTTGAGTTTTTCTCAGCCTTCTGTCTGCTTTATAGACACATATATCATATCATATCATATGGCCCCACTCTTACTTTTTTGCTTAATTTGTTCCTTTTCTTATCGTTTTCTATTTCAAGTCGAGTTTTAACCAATATATACATCCACTCTCTTCATTATATTCCTCATCTCAACCTTTTTTGTTTTATATATACGCTCTCTTTAACTTTTATTTTTCACAAATATCTATGAACTCTTTTCCCTATTAATCACGGTACTTTTTTTATAAATTAAAAAAAAAAATCAGAACAAGGTAAAGTTTATTATTAAATCTTTTAACTCTTGAATAGAAAATAGCTTGTAATTCATATGCAGGGAATTAACAGTGAAGTTGGTTAAAAGTGCATAATTTGTGACACGTATAAAATGCCAACAATCTTGAAGGTTGACAAAAATTAAGGAAGAAAATGGGAATTGACTAAGCTTATTATTATGATTATATACACACTACAAATCCTTGCTGCAATTTTAAAAGCTAGTAACAACCCATTTTATTTTCTTTTTATTTTTTTCAAAAGAAATCTATATATATAGTTCATTATTATTATTATTATTGCAATAATATCGATTAATTGAGGTTTTAATTCAGAGGTGTAAAAAAATTACTAATGAATTTTCTATAATCGAATATGAATAGATATATAAGAAAAACAAAATCAGGAATATATATTTGGAGAAGATATATGGCATTGGCAGTTGAGAGGCCAAATTAAATTAAAATAAGGCGATATACAAAAAGTCGACGTAAACTATAAATATTTGTGTGAATTAAACAAGGTAATTCTTTTTCAATTACATTCTCCATCTTAATTAAACATTAGATAAGTACTACCAGAAGAAAGAGGACATATCATGTCCATATTTGATAATTTATTCAAAAACAACGGCCGTTCAATTCGATAAATGGATTCCATCACAAAGGAGTGGGGGTTAATAATATAAATGGTATCAAATTTTGTTGTTTTGATACTAAATTTTTTAATTGTTGTAGATTAGTACTAATTTTTTCAAAAATATTGCAATATAGCACCAAGATTCAATTTCTGATTAAAAAATAATCTGACAACTAGAAAATATAGTCAGCATGTTACGTAATGTGTTTTTCAGCTGTCATGTTATTGTATTAATATCAAAAATTAGATTTGGGTATTACATTACAACTTTTTAAAATTTTTTAATACTAATATATAATAATTAAAAATTTGGTATCAATTTGTAATAAAAGACAAATTTTAGTATCATTTATGTATATATATAATTTCTCATTAATAGGATTGAACTAAGCATCTTTCAATTTTGTTTATATTGCACATAGCAGCTTTTCAAGCCGTTAGATTTTGACATTTAAACACAGACGTGAACAGATTTATTTGTATGTTAAATATTTGGGATAAATTGTCAAAAAAAAAAGTTAAATTTGACGAAAATAATAGGCAGAGGTGACCAATTTAAAAAAATAAATTAAGTGTCTAATTTAAAATGAGTTAAATACTTTTTTTTTGAAATTATCCCTAAATAATTAATGTGATGATGCAGATTTACCGGCTAATTTAGAAGAATCTGAAGTTTGGCTTGCATCAGAAATTAAATTTGACTTCAGCTTTGTGTGGGATAAATATAAAAAACTGGTAGAAATCAAATAAGCGCATATTATCATATCATATTTATGTATAAAATAATTAAAAAATAAATTAAAAAGCCTATGTTATTAATTGTTAATTAGATTTTATTTATCAAGTTTCACTGGAAAAGTGGAAACTCCAATTCCATTTCAGTCCTAACTTATTAATTGATCGTTACCTATTGAATGATCTGACTGAAAATTGATAATAATTTCTCCTTTACATGTTCTAAAAAATGTCGAATCAAAATGTCAATTTCTTACCTAATTTTGTAAATAAAAGTTAATTAAGTTCAATCTAATAATTTTTAATTAAATGAACGCATAATTTTGTATTTTGTGATTCATTTAGTCCAATTTATTAAGGACAAATTGACTATATTCACCAAATATTTTACATTAAAACCTCTCAAAGCCTCATATAAATGATATATATATATATATATATATATATATATATATTTCATTTTAATAACTTTGTCAAATTTTTTATTTGACTCTACGAACAAAAAAATCCACTTGCAAGAAGAAGGAAATAATTAATTAATCTCTCCCTCTTTCTGCATTTCATTCAGCAAATTCATTCTTAAGTCTTACCTACTTGATATTATAAATTTCTAATCTTGCAACTTGAAACAAATTTCTTCTTCCTTGCTTTTTTAGTTTTTTTTTTCCACAAGGAGACCATGCATGTAAAGTATATAATGATGTTATATTGTTACAGAATTGAGAGTTCTTTTCAAAATATATATAATTCTGACTCATAAAAAGAAAATCTAGAAAAGCAATCAAACTAATTTTGCATATGCATGCTATCAACAAAATTAATTAAAATTATTATTTTGGTAGAAAATAATTTGAACTTTGAAAAAATTTTCAATTATTATTTAATTATAATTATATATATATAAGTCCCCTAGTCTGGTCTTAGTCTCCTTAAATTAATATTGTTTTATTCCTAACTAATCAATCGCACAAACAAAGATAATATGTTTAAGACTTCATAAGTGCAACTTTACCCAACTTAGGATCAACAATATAACAACGACTTGGTTGGTGTTTTTATTTTATGTAACAAAAGTTGACTTTGGATCTTTCTGATATATATTGGATTGGACACTTTTACTTTGTGGAAGTTTCATGCATATGGTGTATATTGCTGTAATTTATAGGGGAGACTTCGTAGTTTTTGGTTCCTTTGACAATTAAATAAGGAAAAAGAAAAAAAAAAAGAAGTTGACCTATGATATGAACTTCCAAGTATAAAATTCAAAGATGAACAATTTCATCATGTGTTTTGTTGTCACAACTCACAGCATCTATCTTTTTCCACCCACACAAAATTAACTAGGCCCGCCATCAATTTAGGATTTTAATCGTTTTTCTCACCAAATTTCTGACTTCCCAAAAAATAAAGTAAAATTTACACTCTTTTTGATGTTGGAATTCAAAATGTAAAATTCATTATTTGTAAATAAATTTCAAGTATAATTGATTTGTTATGAATTTTTATATTTGGTACTATGCTAAAACTTGTGAATTGTATTTCACATAATCATCTTTGAAATAAATTTAATTACAATTGAAAATTCATTTCCTAATTAAAATACTCTTTGATATAATAACCTTATAAATCTATTTTTAATTTCATTGTGTATCGTTATCTATCCTATTGCTATACAATGAACAGGATTTAGTTCAACCTATATATATATATGGTAAGCTAAATCTTAATTATTCCTTTAAATTATTGCTCTTTGTAGGACTTATATCCTATTCCCATATGGTTTGGGGTTTGATTTTCATACAATTTCAGGATTACTGATAAGTGGAGGTGGGCGCATTTTAAAATTGGTCGAATAAGATAGAGATACAAAAGCAATCGCTACAACAAATTAAATTTAAGGCAATGGTTTTAATTTATTTATTCTCACTGTATTTAAGTTATACAAACTCAATATTAGAAAAAAAAAATGTTGCATTCCAATTCCAAGGATAATATATATATATATATATATATATATATATATATATATATATATATATATATATATATATCAAAATATTAGTATATTATCATGTATCTTGGTGAAAAAAAAAACCCACACATACACGATTATTATGTTAAAATAAAAGAAATATAATTTTATTTGTTTTTTACTTTTATAATATTGTTATATTAAGGGCGTTTAAAAAAAAAAAAAAGCAGGGGTGATCCGAAAATGGCAACTACTTGAGAGGTAGAGATCGGATCTAGAGAAGTGAAGAGATGAGAGGGGAGGGTTATAAGAGTTTTTAGATGAAAGGGACGTAGAAGGAAAAGAGGTTAATTTTGCCAAAAAAAAAATGTCGTTTAAGTTTTAAAAAATTAATTTGGAATTTTCACCCATTTTGATGGAATTATAATTATTATGCTGAATCAAAATCATAGAATTGAATTTCTTACTTTTTTTTCCATCCAAATATAAGAAATTAAATTTTAAATAGATTCTAAAAATTCGTTTATTCCAAACATTACACTAAATTATCAAATGCTTACAAATATATAGAAAAATTATCAAAGCTTAATTTTCACATCAGTAAGGTCACAAAAAGCATATAGAATTCTATCTATAGTCATCCGAAAATAAAGTGGATCAACTCCTTGCATGATTATATTTTTGCTTTGATATAAACTATGATTTAAGTTGCTTCAATGAATATTGTTGTAGTAGATATCCGTGTAACAGCTCCACTTTTGCATCTTTTAGTTTTGAGCATATATAATTGTCTCTTCAGATTTGGAAGAATGCTCTCTTCTTTCAGCTTTAATCCCAGGGTGTTTTTTTTTCTTAATTTTTTTAAAGGAAAACTTCAACATCAACTTAACAGTAAACCTCCTCAATATTTAATATTTGATTAGGGAAAATATTGTGTTTTCCCTTATCTATAACCCTAACACAAAACAGGAAATTATAAAGAAGAGAACTGATATCTGGAGAATAATTGAAGCATGAAAAATGATTACATATTCACATAGATGCTGAAATTTATAGGCTAGTAAACATAACAGACTCTCCTAAAAAAACTAAACAAAATCCTACCAGTACTCATTTATTTGATATCAACAACTGACTTGGTTTATCCCTAAGTATAAAAAGAGAAAAGAACTGACTCAGTAATAGATAAAAGAAATTGATAGCTTAGTAAATAAAAGACAGCAAATAGTATGCATTAATTTGTAACACTCCCCCTTAGTGCATACTTACGATCAATGCTCCAAGAGCAGCACTAAAACTCTCAAATATAGGCTTACTAAAGCCTTTGTAAATATATCTGCAACCTAGTCAGCAGTATGAATTCCTTTAAGTTTAATTTGTTGGCTTTGCACTTTCTCTCGGATAAAGTGGTAACAAACATCAATATGTTTTGTTCTCCTGTACAAGATTGGATTTGAAACAGGTCTGATGGCACTCTCATTGTCACAGTGAATCAATACAGCATAATCAAGTTGAGAAAAAATATCTCCCGTCAAACACTTCAACCAAATGCACTCTTGTGCAGCCAATGTTGCTGCCACATACTCTAGCATTTGATAAGGCAACCGTGGATTGCTTCTTGCTACACCAAAAAACAATAGTTGAGCCCGTGCTAAAATAGTATCCTGAAGTTGAACGACGATCCATTGCATCACCCTCCCAATCTGTATCAGTAAATCCTTTCAACAAAAAATTATTCTCCTTTTTATATTGAAGGCCAGAACCAAAAAAAATCTTTTTACATAGCGTAGGATTCTTTTAGCAGTTTCCAAATGTAGAGTTCTTGGACTTTGCATAAACTAAGAAATAACACCAACAAAGTAGGCAATTTCTGGTCTTGTGATAGTTAAGTAAATTAAACTACCAACAAGTTATCGAAACCTTTTGGCATCTTTTAGCAACTTCCCTTCTTCTTTCTTCAATTTGAGTTGTCTCTCCATAGGAGTAGCCATTTCTTTTGACTCCCCCATGCCAAAATGAACCAAAAGTCTATTTGCATATATTCTTTGAGATATAAAATAGCCTTGATCTAATCGTTCAACTTCTAAGCCAAGGAAACATCCGGTATCACCCAAATTCTTCATTTCAAGTTGAACTGACAAATCATTCCTCAAGCGAGAGATTTCAGATTCATCATCTCCAGTAATTATCATGTTGTCCATATTTAGTAAAACCAACAAATGCATCTTTGATTCTAATTTTATAAATAGATTGGAATCTGAATCAGAAACTTTAAAACCACAACAACTTTACCATACCAAGAGCCTAGTGCTTGTTTAAGGCCATACGACACATTCTTTAATCGACAAACATGATTAGGAAATTTCTTATAGATGAATCCTTGTAGTTATTCCATCAGTACTTCACGATCCAATTCATTGTAAAGAAATGCGTTCTTTGCATCAAGTTGCCACAGCTTCCAACTTGTATATTCTGCAAGTGAAAAAATTGACCTCACGGTAACCATTTTTGCCACCGAACTAAAAGTATCCTCGTAATCCAATATGTAACTCTGAGCAAAGCCACGAGCAAAGAGACATCCTTTGAATCTGTCAACTGTGCCATCCAATTTCCTCTTCAGACGATAAACTCATTTGCAAGTGATTGGCTTACAATTTTCTGGTTTTAGCACAAGCTCCTATGACTCATTTGTTTTTAAAGCTTCAATTTCTTCTTGTATAGCTACTTCCCATTCTGGAGTATCCTTCGCTTCTTCATAACATGTTAGCTCTTCTTCATTTAATGCTTCAACAAAAAAATATGAACCCATAGTGCAATGATTAAGCTGCACTTCATAATCCTTGAGGTAGTCTAGTTGCCTTATATTTCTTGTTAATCTCCTAATTATATGTTCACCATCTTCTGAACTTTGAGTATACAGCTTTTGGGATGGAGATTCTTCATTTCTTTGACAACTAGGATCATTATTAAAAGATACGTGTGCCTTCATTTGAGGAAACAACTCCAAATTATCTTGATCATTACAAAATCAATATTTTTAACAATTTCATTTTGAGCTGAATAAGAAGAAACCTTAATCAAATACAACATCTCTAGATGTGACAAATTTCTTTGTCTTTGGATCCATGCATTTCCAACCTTTCCTGCATGAGTCATAACCAACAAAGACACATTTCTTTGCTTTCGGGTCTAGTTTGGTTCGATTGTTTTTAGGAACATGAACATAACAAATAGAACCAAACACTTGAAAATATTCCACATTTGGTTTTTCATTATACAAAATCTCAAAAGGAGCCTTTTCTTTACCTGGCCATGGAGCACGTGACATGCACATTGAATTGCTTCTGCCCAAAGCTCTCGATGAAGGTTCTTGTCATGTATCCATGAAAGACTTGTTAAAGTGAGATGTGCTATCTTCCTCTTTGCAACCTCGTTCTGCTGAGGGGTATTAGGATATGTTATTTGCCATTGAATACCATTTTTGTCACAATATTGAAAGAAATCATCTGACATGAATTCACCACCATTGTCGCTCTTCAAGCATTTTATTTTCTGTCCAAACTCTCTCTATAAATTTGTTGAATTCAACAAACTTAAATAATGTTTCACTCTTTTCTTTCAAAAAATACACCCATGTGTACATGGAATGATCATCTACTAATACCATCATATGGTGAAAACCATTAAAACTTGGTGTTTTTGTTGGTCCCTTCAGATCTGTATGAACTAGTTCAAACAAAGCGACATGCGATTGGATTTGTGTGATTTTCCATTTGTGCCTTCTTTTGAATTTTTCTCATTAGATTTTTCTTTTGAGAAAAAAATAGCATCATATTCAAAATGGAAAATTTGGGCCATTTGCTTAGCCAAAGCCTCCTGATTAGTGAGCAAATTCTCTAATTCTTCAGCTGATGGTTGATTTGTCCATCCTTGAATGAAGATAATAAAAGGTGAGTACTCCTTTAAGTCGCAAATGAGAAATCTTTGTAGATGAGCTTCACTAATCATCTCTTCCGCATCCAACTCTGAAATTTCAACACAAATAGTTTTAACCCATAAGAAATATTCTGAAATTGATATACCTCCTTGTGTTGTCATTGCCAATTCATTTTCGAAGAACTGTAGTCTTGCTGTGTTTTTCTTAGAAAATAGCCTTTCAAGGATCTGCCACACTTTCTTTGGAGAATTAACATCACGAACGTGATCAATAAACTCCTTGCTAATTGATGTTCTCAAAGCAAACAATGTCTTTCCACATTTGATCTTCCATTTTCTTTGTGGTTCAGCATTTTCAAGAGTGTAGGTTGGAATTTCATCAACACAAGAAATTAATTCCCACATATCTTGACCTTGAAGATATATAGTAAACATAACAGACTCTTCTAAAAAATTTAATAGAATCCTACCATTACAAAGTAAAATACTCATTTATTTGATATCAATAATTGACTTAGTTTCTATGTTGCTTGGACTTGAGTACAGATACTCGACACAAGTACATATCTAGAAATTCAGTTTTTTATTTTTAAAATTTTAGAATACGTGGGTATAGTTAAAAAGTACCAAAATTAGAGTACGAGTACGAGAATACGTTTATATATATATAATTGTAAATATTTTAATTTTTATATATAATAATTTAAGTTAAAAGATATATCAAATTATAATATTAATTGCTAAATAAAATAAATTTGGATAAAATACTTTAAATTACAAACTTAAAGTCTAAAATTTAAATTACAAAAAAACAATAAAATGATAATTCTAAATCTATTTAAATTGAAAATCAGTCAAAGTTTGCTATATAATATATATTAATTTTTGTCACCACCACAAATCATATTGTGGGTCATTAAGAGATAATTCTTCTAACTCCACAAAATCACTCTTCCAAGTCCATTTGATATGCACTTGTAATTTAAATGAAACTGAGATTATGAGTATCCATTTTTAAAGTAAAGGATTCGGTAAGGATTTCATACCCATACAAATGTCATACCCAAATGGTACATGTACTTCTTCAAAAATGAAGTGTCAGAGTAACATAGCTTGGTCTATCCTTAAGTAATAGGAAGAGAAAAGAACTAACTCAGTAAAAGGTAAAAGAAACTGATAGCTTAGTAAATAAAAGACAGCAGATAGTAAGCACTAATTTGTAACAAACCCAAGGCCAATCTTCTAGTTCACTTCTGGAAGACTAAGGATTTACATGGAAAGGTTTGAAGCTGATATCCAAAAAAAAAAAGGCATTTCTTCAAGTTGCAAATCATACCCTGCCTTTTTTAAGGTTTCCTACATCTGTTTTTTCCAATACCAATGACAAAAATCTATATATATATAATTCCTAAAGCCAACAAAATCCTACTGCCAATTTTTGTTTAGCATGTTTGTTAATAATAAAAATAATTCCAATGTGCAAACCACTAATAGTAGTCAGAGTACTCTGTCCGGAGAGAAGCTACAAGATCATCTCTCAAGTTCATACTCAACCGCGGAGCAGTCCAATGGACTAGGCATTGTTCTGACTTTGGTCTTGAGCTGCAAATTTTCATTGTATATGCATACACATTAGCATCTGTTTGAAGTTTAAATCATTGATTCATCATTCTCACTTACTTGTCTACGGGCATTCTCCCACTCAATAACTCCAACATCACTCCAAAGCTGTATATATTGCTCTTCATTGTATAGGCTGAAGGTTTTGTGCACTATGGGGGAATTGTATCCTCCTCCAAGGTTTTGGCTTGTCCTCTGTAAAAAGAAAAGAAAAAGGCAAAACTTTGAGAGATGTTGGGATCAATGGAATAAGTACAGTATATTAAGATTAAGCCTCACTATGCTTTCAGTAACTTAATCTTTTTATATCTCCATAGATACGAACATAATGAAAATTCGCCAACCCATAGTCTGAAAGACGAGGATTGAGCTCAAGGTCAAGCAAAATGTTTGATGATTTGATGTTATTGTGGATGAAGGATGGAGAACAAACTTCATGGAGGTACCTAAATATGAAAATGTTTCCAAACCAGTAAGTGAATTTAGAGACAATATATAGGGAATTCATCACACTAATATATGTTTCAACTGAATGGGGCAGCATTATTATGTTTTATCTTGAATAACAACTTATAAGTTAAATTTTACCTTTCTTCATATGCTTATGAGCTTATCCTTAATTACTAGAAAGAAAGTGGAGCATGTAATTACCTACTTAACAGCCCGAGCAGTGCCTAATGCAATCCTGATTCTGGTGTTCCAAATAAGTGGTTTGCTGTAATCATTGGAGAAAGTCATGAAGTGATCCATTCCTGAAATACTCACATATTAACATGTTATGCCCTTGTTCTGAACTACAACCAACAAAGTTCAGAAATGTTTGGATGGTGAACTTTTGAGATGCTGGACACAATTCCAGAAAATTCTTCTGGGGATCCGCCCTGAAAAAAATGATGAATCAATCTTTTTCATGGAAAAACCTGACAAGGATTGAGCAGATCAAATTTTTAGAATCCAAATTCCAACTGTTTGATGCAAATTTTTTTCTTGATTCAGTTAACACCAGTAACGAGCCCATTACAAATATGTAACTAGGAAAGTTCACCCTTCCATCAGGATATTTGACCCTACAAACACGACCAAGAAGGGTACCCTCACCATGAAGACGGCCCATTGCAAAATTGACAGTAGCTGTGAGCAAGTCTGACAAATAATAAGGTACAGCACGAAGGGAGGTGCTTCTTCTGGCATTCAGACGGCTTGCTAACTCATTCCCTTTCCATCAGGATTTTTGACCCTACAAACACGACCAAGAGTACCCTCACCATGAAGACAGCCCATTGCAAAATTGACAGTAGCTGTGAGCAAGTCTGACAAATAATAAGGTACAGCACGAACGGAGGTGCTTCTTCTGACATTCAGACAGCTTGCAAACTCATTCTCATCTAGAAAATGTGAAAAGTCAGAATGTGGTTTCTTGTAACCAATGGAGGGAGATTTTTGCATGGACTTCATGTCAATTGAACCAACTGAACCATAATTCGGGGAATTTCGGTTCCCACCGAGTAATCATATCAGGATCCCATTAACCATAGGCATTAGAAATGCACATGGACACAGAAAGGTGCTAAAAAAACAGTGGAGCAACTAGATGCCAAAGGGCTTGCCAATCGGTTTCCTGACTTGGAACTTTTGTTTCAGTTACAATAGAATCTCGGGTCATAGCCTTTATAGAGGAAGGAAATTTTCCACATTAAATGACATCAAGCAAGATATATCGCATATGCACACTTCATATATGTATGAACTTCTAAGTTTAATGAAAGATTATGGTCTACATGCTTCTAATAATATCTCAAATTTTGGCGTGAAAAAAAAAATGCTGGAAAATGTGAAGTAAGGGGAGTAAAAGATCTGTGCTGGCTAGCCCTCTCTTCATCAAAAAAATATGAAGATGAAGAATATTTTCTTGTTGAAAATAAAATAATCAGAAGTGCAGCTACTACCAATGAAGCCAAAACTATTAAAGCCATAGAAAGCCCGTTCATGCCATCTTTTCAATGCCCTCTTTTCTCATGTTCCTTATGTTTCGTGGCAATAGGTTTTGAGCCAGGTGGAGGAGGAGGAGCTGGTCCTGACAACCAAGAATTTCCTCCAGCTCTACACAATATACAGTCATAAAGTCAGAGAACCCAGTTGCTAAAATGTTATCCTGATTTATATAGAGATTTAAAAAGGTAACTCACTCAATGTTGTCAATACCTTTCAGTTCATCAGGGATCCAGCTAGTAAATTGATCGTTTTCAACATTTATGGCAACATTACAATTGGAGTCATTTTTTAAACTTTTTATGGATTATTGGAGTAACAATAGAACAGTTCTTTTGACCCCACGGAATCGATTAAATGCTTTGTGGTCCTAAATAAGTGTTGGAAGAAACACAAATTACATTTCTGTTTTCTGTTTCTTGGAATATTCTTTTCAACAGAAAACAGCAAAGAGCTGAACATGAAAAGAAGTATTCCCTAAATATTTAGTGGCTGATTTTATATGAAATCTGAAAACGGGATTTAAAAGAAGTTGCACTGACCACATATACTAAAGAAGAAAATTTTGCCGGGAACCTCTGGTTTTCATAAAATCTTTCAGGAAACGTTTGTGACTTGATGCCATGAGCATTGCTTTAAGTTAAGATCTAAATTTTCTAATAAAAAGGAAAATTAAATATACTGCTATATATACAACACTACGATATCCTTTTCTGGCCACAGGGATCCTACCTCCCATTAATCCAGCTAGTTTAATCACAGATCAAAAGAAAAATATGCATTATATATATAGGTTGTACAAAACCATTAAATCTAGATGGTTTGCTTACAAAGGACTCTTAATTATTCAAAGAAAAACATGATCTCGCATGTTTTTGCAAAGTTTACCTGTTTGGTTTTCTCATTATACTTTTCCCTAGTATTCGTTGGTCTTGTTTTTTTGGCACCATTCCCATATTTCTACATCAAATATTTTGAGTGTCTGTCTTACATGAATACAGACGGTAAGACCACATGCATGTGTACAATAGTTTAGAAGCATTTGAAGAACCAGCAGCCATAAAAATATGATGCTTCATGCAGAATCTAATATAACTCGATTTAATAACAGATACAAAATGTTCATGAACAGGAGGGGTTCTCCTTAACAAGACCAGTGAAGCATGTAGCTGAATTTGCCACCTTGCTTTTAATACTTACAATGTTTTGAGTTTTGGAAGATATTGAAACATGTCAGTCAACTGTCCATTTAGCTGATTATGGCCAACATTTCTGCATGCAGCAACAAAACAATGATTACGACAAACTACTAAGAAGGTTAGCAGACAAAATGATCAACTTTGCTCACAGGTATTGGAGATCAGTCATCTGTGAAATTGAATAAGGCATACTCCCGCTGAAGCCATTATTAGAAAGATCTCTGCATTTTAAGATCACAAGATTAAATTCAAATAAATTTGAAGTAGTAAGTCAAGTAAGAAGAGTGAGGCATGCACCACTAGAAAGAACTAAGTGTCCTTGATCATAAATGTGTTTAAGCCCTTGGTTCCCACACCATAGGGAGCCAAGTCTCACCATTAATAAGTAAGACATCATTGAAAACAAATAGCTTTAGTTCTGAAATAATTATATTAAATGAAAGGTTCTTTAACAGATGTATCATAACATATGTCTATATGAACATGGGGATAAATGATAAACTTCTTCTTCTTTTTCTAAACTAATGCATTTCTCCTAAACTAATTTAGTCATTTGCATGAATCATTTCCCCCCATTTGCTCTAAATTAGAACATTGAACTCAAATTTAAAGAGAACCCAATTGAAGACTTGACTAAATTCATCTAATCTTTGCAAAAGTTAACTTAATGTTTCTGCTCAAGTTTGAAAAGTAAGATAGATTACAGAACATTAAGAAATTGAAAGCATTAAAATCAGCATAAGTAGGATATTTATAGAGTGCAAAGTTAAATTAATATTCATGGATGGAAAAGTTCTCCAACTTACAACTTCAGCACAAATATTTAACATAAAAATGTAGCATAGCTTTAAAGTAAGCCACATAAGTGGGTGACTGATTTCAAGTTTGACAACTGGTATCCCATTGATCCAGTATAGTCCAAGGCCAGATAACTTTCGGCAAATTTGTTTTAAAAGGGCGAATTCAGAATTCAGACTTATCAAAATGGGAAATCATAGAAACTGAGATAATTAAATATTACTACATTTGAGTCACAGATGAGCCTGAGCAAGTAATCCCTTGCCAAGAATCACCATAAGGATCACAACCACTTTTTTTCCAGCCCTTCAGTCGTGAAGGTGAATTTAAACTTGTAAACATCACATTAAGAGCTGAGACTGCAATACAAATATAGCAAAAAGTCAGAATTTTGGCTTGCATATACGTACATTAACCATTAAAATAATCAGTAACTCTTCATTTCTTTCAACATAAAGAGGGAATTTTTTTTTATTGCAGGTGTATTAGGAAACAAAAATTTTGGCATGCAACTTGCTAAAATGGAAGGATAGTAGACATATTTATTCTAAAAAAAAATCGCAATGATGAGAATGGAGAACACATTCCCACAAAAAATAATAGTGGGAGAAGCTAGCGATTATTATATCCATTTGATTGACACTGAACATGCATTAAAATATTTAAAGGAAACGGAACCCAGAAATGCATAAAAGTAATTAATTCCACATTCATTAAAAGTGAACGACATAAAAGGCATTAATTTATAGGAAACTTGAGTGAACGCACCATCCTGGGAATTAGTCTTTGAATGAACGGCGGTGGCCAGGATCCCAAGAGAGATAATCAAGAAACTTACAAGACTGTGCTGCATTTTCCGACAAAACTCAAGAACCAAGAGACTTAACTTTTTTATAATATATGGGTAAGATTTTGAAAGAAAGAAAGAAATGAAGCAGCAGCAATTCAGAGGAGGGAGTAATCAATGAAGAAGATGAATCGGAACAATCCCACCCATGCGCAGGATGATATCTTATGGGAGTTTCGTTTTTCTAACTGATTTTTAAGGAAGGATGATGTATTGATAGAGCAAAATGAGCACAATACCTAAACAATTCCACATCATTTCCCCGCCTTTCCTGGAACGGTCATCCTTCGATCTCAAGTGGAAGTGGTTTTTAAATATTATATTTGCTGCTTGCCTTTTTTTTTTTTTCTTTTTTTATTCCTTTTTTTTTATTTCACAATGAAATATGGTTAGTAGTGTAAATGAATTAATTCATTTGAGAACTATTTGAAATCTCGATTTGAAAAAAGTTTGTTCGAAATCATTTATTACTGTTAACGAATCAAACTCGATAAGATTTTTGAGTTCGAGTTCGAGCTCAAACTTAATACTGTTTGGTTCGTCAGTTCACGAATATGTTCATTTACAAGCTCATAAACGCATTTGCGAACATGTTCGTTTAAAAAGTTTATAAATATGTTCATTTAAAAAGCTCGCAAACGTGTTTGTTTATGAGCTCGCGAACATGTTAGTTTATGAGCTTGTGAACGTATTCATTTAAAAGTTAATAAACATGTTCATTTAAAAGTTTGCGAATGTATTCATTTAAAAAGCTCGCGAACATTTTCATTTAGAACTCGTTTATATTATATTTTGTTATCGAACTTGAGTTTTTGTCTCGGGTCTTTGTTATTATTAATTAACAAAACGAACTCAATCTTTTGTCATTATTAATTAACAAGTCGAACTTGAATTTTTGTCATTATTAATTAATGAGTCGAATTCGAGTTTTTGTCATTATTAATTAATGAGCCGAACTTGAGTTTTTATCATTATTAGCTAATGAGTCGAACTCGAACTAAACTCGTTAAAAATAATAAACGAGTTTTTTTTGAACCGACCTCGAACCGCTCACGAACTTGATAATTTTTAAACAAGTCAAACTCGAGTTTAAGTATAAAATCTCAAATTGAGCTCGAGTCTAAAATAAACTTAAACGAGCCGAGTTTGAGCTCACCAATATTCGGCTTGATTCGGTTCGTTTACAACCCTAAATATGGTTGTGCATTCCCAAAGAAGTTAAAATTCTTTTTTTTCTCTCTTTCCACTTTTTTTTAAAAGAAAATCGTTATACATTTTTCTGTTCTTATTTGCGCCAATGAGTGGTTAGGTTAGTTTTCTAACAAATAAAAAATTTAGTCATCAAAATCTTGATCTAAACCAATGTTGTTAAATCCGGCTCAGTCAATCGACCGAAAAAGACAGAGAGTTAAGAGTTAGAGGTTCAACTGAAGTTAAACCGGCGTTAAACCGGTCAGAGTGAAATTTTTGCAAAACATTATATTCAACATGTTTAATGCATAATAAAACTGTAACAATGCCTACATTATACATGTTTTATTCATAATAATGTGTTCAAATTGTAAAATATTCAAATTTAAATTAATAAACAAATATTTTCAACTATAATATATATATATATATATATATATATATATATATATATTATTTTAAAAAATAATAAAGTTGATTTATTTGAACATTCTTTAATTTTTTTAAATCATAATAAATAATAATTTTCAAAAAAATAATATTCAACATGCATTCATTTCTCAAGTAAAATATTTTTTTTTGATAAAAATAAAATAATTTAAAAAATAATATATAAATTTTTTTGTCATATTGTATATTAATAATGAAAACATAAATATTTAAATTCAAATTAATGAATTATTCATATTTTTTGAATAATGTGAATAATTAAAATTAATACTTAGTCATATATTGATAATAAATATTCAAAATTCAAATTAATATACAATCATATTTGAATATTCTCAAATATAATATAATGTTTATATTTATAATTATTAATTATTAAACAATATGATAAATTAATTAATATATTTTTCAATTTTTAACATCAAAATAGATAATACTTTATACAAAAATGCAATATAGTGTATATTTATTTCTCAATAAAATTAAAATGATTTTAAAAAATATTTATTTAAAAAATTTATCATAATTTATAATGAAAACATAAATAGTTAAATTTTACTTTATTAATTATATATATCTTTTGAATAGTATGAATAATTATCAACTATATAAAAGTTACATAATTATACCTTATTAATTATATATATCTTATGAATGGTATTATAAATAATAAAATATAATATTATTAAACTGATTAATTATATATACCTTTTGAATAGTATGAATAATAATATTACAATAATCATATTAATTATAATTTTTTGTAATTATATTACGGTTTGTAGGCGATTTGAGCCATGTCATCTGTAGAAATTATATAAATAATATTAAATTAATAGGCTAGTTTAAATATTGGCTTAGTTTTATGAATAGATAATTAATTATTAATATAACGAAAGTTTAAAATATATATTTAATAATCAATAGGAATGTGTGTCTTGTAACACTCCTTACCTTTTCGTACATACATCTGTATAACAGACGGATAAGAGTTATTACAGAAAATAAAACTCTCCAGAAATACTTCTTTAATTTTAAACATATTTAATATAAGAAATTTAAAATATATACTAAAATATTATACATATACACTTTTTTATTTTATTTATATACATATAATAATGAAATTTAAAAATTTGTATATATACATATCAAAATATAATAAAGGGACCAATTCGCTCTGGGTGGCTACCACTGCTACTGTTGTTCTCCATAATACGGGCCCCCAATCAGCGTCTCTATCTACAAGTCAGGAAGCTCTTTTCTACTCTGGTACCTTACGCGAGAGAAAACAAACTCACACACTGAATATATAACTCAGTGATGCAAAAACTTTAATAATAATAATCATTAAAATAAAAAATACATTATTTTTATAATTCATAATATCACTGAGTTCTTAATAATATATTTTTCATATACTCACATATTATAACATCCTAGATTTGCTCATAGGGAATCAAAGGAATATCATATTACATCTTAACTTAGGATCCACATAAATGCACAGGATCCAAACATAATATGACTCAGTCCATAGAAATGCACAGGACTAAATATGTATCAGGTGATCCACAAAAATGCACAGGATCACAATATTTCATTGGTCCACAGAAATGCACATGACCATAATTTCTACTTTATTGGCATGGCAACAATACCCTAGTTCACGTCTAGGCTAACATGTGGAAAAAATTATTATATTCATAATTCACTTCATTTTTTATAAAATAAATAAATATTATTTTCATATCAAAATAATTATCATCAAATATAATTTTTAACATTTAAATTTTCTGGAATACAAAAATATATTTTCAATGCAAAAATTTTAATTTTCACATAAAATATATTTATATGAAGAATATTATAAAAGTAGTTACACCAACCTCTTTACGCTATACCGGTATCGGCCGGCTCTTTCCCTTTATCACGGGCTGACGTCTGGTCCTACGTCGAGTCTAGAGTCAGAAAATTTTCATTAATCACCGAACCTTACACGATATATATAATCTAACAAGATCTAAACTTTTTTCGTCTATTTTTTTATCTCACGTATATCGAGATTCTATAATTTTAAATTTTCTTATTATATATATTTAATACATAAATTCCGGTTTTGGTCGTCATCAAACTTTCCAGTACGACCAAAAATTCAAATATAAATTTTATATTATAATATTTTATTTTATTTATTTTTCCACCTCCTAAACTATTTTTCTCCATTTATTTTCTTTATTTTTCTAGTATCCCTTTCCAATTCAAAAATTCTCATTAATTCAATAAATACTCTAAAAAATCCAAATAAATTCATATCATCACTTTAACTCATTTTCTTTCATTTTCCATTATCAATTTCACCAAAATAATATTCTACAACTCCCAATAAATTTTTCTATAATTAGGCTAAAAATCTAAAAATTCTCCAAAATTCCTATTAAATTTTTCTTCCATCCCAAAATTTATTTTCTACTTTCATACACTCCGATTAACTCCATTATCTTCAATTTAAGGAAAAAATCATCCAAAATAATTTTTCCAAAATTTAACCTTAATTATGGAAATTTTCTAAAAATTCCACAAAAATTCCTAAATTTTTTTTTCATTATTTCTTCACTCAATCCATCATCCTCAAGCCTTATTTTCTTCATTTCCTATTTTTCTATAATTGTTCAAGATTTTTTCCATAAACTCTAATTTTTTCATCAACCAAATATCAACAAAATCACACTACAATTCAATAAATAATTATAGCAATAATTAAACCAACAAAATCATATGGAGAAAGGAACAAAATCTCACATTCTTCAAATGAGTATCAAGAAATTCTTTGATTTATTTTTGCCAAAATTTCACCTTTTATCTCTTTTTCTCCACACCAATTTTATTCTTATCATTTTAATTGGTGATTAATATGATTGGAAGAAGAAAAATTGAAGAACTTAAGGAATTTGGGGCTTGTAGATTCTCGGCCATGGAGGAGAGAAGGAAGAAGATGAGTTTTGTGATTTTTTTTTTATTGAATTTCTAATTAATTTCATGTATATACCCCAATTAACTTAATTAATCCCAATTAATTCCTTAATCAACTTTCTTATTGGCCAATAACACAATTAATTATCTCTTAATATTGACACATGGCCCAATCACATTTCAATTAATTTTGACTTAAAATTTTTCCAACCAATCACAAATTTTCTTCATTTATATTCATAATTAAATTTTAATTCTCTAAAATTCAACCTCAAAACAATTTAATTTCATCAAATTAAATATTTCAAAAATTATAAAATAATTTTCTCTTCGAAACGGTCTATTCGATTTTGCAAAATGACCACCAGTACAAAAATCAAATTTTTACGGGTTAATCATTTTTCTTAATTTGATCCATAAAAATTCATACGCCGTCCGATTTCTAATTTATCAGTTTTAAAAAATCTTAAAATTTAATTTCGATCACATCGACTCTTTTGTGATCATGATTATCTTTCTCTAACTCCTTATCTGAAATATCAAGCTGTAAACCTGTACTAAGAATCATATTTCCACAATTCAAACCCTTAACCTTAAAAGTTCACCTATAACCTTAAAATAATATTTTTCATATTTTGGTATGCTTAAATTATAATTTAACTACCGAGCAAAAAACCCAAATTTCAATCCGGACTGTCGTCTCGATTTATGTGCATAATACGAAATTGCATTATTTTATTTGATAAAATTTCTATTCATTTTATCATATTAATATAATTAAATTTTTATGTATTTATCCGTATTTAAACTTCGATTATACGCCTTTATACTACAGTATAAATAACCGCAGTACACGTATACAGTCAGGGTCTAACTCGCAGATGTGACAGGTCTAGTGATAAGAATGTGAGAAACACTCACTTGTGCTAAGCTCAACTCTTAACAACAACATTTTATATTGCTTTTCAAATTTTTTCAACTAACTAAACTGATTATCCGGTTTAAGTCCTTAAATCAGCTTAGTTATGAAATCGATTAAACCAGCCGAATCATGCTGGTTTTAATAATACTGATCTAAACCTTTTTTTTCCTTAAAAGAAAAAGGACTTGATATATTTCTGACATCATGGGCAGGTATATCTAAGACTAACCATTGTGGGTGAGAGAGATACAAAAGGATGTGCAAACCAAGCCAAAATTGAAAATTAAATCGAACATAATTGAATTTGGTTTATTTGATTCAGTTTATACAGTTTTCGAATTGTTCAATTTGGTTATTTATTAAAAATTTAGTTGATCCATTTTGGTTAGATTATAAATATTAAAAAATTTTATTAAACCGAATTGACTGATTTTTTTAATACACGTATTTTTTTTAAAAAAATTATAGTAATTAATTCTAATTTTTAGATAAAAGAAAATATATTATAGTTTATAATAATTAATTTTGATATATGATAGTCGAACAATTTATTCTAATTTGTGTTAACTAATTTTAATTTATGGTAATTAATAAAATAATGAAGATTGATTTTAATTTATGTTAATTTACAAAGTTTTGATTTTAATTTATAGAGTTATAATAATTTATGTTAATCGATAAAATTATCATAATTGATTTTAATCTTGGTAAATATGATAATAATTATGATTTCTGGTAATTAATAAATTAATCTATAAAACTGATTAAATCAAATCGAAATATTTCAGTTTAATTAAATTTGATTGAAAATATATTTCAATTCGATTCGATTTTTTTATAAATATGTAAGTTCAGTTTAATTGAATTCAGTTTGGTTTTAAACTGAACCGATGAGAATTGATTACTACATAATTAAATAATATGAGCCCCATATGTGCATAAACACTATGAGGTCATGAATCATGATCTAGCATATCATATGATCGAACGGTATGCATCTATTGTATTTTCTTTCTTTTCTTTTTTGAACACATGGAAGACAGACAGGTATCGCATTAGTTACTGCAAAAGATAGCTACATTTCTAAGAAATGAAAAGACAAGAACAATTGCCTTCATTCTTGCAATTTATGAACTTAATGAATCTCCGGAACTAATAAAATACATCATCTAGTTCATGCACATTTCCACTGCAAATTCACAAATGGATTGCGACAAAGTAGGAAAAATCATCAAGTGATTTACAAGGGTGCTTACAGGAGATGGCTGTACACTTGTAACACAATGTATTTAACTACTTACAAATAAATAAATAAACCCTTTCACGATACAGACACTAGAGAGGGAGAGAGGGAGCCAAATTCCAAAAATGGCAAACAGGTCAAGATTCCATGCCAAATTAATAACGGTTTGCAGCAAGTTTTATTAGGTTAACTAGTATCACTCTTGGCGGTGCAATATGGACCTAATCCTCAACTTTCCACGCTTTGGCCTGAAGAGCCATCACGTTTTCCCAGCTTTGTCAAGATGTATGCAATAGCAACCTTGGCACCTAGGCTAGAGTGTCCACGGGACAGGCAGATGACACCACCAAGAAGAAGTAAACCATTTGCTACGACTTTCCTCGAGGGCCTTCTACCAAATCTCCACTCCTTGTTTTCATCAATGACTATTCTATCCATGGTAGTCACTTCAGGAGTTGCTGAAGCATCCACATCGATGTTCATTGTTTCCAATCCAGGTGGGACCTAGGTATCGAAGAAAATATAAGCCATAGACGCAAGCACCAAAATGAATATATATATATATATATATAGAGAGAGAGAGAGAGAGAGAGAGAGAGACTCAAGAGTTTCTGAAAATACACTAAATTATGACAGATTAATGTTGCATGTAAAACAACGCCAATCAAAAAGATGTCAGTCAGAAACATCAATAATCTCACCTTCTGAATCAAGGACCCTGCAGAGACAGCTGGACCCTTTTGAAGATGGGTGATTGCATTATACTTGCGCAGTGCATTATCCATCTTACATATGTAACTCCATATGCCCCTAGCAAAAGCCAGTTTTGCCATCTCCACATTTAATCCAGCATCTTCCTGGTGATACATTTTGATCTCACAGGCATTCCTACTATGTACTGTAACATAATTTATTGATATCAAACAAAGATTAGCAGATGTACATCTAGCACCTGGCACTTGGGCTGTGAAATAAAGATAAAATGCATGCCTTCTTCAAACAATTTCAAAATTTGGGAAAAAAAAACCCAACACAAACCTCGAACCAGGGAAAAAAAAACTTAAGGTAATCCAGCCCCCTGTTTATCCTTTTCTACTTTGAAGAAGAGACATAAGAAAGGGATGGTTAGCAACTTGCCTTTCCGGATTCTCCAACCAGATCTGAAGAAACCCACTCGTACATACTTTCTCTTTGGAGGTGCTAAAGGATGTTTGCATTCCTAATCATGGTCATTAACAAATACCGGATGAAAGAAGAAGAAAAAAGTTACATAATATACAAAGATATAAAAGAGAAACTAAATTGTCATATATTCCTTATGGTGGCAGAACAAATTAAATACAACCAAGGTTCTGTTCTCCAAGCATCAAGCAGACAAGTTAATTAGCTGATCCGAAATTCCAGCACCAATCAATTTCTTAAGAGAAAGTGGTTATTGCAACCCATCTTTCTACCACCACAAAATACCTCTTGAAATCCATATGTACAATCCTTCCTCACTACCATATGCTGCATGTCAATGCATTTCTAATGAATTAACTAACCTGCTTCAGTAACATCTACCAAGTAGAACAAAAATTAAACTGGATAAAGAAATGCTAAACCCTGACCAAGCAGGAGCGGACGGACTTGAGATCCATTGCATAGTATGGATCAAAGAATAGATAAAATAGAGTCCTTTCTTCTCCAATTCCTGATTGATTCAAATTATGCCAAATATTTAAAACCAGCAACCCTCCTTTTCTTTTTTTTTTTTTTTGAGGAGTAAAGAGCAGATATATATATATAGCAATGCTCCTGATAAATAAGAACTTATCCCACACAATCTCCCATATATATATAGCAACTAATAAAAAAATTTCAACCAGAATAAAATGCAATGCCCCTGATAAATTTTGCAAATTTAATAAATGTGAGAGCATACAAATGTAAGCAGTATCTATTCGAATTTTTAGTTTTAGAGTTATTGTAGATCAAAAGTTTGTGAAATGCACTTAACATCTAGTTAGGGGAAATGGGGGTTCAGTAGAGTAATGTATGATTCAGCTTAGTTATTATTCGACTTCCTTTTGTCTGGGAGGGAGGTTCTTTTACATTAATTTAATAATATAATCCTCAAACCAATTTTTGGTTAATATGTAGGTGGTTAAAGTTAAAACCTCAAAAATCAAAAGTCTGAAATTATGTCTCTCCCAAATAGATGTCACAGTTTACAAATTTTAGAAAATCTTATATTACTATCCAAAACCTCAATCCAAAGTAAAACTATGTCTTATCATAATAAGCTTCTAAAAGAACAAACAATTTATACATAAATCAACATCACACAAGCAAACAAATGTACCTTCAAATGTTTTTAAGACTCTCTATTCTTGAACAAGGACTTCTCTAATACTCATCCCTTCATTTGACAACATTAATTTTGAAATAGAAGGGAATAGCAGAAGATGACAGTACAAAGAAATACAGCAACATCAGACATGTACAAGCTATCTCAATCAGTTATATAAAATAATAATATCAAATATAGATAGATAACTACAGGCAATCAGTCAAACTAAATGTACCTGTTGATTACCTTAATAAAGCAGTAGAATGTTTTATCTTTTCCCTCCCATAATCTCCATGCCAGTATGTATTCTCTAGGGGTCAAGAGTGGAAATTTTTTTATTGTACGACCAATTTCAGTTCTGTTAGTTTCATCCACCTGCAGCAGCTCATGTTCAACTATGGTCTTGTCCCACTGCTTTCTGTAATCATTGTCCATGTAGAAGTCCCTCAGAATCTCTGGGGAGCAATTTTCAAATACTGTGACACTCAAATATTTTAGGGGTGCGTCCTGCAAGCAATTATAGAAATAACGCTTTAAAAATCTTAAGACCGGCTTCAATAGAATATCAGTCAATTTATAATCCTTGGGGAAGCACTGAACTCATTCTTAATTATGTGAATCGGGATATTGTTTAAATGCCAAAAACAAAATTGAAGTATATGCCACCCCCACAACAAAATGAGAAAAGTGTCAGCAAAATAAAAATTAGAATATCGTGCTTTTTTTAAAATATTGTTTGACTGTGAAGTGTATATAACAAGAATGTCTGTGTCGAACACTCAGAAATGAGTTACCAAGGGTTTCCTACTCCAGAAGTTGGATGCTAGATTGTCCAAAATAAGTAAACCTAATTTGAAATGATGCTTTGGGATCCTTGACATGTTATAATGATAAAACAATAAACATTTGTGAATCAATATACTAAGAACAACGCAAGACCTGAATGTCCTTTAAATTGAAAACCAGGAACAACATTATCTTCAGAGGAGAAAGAAACAGTTGATGAGGAATTCTACAATTTTTCCATTCCAAATAAATAAAGAAGAAGAAAAATAACCTTAGGTTTGCAGCATTTTGCGGTGTAGGATAGGAGATTGTTGCTTTTATCTATGACATTTTCCCAATTCTCATTCCGAGAGAGCTTGTCATCCAAATTTTCCATTAAAAATTTCAAATCTACTTCTGAAACTCTGAAGAAGTCAATAGAATTGAGTTATTGAAAAGCACGACAAGAAATAATGCAGAAGAGAAAGAAAATCAATCCCAGTTTCATGAATATAATCAAAAGTCATGCATAGAATAAGATTGAACAGAAGGAAAAGTAAATAGCAGACAAGAAGGCAATAATTGTGAAAAAAAAAAACCAAGAGACACAAAGAAAAGAATGGAGAACAATTTTAAAAAAATAAAAAACAGGGGAAAAAGAAAGAGTACCGGAGCTGGAAGGTCTGAGAGGGAGAAACGGAGGCGTCATGAGGAGCTGAAATGGAAAGGCGTGGAGAGGATGACGCAGAGAAGAAACACCTCTTAACAGAATGGAAAACGAGGATAAGGAGGAGAGCGAAGAGAGTAGCCCATCCATATCCCAAATCGCTATTCGTATTTCCAAACGAAGAAGATCCACCTTCTATTTTACACATTTCACTTTTGCAAATAGCAATTCTATAGAAAACTATTAGCTTCTACACTTTAATTTCCATTGGTGGTGGCGAACAAAGATATTGGGAATGCTGCGTTTTGCGTTCATGCGGTGTCTCGGCCGACAATGTTAGAGCCCTTGCCTTTCACTTTGCGAATCTGGAATGGGCTGGATGGGAAATTTTAAGTAGGGCTAAATTGGTCCCTTCGCATTTTATTTTTCTCATAATTCATAAATCGGCAAACTGGCAAAGATGTAGCCTTTCTTGTCATCGTCATGAATGGATAAGAGGATAATGCCCTAGTACCTTCTTACGGTCCCAATTTCCTCTGCAAGTTTTGTTCTTTTTCCTTTTTTTTTTTCCTTTTTTCTTTCTTTGTAAATTTTAATTTGATTCTCGTATTTGAATCTGATCTGATTAACAAGGTAGCAACAAAGTAAGCAGATGGAACATATTACTACAAATTTCATGAACTTACATTTTGGATATTTATTCACATTTGATCACTCGTGTATATGCAAAGGCAAAAGTAATGGTTTTGCAGTATCTTTTATTAAACGTCCTGAAAATGTTAGGCTACTTTTACAACTGCAATCTCCATATCACTGTTCATAACTCTTACAAAAAAAAAAAAAAATAAAAATCTCATTACAAGCAAAACACGCAGCACATCAGCCTTTTAAACTCTTTTAAATTCCTTTCCCTCATATACAGATGTTCTGAACTTCTGATGCAATCCCTTGTATTCTCTGACATCACAAATCTGGCGCTCTCATTGCCATCATAGACAACTGAATGTGAAAGCACTAGAACCAGGGTCTCTCAAATTACATCGCAGTTCACTTCATAACTCGCCTTAGCAGAGGGGACAGCTGTGATTGCATCTCTTGCTGAGCTATCCAATGGGGCTGACTCTATCATTAACAGGGCCTTCTTTACTAGCCCCCTCCAAGAGGAGCACTTGAGCAAAACTCCTGGACATCTGCTTAATGAAATCCCCATGCAATGTAACTGCATTCCTGTGCTCATTTCCAACCGCACCTGCCCCTATCAGGCTCGCTTGCTGTCTGGCCTTACGTTCTTGCATGACTTTCTGTCTATCCTCATAAAACTCAAAATCATCGAGGATTGACATCTCTGTTTCATAGTTCTTAAAAATACTTAACATCTCATTGCCCTCTTCCAATTTAACCTGCAACGTTTCATATTTGATATTTGGGCATAACCAAGCAGAAAAAGAAATAATACAGCAATGAAACCAGTTTATGCCGCTCTCTAATAACCACCAAAAAGCACATCATTTGTGTAAAACATCTTACATAAACAGGTCACAATTTAAACAGATAGTACGGCTATCTTGAAAACCAAGATAAATTTTTTATTTAAAAAAAAAACAGATGGATACTTCGCAGCAAAGTAGAGAGAAAGTCTTTAACAAGCTGAAGAAACCTGCTTAGGAGTGTGAGGAGTACTTTTAGGAGGCAATCATCTATTACCTTCGATTCACTGTTCATTTCCTGGTTGATAAAATAACCTTATTTAGCCAGTTTCAATTCTACATCCTTTCAATAACTATTTTAAGGGCTTTTGTAAAATGATTGGGAAAGTCTTTCTACAACAGCTTGCAATTAAATATATCCTGGCTATGGATTATTATCAAGCCCACAAATTTTGCACCAATTCAGAGCCTAGATAATCCCTAAAGCAACAAAAGGCACCAAGTAATTTTTATCACTAATAGAAGTGCCAAACAAATTCCTACCTCCTGCATGTCTCGACTATTAGTCACAGGCTTATTGTCGTTATTTTCCAATACAACATGTCGGAACTGACTGTTTGGGACATCTTTAATAATATGCCACTTCACAGGGAACTGACCACTCCACTTTTCTTGCTGCCAGTAATCTACACTCTTGTCAAAATCAACAGGTCCAATCATCTCAGCCACTCCACAGAACTGAGCACTAGCATTCACCTGCATATAAGAATGATAAATGAGATCTGCAAGAAGTTTACCGAACAATAAACAGTAGCTACAAGAATTAGAATTCCAGAAGCAATAATAAAAGCAGGGACCATAATTTCTTTCAAATTTCAGGCAACTAGAAATTTTAATCCAATTATAGATGCAATAAAGCAATAAGATTTACCCACTAGTACATTGAATATGACTAACACATAACATTTTCTGCCTTCATTGAGATGAATGGAGCCCCAGGACAAACACATCTGAGAGCCTTCATTCATCATGACAATCTCTCATTCAGTCCATCTTTCAACTTATTATTCTACGAGCAATAGTGAATCACATATTTACCGAAAATAAGAGAAATACTGGGCAAGGATCCTGCTTGTCGTTAGTTTCACGATAGGCTGCATCCAATTTTCTGTTCCCAATTGGTGTGCTGGCCCACACACCATATTTGATGCTCTTGTGAACATTATCTTCACTGTATGATTTTATAATAAAGAACTTAGCATCCTTGTCTTCAGTGACAAAATCTGATTGGTTGTATGACTCATCATGCATCTTGGCAATCGATTTATTATAATTGTTATTATCAACAGAAGAAGTATGTTCAGCTGATTTTTGACTCCTTGGTTTTGAGGCTCTTGGACCTCGATTTTGCTCGCTAAGGATATCAAGACTACCATTACAGCTACAAACAGAAATACTGGCCCTCCCCTGCCTTCTGCTGTTTTCAAGAGAAAGCCAGCCCCTACTGTTTGTTCCAAAATTAGAAATGGATGCACTGCCAAATCCAGATCCTTGATTAAAACCACCATGTACATATCCACTAGTGTAGGAGTTTGAACCAGTTTCAATGCCATACAATGATTTTTGTTGATGAGATCCCTGCAAATAAATATATAAATAAATAAGAATTCAGCAAACTAATTGACGGGTTAAATACACTGTTCCAGAGGATAATGCTAGTGCTCACCTCTTCCCACTGTCATTAATATTAATGCCATGGTCATTCAAACAATATATAAAATAAGCCAAAGCTGCTATCATCGCCAAAAATTATATTATAAGATGCAAGCTATCTCACTTAGCTTACCATATTGATCAGGAATTCAAGACAAATAATCATAAAAATGTAACTAATTAAAGTAAACAAATCTTGAATATCATGATTCAGATTTGGACAAATTCTTAAACATGATTTGACTCATAATTAATGATTCTGTAACGTCACTTCCATCATAACAAGCACACATTAGTACGTTGCTACAATTTCCAAGGGGTAAAGATACCTCATATTACAGCCATGAGTTGATGCCATAGGAATACTTGTCTCTTTTAAGTCACGATGACATGAGATGTAATTATTGATATCATAAAGAAAATAATGACCTTTAACAAATAGTACATAGGCACACATGCATAAAGAATCCAACTCACAGCCCCCAGAACAATTCAATTGTCCACATGCACTACATACTCGACTATGCAATGCAAAATGCTGGTAACTGGATGAGCTTTATTTTTTCTACACATTGAGATATAAAGAATAAATATTTATGTCTCTTCGGACAAATTTGATCCACTAAAAGCATGCCTGCTTGCTTTTCCAGGTTGCCTATTTTTTATGCAATCATTACAAATAGAAGAAAAATTTGCACATTAGGACTTGTCAAAGAGGGGAAAAAAAGGAGCATGCTGAGCTTCAGAAAACATTCATCAAGAAAAAATGCAAGAACAAACCATTCCAACATTCTGTCCATATGACCCAAAAGTGCCAATCAGCTGTGGAGATATTGCAGGTGTTAAGGAAGTCAAAGGCCTATGTCTATCAGAGGGCTTTGATCAATCTGCCCAAAGTCCACCAGACCTCAATCCGTCAAAACCCTGATGCAAATCATGAAAGCCATTTGTACCAAGATCCCCGGGAAAGCTGCCTCTACCAAAGGATCCAATAAGAGAAGGATAACTAGGCCTTGGACCAAAAAGCATATCATCACCTTGTTGATCAATACTTGCTAAGGTGTTCAGCTCTGGTAGTGAAACTGGTGTTGGTGACGTAATATATGGTGTACTAGGATGACCTAAATGCTGATGATAAGGTGGGCCAGAAAATGGAAATTGCTGGGGGGAGTATAACTGAGCATCTCCGCCTACAGATTGCAAAGGTGTTGTGACTGGAGCATATGGTCCATATGGCATTTGCAGACCATATCCATATCCAGCAAGGAATACAATAGAACCACTGTCGTTGTATACACCCTAATTAAAGATAAAGTTAGCAAAACTTATAGCAGGTGTAATTCTATGCAAGAAAATGTAATAGGACTCAAGGGGAAAAGGCAATTACTGTGATCCAATTTCCAACCCCTCCGCATTCACATATGGAGGATATTCATCCCATTCACCAATGGCATTCTTGTAATCTGATTGATAACATAAATGAGAAACAATCACATCGATTAATTTATGTCACACTAACACCAGCACAAGAATGCTACAACTCAATGCAATTGAGGTACGACAATGTTCAGTCAAACAATTCAGTAGCACATCAATGTTTAGTGAGATGAATGGCTTCTTAAATTCAAGGCTTCCAAAATAGACCAAATTTAAAAGTAACCTCTATAGTAGAAGGCCTGCGCCTGAGGGGCATAAATATTAGGAGGGTAGGCAGTGTGATCTCCAAGTGAACCAAAAGAACCCAATTGACCAGTGATGTCCCTTCAATGATCTATGGTGGCAGCATCCTCAGAGGAATTGAGAGAGACTGATGTCTCCTTTTTTGCAGAAAGAGGCTGAAAACAAGTGAGCAAATGAGAGTTAATAAATCTATTTTCATTAGCAATTGCATAGAAGCAAACAATAACTAATTGAGATTGAAGTGTATGTATAACTACCTGCTCCTTCATCATATCAGATTCAACAGGTTTTTCTTCTGCATCCATGATCAGTAAGCTCAAAGACTTAGTAGCGTCTTAGAAACACAAGCAGCAGAAATTATTGAGCAACCAAAGCTAAAGTGTGGAGAGAAAAACTTGAAGCTATGAATATGTGGACACAAATCCACACGTGCACACCTATGCACACATGATAAATAGAACAACATGAATATTTCAAAATGAAAAGCAGTCATGTCTATCAAATGTTCTTAGTACTAAGTAAAATCAAGAACAAACAGTTCAGATAAAACTCCCATATATGATAGTACACAATATCTATATATGAAACATACTTTAACAAATTAAAGATCCCAAATTTGAGATCCAGCTCACAAGATACCCCTTCAAAACTTCGAGTATGTGTTACTGAATTGCAGAAGTCACCAGCTCAGTACTCTAGTCAGCAACCATATGGATCAATTAGCAAGCAACACAACATCATAGGGCCAAATTAAGTAATCTTGTTCTTTCTTTCTGTATTTGGTTTATTATTCTTCTTTTCCTCCTCTGTGTACAAGAGAAGATAATGAGTCTAAATTCAATGTTCAAATGCTTTAGTGTTGATATCAGCAAAGTGCATTTTTCATTGCAGAGATGCTACTGGATGAAATCCTCAAGGTACTTTTGAGTAGATATCAATGAAACAGGCTACTTTAAGTATAAGTGAACAAAACCACCTGTGGCAAGAACCGAGTAAGTTCAATGGAATAAAATCCACATTGTTTTTGTTTTAATTGTCAAATGTGTGGCTACAATATTGTTTTGCCAAATTGTATGCACTTTTCATTTGACATTATAGCACTTTCATTTTCGATTAAACAAAAAGGTCATGTTAAAATAACAATAGTTTGCCCCATTCTTATTTAGCAACATAATTTTTCCTGAAAATATTTATTTGAATGTTTAGTGCCCGGCAATTATTGCATGCCACAGCAGTAACACCTGATTTCAGAAATGCTTATTAATCAGGGATTTAAGGTGCAAATTTGATAACAATATTAGCACAAATGGAGATGAATTATCTAACACAATTGTTGTTGTCCCTAATGAGCACATGGCAGCAGTATTTCACTGTGGAAAATCTATTTTAGTATTATATTCTGTCTCCTCTCAATTGCTGCTATCAGTTCATCATAGTGCTGATTCTGCTAAAATAAATGTCAGTAAGAATTGGAAATGGAGAGTGGACAACAGCCAAGATACCGTTGCTCTGTTGCAATTGCCCTTTTCTGATTCACAAAACACCCACATCTCAGATCTCAGCATAAAACACGTATCAACCCAGATCAACGTCTATTGCCATGTCTAAAAAATATTAACCTAATCAAATTAGAAGCCTTTAATATATGAAACTGAACGATCATCTTAAACACAACCAGCAATCAAGTCGAACACCAAAAAGAAGATTGATATCTATTCCATACGAAGCCGTCAACTGCAAAAGAAACAAATAAAATCCCTCCAACCAATTGACTTTCACACCTTGGAAATAAAGGTGAAGAAATCAATAGATAAAAAAGAAAAAAAAAAAAAAAAAAGAAGTTGATGGAGATCAAGAACGAAACACAGAATTATGTGTTTATCAACATATATGTATAAATAGCTGAGATTGTTGAGGTACCAGTGATGCGATCTGTTGTTTGTGATTGGGTTGCCGCCATGAATCAGAAGAAGATCTCTTCAAAAGAGTCACTTGGCAACAGTATCTATCTCAACATATAGATAAGATATCAATTAAAATAAAATATAGAATGTAAATATGTTAAAGAAGTTTCCAGCATTTCCCTTTGTTCGGCATGATTTTAATTTAACACAAAATTTATTTATTTTTTGAATAATATATTCAGTTATTCGCATTATAATAAAAGGTTAATAAATTTATTATAGGCCTAACCTAATTACCGAAAAAAATATACAATTTTTTTCACTTTTAGCGCAACTTAGGTCTATTTACAGTAAAATACACAATTTTTTCCATTTAGCAGCCGGCAAGGATCTGCAATGGCGGAATCCTATGTGACCACCGGAAAGTTTTGGGGTAAAAAAATATGAGTCAGCAGCTGACTCATCAAAACCACACCGTCAGATCCTACAATCTCCAATACATTGTCGTAATATTCCTTCGCTCCACCATCGCCTCTGAGCCATGAATTTGCTGAGGAGGTTCTGTTTTTCGATGTTATCGCTTGTAGGAAGACCCAACTGCCTTTGTCGCTGATCAAATAACATCTTCTCCACAACAGACCTCGTTTTGACAGGGATAGTGATAGACAACAACTCATTAGAGGTTCTCTCATTCAAGAAATTTTTAGGTTCTTCCCTTTTTCTCTCTTACTGTCCATGCGTAAATTTTTGTTACCAATTATTTTGCAATTATGTTGATTAGAATTGTCAATGAGGTTCATAGCTCTGCACCTAAGAAGAATAACGAATGGCAAGAGAAGCTTCTTGTTGTTATCTTGAAAGCAGAAGAAATTATGTATTCTAAACCAATTCCGAGGGTTGTATTCTAAAGCCAATTCCGAGGTGAAAAAATCCATTTTTTTTTTCGTTCTTTCATCTTCTCAATCCGTATATCTCAATTGAATTTGTTCTTTCCATCTGTTATCTTTATTAGTTATTAAAAAATAAATTTATATTTTTTTTTTATTTTGTCGTCCTTTGCTTCTTGGGTCTAAGAATTAATAAATTAAAGCTTGAAACTTTATGCTTTATTGATTTCATGTGTTTTCCACTGTAAGCTTTTGATAATATAGTTGATTTAGTCGCTTTTATTTCATAAAAGCTTCCAACTTTAGCTTCTAATTCTTGTACATGCCGAGTATATGAACCTTAAAACACTTCGGGACCAAACAAATGATGTCATTAATACAATCATTTCACGAGATGAGGGTACTGAAACTGGAGATCTTCTACAACCTTGTATTCAAGGTATACCACCCATCCTTTCTACAAAATATGTTCTTTGCATATTTGCAGTGGAGATTTTACCTGGTTGGAACTATCTCGTCCCAATTTTCATTGTTGAAGGAGGGATTTATTTGAAAAACAAGAAGCAAAACACAGCGTTTTGAGTAGCTTGCTGACTCATCATCTTTTTTTTTTTACCCCAAACTTTCCAGCAGCCACGTAAGATTCAGCCACCACGAAAATCCTTGCCGGTTGCTATTTTTGAAAAGAAAATGTAAAGATTTGTAAATAGACCTAGGTTGAGCTAAAATTGTGAAAGGTGAAAATTTTTGTGTATTTTTTGGTAATTAAGCCTTTATTATATTTTAGAAGAAAGATAACCTTGTAGTTTGAAGCATTTTTTTTAGGACGAATGGACAAAAACACAATTACAAGAAGGTAATTAATGGTAAATTCAATGGGGTAAAATTATATTACTAATACAGTAAAAAGTCTGCCTTAGGACTTTTCGGGGAGAGCATGAGTAAAATGGCCACATTTATGTTTTTGGCCAGCTGGCCCTGCACAATTTGAAGTTCAATCATCAAAAAAAGGAGGAAAATTGCAAATATCTAGAAGAAATTGATGGATATGATGAGAGAATAATGACACAAAATTACAGTTTGAGATGTATATGCTCAAGGCCAAATGTATATTAAAGTTCACATTTGGAAAATTAAGCAGCAAAGTGTGATAATGATTGATGCTAATTTTGTTTGTGAAATGATTTTTTTGTCATGACAGCAAAATATTTGTGTATAAGTTGGAAGATACCTTTGAAAGACACATTATGTTATATAATTGTTGTTAAAATGTGTCCTCTCTCTCTCTCAAATGAAGGCGCTACTTCTTTAATTACATGCGATGCAACTATCCATTTGATCCATATGTAAGAAAACAATTGGTTTCCAAATTCTGCATTTCACTCTTACAAAATAGCCTTCCTTTCACAACACTGCAATATTGCTTATAATTAGTCCAAATAATGGTTTATTTTCTTATCATTATCATTTTAGTGTATCAGTTATTGTAATTTAATTCTGCAAAGTGTTTTTAGCAAAAACACATTTTTCATTTGGTAAACCAAATTGTAAACTATTATAAGATAAAAAATGTATATATTTGGTTAAAAATTATTACTGGAAGTGATTTTAAGTGTAAATGATAAAAATGTACACACTGTAATAATATGTGTTGGAACAACAATTCGAGAAGTGTATAATGAAATAAAGAGAAGCAGGGAAGCGGAATGGAGGCAGAAGAAAGAAAAGAAACAGAAGCAACACATATAGTAAGAGGGAGAAGAGGAAGAAAATAAAGTTAATTAAGAGGGAAAATGAGAGAGAGTTTGGATGGAAATTCTGTTTTGTATTAACTTTTCATGCATAATAATTTTCATTACATCATTGAGTATTTATAACAATCGTAATTTGGTAGCTCAAGATTAACACCTCATTGTAATTATTACAATCCAATATGTCATTTCAACAATGAAGCTGAATGATCAATTCATTTGATAAAGAATTTGTGCTTTTGGAATTTTTTTTAAAATAGTAAATAATAAAAATAATAATAAAATATTTTTTGAATATTTTTAGAAAGAATGCTGTTATTTTTTAATTTATTTCTTGTTATATCATCTGGTGTAACCCAAAATTAAACAGTATATTACATTAAATTTCTGATATTTATTTTTTTACTCTGTATTTATCTTGTTATATCGGTGCCCAACAATTTTAGCAACAATAGTAATTGTCTTATCCATTAAGCAATACTAGCTGCTGTTGGAACCTTGCCAGCTATTGTTGTAGAAGCTACCTCTTCTCTGGATTCGCGTGCCTCTTCTTTGGACTAGACTTCTTCTTGAGCTTCATTAAGCTGGATTTCCTGGGTTTCCCTTGTTGCTACTTCTTCAGCACTATATTGGGCTCCCATTACTGATTCTTCATCTAGAGCTTTATGGACTTTTTTGTCATCTTGAGTCAAGATACATACATAAAAATATAATTATTTATTAATATTTTTATATTAAAAATTTTGGCTATAATAAAATTAATATTGAGTTTAATAAATGTTAATTTTATACCTTTTTTTCCTTCAAGTTATTTTTTATAAATGATAAAATAGAATAAAAAATAAATTTACATTCTAATACAATATATAATACTTAAAATATAATATTAGAATAATTATGAGTACATTATACAATAATATTAGATTTAATAGGACTTAAACTATTTTCTTACAATTAATTCCTAAGATATAGCAAACTATATATAATTGATTTCAAATGTCATTCATTTGACATGGTTCATCATCTCTAGCATTTTTTTATTTGGAACACCATCAATATCTAACATAGTATCAAGAGGCATATAATTAGGATTGTTATCACATACTTGAATATAATTATGTAAGGTTACAGAAGCAACTACAATCTTGAATTGCAGCATTGTTTAGTAATACTGACTATAAAAATAATCTAATTTGATTAATAATTTGTATTTAGTAAAGTAGATTATTTGGAAAAAAAAACTAGATTATAATCTCTAAAATACGCCAGTAGAACTAGTTTTTTTTATAAGTTAGTAGATTATGATTTTTATTTCCTTTTCTGCTCTTGTTTTTTATCATTTTAATATAATTATTAAATTATTAAATTAAGATGACATAATTATTAAATTATTAAATTATATATAATATAATTATAAATTTATTTAATATAATAATAATAATAATAATAATAATGAAATATTATATGATAAATATAGATATAGTTTATTATATTAGAATGATATATTTAATGTAATTTTATATTATTTAATATTAATATATATTTGAATAATATAAACATATCATTTTATGTCATTTTACATTTTTCAGTTAGTTTTATCAAATAGTTTTAATTGAATCAGTTAGATTATTAGCTATCAGATTTTCAACTACTAAGTTATCAGCTACAATTAAATTATCATTTTGAAACTAAATTATTAGTTAGAAACTAAATTATTAGTTAGTTTTACTAAACAGAACCTACATTTCAAAAATATATGTAGGCATACTATCTAAAATATGTTATCTATTTTTTTATACCCTAATAGTCCTCTCGATTACTCTACATAAATAAGAATGTACACGATTGAAAATTTTATTTTGTCTCGATGGTTATTGTTCACATCGAAATTTAGGTAAATGATATATAATTCCTTTATAAGATTTTAAATAATCATTTACATTTGAATATCATGTGTCAACTAAATAATATTTTTCTACATTAAATGCATAAGAATAATTAGTTAAAATTTTATATGTTAAATAAAAATTCATATATTTCAAAAAATAATAAAATTTAAAATGTACCTATCCTTCAAAACAAAACAAAAAATTTTCTAACAACTCCAGAGTCCCTTCTGACTTTATCTATGTGCCAATAACCTAGGAGACAAATGCCCTTATATCTAAAGCAAAACATAAACATTCCAATCCTAAGTACAAATAAAGACAACTAAATTACAAAAAAGACTAAAAGATTAAACATTCCAATTTAATCTTGGGCAGTAAAAATTTCATAGAAACCAAAAGATTAAAAATAGAAAAAATCACAGCTAAGTAATCGCTCAATAATTAAAAAATTAAAGATTACATTATGTAATTCTCCTTATCTCGCATCTCCTAACGAAAAGGGGACCCTTATCCAAGTTATAGACCAATATTTCTTTCTTTTTTTCTTTTTTACGTGAAGTCATATATATTATCAGTTTATATATTATCGGATTGAAACTAATTATATTTGTATCAAGTACGATTTCATAAAGTAAAATATTTTATCATAAGTTTTAAGATAACTGCATACCCAAATCTCAAATTCGAAATTTCTAATTAAATTAGAAAAATTTTGTATCAACTCATACACATAATTTTGGATTTAGAGACCAATTTTTCAAAAGTGCAGCTGGTTATCTCAAAGGTATTTTGATAGTGATTGAAGAACTGCTGCAAAAGTAAATAAGGGCACATAGAACAAAGGTAAAGGTGCAAACCTATGAGTTTCTAAATATAAGTGTCATCTTTTTATTGTTATTTTTTTCCCAAAAATAATTAATAATGCGTAAGAACTCCCAACATCAGTTTGCTAGTAGTATGATTAGGCTTGTTGCCACAAAATATGGTTGAAATTGATTTTATTAAAGTAGAATTTCGAATTCGCTTATGTCTCTTAAAGTCATTCTACCCTTGTCAATCTTTTTATATGCACCGAAGAGTTCCCATAAAGAAAAACCAATGACCAAAGATTTACAAGCCCTGGAAATTAAACAGAAATCGCTAAAGAAAAAGAAACCTAACTCACTCTAATAGTGTGAATCAGATGGGTGTCCTTTTTATGCTTAGACTGTTAGTTTGCCAATACTCGCTGATGATTCGCAGATGATTACTTTGATCAAGACCAAGTGAATCACAAAGCTGATTATCAAGGTTCTCTCTATGGATCATTATGCCAAAAAACACGGCGAAGCTTCTGAATTTTTTTTTAAAAAAAATTAACCTCTAGATGCTTAAAAATTAAAACAAGAAACATAACACTTATGACTAAAAATTTTCAGTGCGGATGCAAAATGTCTATCTTCCTTTAAAAAGACTGGTAATAATATTTAATCCGTGAAGTTTTTGAATTGCTTGATAATCCAGCCGAACCATACAACAAGGTCATCAGAAGGAATATAATACCCAGCCATTACAATATGGTTATCAGATTTGACCAAATTCAATGAAGGAAAAAGGAATGGTGAAACAGGGCATTCTTTCGTTGGAGCTCCATATATCTTGTGGCCTTGCTAAAGTTTTCGTCAAATAAAGCGTATTGAAAAAATATAATAATTCACAAAAGCAGCTAAAAAATAGACAAATTATACTGTAAAACGTCTAATACATAATTTCTCTAAATTTAGCATGAAATGCCATTTGTGATTCTGAATTTATAAAATGAAATGATTATTTATGTCACTCAACTAGTTACAAGTGACATATACTAAACCGTTATTATAAAAGTACAAAATCCTAAACCATTATCATCAGTACACGTTGCTCCCTCTCCTACCCCTTTCAATGCACTGACTTTCATCATTCATTGTTATCACAAGGATCGCACTACTTTGACACATTCAAAATTCAAGTTTTTACTTTCTTTTTACAATAAATAAATACTTATACATTAAATAATATCATAACAAATATCATACAGAAAAATATATATAATCCATAATAATCAGCAATAATGTCAAATCTTAATCAAACCATTAAAATACTGGAGAAATAAAAACAAATAATAGAAAGAAAAACTCTAAATAAAGTCTTAAATCAGCAACATATATTTATCAAAAAAAAGTCCTATATATAGCAACAAAGACCACACACAAACGGCTCCAGATATGACTAAAGCGGCGTCGTTTCCAGAAACCTCAAAAGGAGTCTTGGTAGGGGGAGAACCACCGGCAGCTACACCTGGAGAAATAGCCTCTGAAGAATGATCGACGTTGCAAGAGGAAGAAGAAATGAACGAAAACAATGTGAATGAGGCCAGAAACGGATCTAAAATTTATTTTCAGTGGAATAAAATTAATTTAATAGATAATAAATTAAAAATTTATATAAATACAACTGATATGTAGAAAAAATACAAATTTTCGAGTATTTATATATATTTTGGTATAAAAAAATTTTACATTCATAATATAATAATGTGAGTTCTAAATTATTACATTTTTATTTTCGAGTATTTATATTTTAATACTTTTGCATAATTTTTTTTATTATTAATAGAAGCAAAATAATATATATATATATATATATATAAAGAAATTATTTAGGAACTAAAAGGACACTATAAAATATTTTAGAGGGCAATGAGAATACTACCTACATCTGTCCCTGGATGAGGCGTAGAAACAACAAATTTGGGAAGAGGAAAGAAGAAGATGATAATATTAGAAGAAAAATGTCATTAAAATTCATATTTGCTTAAGCTATGAATATGAGAGGAGGAGAAAGTTATCCTTTTTTTATACTGCTAGATAAAATTAAGCATTATACCATTAACATTTTTTTTAATTCTAATCAGTTTGTTTTAATTTTAATTTTAATTTTTATTTATCTATGTGTATCTCATTTTTTAAATTATCAAAATAAGAACCAAATATGTTACTTACAACTAGTTGAGTAGTATAAATAATCACTTCAGAATTTTAGAATCACAAGTGGTATTTCATGGCAATTTTTTTTTTAAAATTATGCATTAGGTAAAAAAAAATTATTTCAGCAAGTGTTAGAGCTTCATACTTAAGTAACAGAAGCTTCAACAAACAATGATATACAATATCAAAAGAGACCTAAAAAATATATTGTAGATAAATCTACTTACCTAAAATTTGTGTCATCATTAATCAATTTCGATTTTGCTTGCACTCAACATCTTTCCTTTTGAAAAGATATTGCAAAGACCATTAGCTTCTTATTGGGTACAGCGGATACAAATAACACGAAATAAAAATAATCAATAAAAATAATACTAATAATTTAATGTGGTTCACCCTTTAATTTGAGCTATGTCTACAAGATAAACTCCGAATATTTTTCTTCTACTAATAAAAATTACTAGGTACAAAATGAGAGTTTTTCCTAAACAAAATATAGAGGTAATGCAACAATTTTGAAATAAATCAAAAAATAGTAGTACACAAGTGTTTACCAAAAATATTTTTTTCACTATTTTTATCATTGTCTAATTTTTGAAAAATTTCCAAAAGTTTACTCTCTTATACACTCAACAGTGAAAATATTCCTTTGGTTATTCTCGACTGCTCCTCATTTGCTTAAGTTTGCAATAATTGTTAGCAATGAACTCTATCTTTTATAGGCAGAGAAATAAGCTAAATGTCAAAAAATATGGCTCAGGCGGTGGATTTTTTCAAAAGAAATTTTCGGTACTTCTTTTTTTGATTTTTTTAATTAAATATATGGTGGGACTCACATTGAAGGGACCTACAAATGAAAATATTTAGCAATTGCGACACCATTTATTAACCAACAAATCTCCCCTCTCGTCCAGCAGCTAATCGACAAAATTCAAAATACGATCTTGGTAGAATTTTCATCAACATGTATAATCAATTTTTCTCAGTATGAATCTTTTCAAGTTGTAATAGTTTCTTTTTTATCACATCTTTTATCTAGTGATATCTCACATCAATATGTTTTGAACTTGAGTAAAGAGAGACATTCTTTCCAAGATGAATAATATTATGGTTATCACAGAACAACTGATATTTGTTTTGCTGCAATTCAAGTTCTTTCAAGAATTTCTTCATCCATAACAACTTTTTACATGTTTCTGTTGTTGCAATAAATTATGCTTCAGTAGTAGACAGTGCAACATATTTCTGTAATTTTGATTGTCATGACACAACTCCTCCTGTAAAAGTGATCATGTATCCTGATATAAACTTTCTCGAATTTATATTTTCATTCATATTTACATCTATGTATCCAATCAACAAAGGTTCGGTATCTCCAAAACATAAACATATTTTAGAAATACCTCAAAAATACTTGAAAATTCATTTTACTGCAGCCCAATGTTCCTTTCCAAGATTTGAAAAAAATATGCTTACTACTCCAACTGCATGAGCGATATCTAGTCATGTGCACACTATGACATACACATACTTCCAATTGCTGAAGCATATGAAATCTTATCCATTTTATCATTCTCTTTGTCTGTAGAATGACTCTATTTGGAATCCAACTTAAAGTGATTAGCAAAAGGACAACTAACAATTTTAGTTTTGTCTATTTTAAATTTTTAAACTACTTTCTTAATGCACTTCTCTTATAACAATTATAATTTCTTGACACTTTTGTCTATAATAATCTTCATGCCAAGAATCTGCTTTGTTGGCTCGAAGTCTTTCATAGCAAAATACTTGCTCAACTGCTTTTCCAAGTTGTGAATTCTGAAAATATTCCGGCTAACAATCAACATATCATACACATAGAGTAAAAGAATAATGAAATCTTCATCAGAGAATTTTTTTCACAAAAACACAATGGTTTGAAGTAGTCTTCTTGTAGCCTTACTCCCCCATAACAAATTCAAACTTCTTGTACTATTGTCCCGGTGCATACTTCAAATCGTAAAGGCTTTTATTCAATCTACAAACATATTCCTCTTTTTTCTTATGCTTGAAACCCTATGGTTGCTCCATGTATATCTCATTTTCCAAATCACCATGTAGAAAAAGCAGTTTTGACATCCATTTACTCAACTTTTAGGTCAAGACTTGTTGCTAATTCCAACACTGTATGGATAGATGTCATTTTTACAACTAGTGAGAAAATTTTATTAAAGTCAATCATTTTTCTTTGGCTGAACCCCTTGACAACTAGTTTGACTTTGAATCTCGGATGAGAACTGTTCTCTTCATATTTGATTCTAAACACCCATTTATTCTTCAAAGTTCTCTTGCTTTTGGGTAGCTTCACCAGTTCAAATGTCTTATTCTCATGTGAGGATTTCATTTCATCTTATATGGATTTAACCCATTTTTGCTTGTATTCATTAGCTATAGTTTCTTCAAAGTTTTCTGGTTTTTTCTTGTCAGTGAGTAACACTTACTCATTTTTTGGATACCTTGTAGAAGGTTGTCTTTCTCTACTGCTTCTTCTTAGAGGAACTGGGAAGGGCACATGTGTTGGTTGATGATGAACATCATCATCTTCTGGGTTATCGATGGGAGCATCATTTACTTCAGACAGGTCAATATGATCTTCATCTCCAATCTGTCTTGGTACCGATATTGAAGGAATCAATTTCAAATCTGTTGAGTCACCATCAGAATCAGGAACATCCTTTTTCTTCCTGAAGATATTTTCAATGGTCTCATTCTTAATGAAAATATCATAACGACTTTTGATTAGTTTTTTCTCCACTGGATCATAAAAATATGTCAACAAGTTGATTTTTGTCATTGCAAATAAAAATACACTGTCGTGTTTTGATATCTAGCTTGGACCTCTCATCCTTATGGATGTGCATAAAAGTCTTACAACATAATATCCGTAAATAATTATAAGAAATATTTTTTCTTAACCATACTTTCTCTGGAACATCTAGCTTTAGAAGAATATAGGGTGAAAGATTTAATACCCTAAATTTATTTTGGCAACTTTGCATAAAAGAGCAAACATCTGACTCTCTCCATCAAGTTTTGTTCATCCTCTCAGCCAGGTCATTTAATTACGGTATTTTGAAGCCGTTGTCTGATGCCGAATACCATATTTTTTGCAATAAACATCAAACAGTCCAATGTATTCTCCATCGTTGTCTGTCCGGATGTATTTCAACTTCTTCTTAGTTTGTCTATTAACTGAGACATGAAATTTTTTTAAGACATTTAACACTTGATCTTTTGTCTTTAAAATATACACCCACGTTTTCTTCGAAATGGTTATTAATGAAAGTCACAAATTATTGAGCACCACCCAGTGACTTTGATATTGGCCCACATAAATTTGAATGAACCAAATCGAACACATTCATCATTCTGCAATAAGGAGAACTCTTGAAACAACTCTATATTGATTTTCTGATAAACAATCAACGCATTTCTCCAAATATACTTCATCCATTATGGGCACCATCTTATTCCTGATAAGTGTAGTCATACATTTTTACTCACGTTGCCAAGTTTTATATGTCATAATTCAATAACACTGTTCTTCTCCATAACACTCACAGTGTTGTTAGAGAGCTTTGTATGTATCACATACAAAGTAACATGTCTTGTGCCTCTGGCCACTACCAAGGAATCTTTGGTGCGCTTCCATTAGTTATTGAAAAATTTACTATAGAAACCTACATCATACAGTCTTCCTGCAGAGATCAAATTCAGACGAATATTTGAAATATGTCTAATATTTGTTAGGACTCATCTGGTACCATTTCCAGTCTCTAGACAAATATTACCAATAATTTTTGACAGATTATCATTTTCTATTTTTACAACGCTAAAATCTCATACTTTGTAAGATGAAAAGAATTCCTTCTGAAACGTGGCATGAATGGTAACGCCACTATCAATTATCCAACTGGTTTCATGGGATGTAAAACTGATAGTATCGTCATAAACGATATTGAATTCATTTATGGTGTTTGTCACATCATCATTACTGTTGTCATCTCGTTTCACTTCATTGTCTTTCCGTTCCTTTTGGAACTTTTGACAATATTTCTTAATATGACCATTCTTTTTGCAATAATGACATTCAATATTGACATATTTATTTGATTTGCTTATATACTCTTTCCTCTAGACATCTGTTGTCTAGACTGACTAATTCCTCTAGAATCTATAACCAGAACATCTAGCTGTGATGAAAAAGATGTGTAACACCCCTTACCCTTCTGTGCACCCATCTGTATATCTGACGGATAAGAGGTGCTACAGAAAATAAAACTCTTCAAAAATAATTCTTTAATTTTAAATATATTTAATATAAGAAATTTAAAATATATTCTAAAATATTATACATACACACATTTCTATTATATTTATATACATACTGTAATAAAGTTTAAAAACTTGTATATATGCATATCAAAATATTATAAAAGACCAACTCGCTCTGGGTGACTACCACTGCTACTGTTGTGCTCCATTTTGTGGGTCCCTAGTTAGCGTCCCTTATCTACAAGTCCAAACGCTGTCTGCTACTTTTGTAACCTACGCGAGAGAAAACAAACTCCCGCGCTGAGTATATAACTCAGTGGTGCAAAAATTCTTATAATAATAGTCATTAAAATAAAAATATGCTCTTAAAATATAATCAATTCAAATTTTGAATCACCTTTTTATAAATAAATATAATAGTTTTTTCATATACCCACATATTATGACATTCTAGACTTACTTCTAGGGAATCAAAGGGGTATCGTATTACATCTTAATTTAGAATTCACAGAAATGCACAGGATCCAAGGGGTATCGTATTACATCTTAATTTAGAATTCACAGAAATGCACAGGATCCAAATGTAATATGACTCAGTCCACAGAAATGCACATAACTGAAAAATGTATCAGGTGATTCACAGAAATGCACAGGATCACAATATTTCATAGGTCAACAGAAATGCACAGGACCATCATTTCTACCCTATTGGCATGCCAACAATACCCTAGCTCACGTCTAGGCTAATATGTGGACAAAATTTCTCAAATTCATAATTCAATTCATTTTTGTATCTCAAAGCAGAATAATAATTTCCGCAAAAATACTTTACTGTCATTTTCTTAATCATTTTCCATAAAATCGATAAAATATTATTTTCATGTCAAAATAAATATCATCATAAAGTATATCAAACTTTTAAATTTTTTTAAAATACAGATAAAATATTTCAAACTCAATAATTACAAAAACTCCAATTTTTCACATAAAATATATAATATATTTTATGTAATATTATAAATTATTTGAATCTAATAATTTCTTTATTACTTCATACTTTTCTTTAATTACTTACTTATATATATATAACTAATATTATAAGGACAATTGCACTAATCTCTTTACGCTCTACCGGTATCGGCCGACTCTTTCCCTTTATCTCGGGCTGGCGTCTGGTCCGACATCGCGCCTAGAGATAGAAAATTTTCAATTAGCTATTGAACCCTTTACGACATAAAATCTAATAAAATTTAAATTTTCTGCTAATTTCTCGGTCTCACGTATATCGAAATTCTATATTTAAAATTCTCTTCATTATGCGTGTTTAACGCATAGATCACAGTTTTGGTCATCAACATGCTTTTCCGTGCGACCAAAAATTTTAAATATTATTTTTCTTAATAATATTTTATTTTCTTTATCTTTCCTCTAAAACTATTTTTCTCATTTTATTTCCCTTTATTCTTCTAAGGCCCATTTCCAATTCAAAAATTCTCATTAATTCAATAAATACTCTAAAAATTCCAAATAAATTCATATCATCGCTTTAACTCATTTTCTCTCATTTTCCATTGTCAATTTCACAAAAATAATATTCAATAACTCCCAATAAATGTTTTTCATAATTAGGCTAATAATCCAAAAATTCTCCAAAAATTCTATTAAATATTCATTCTACTCCAGAAGTTATCTTCTACTTCTAAATACTCCAATTAACTCCATAATTAATAATCATAGATTATTAATTTAATTACCTAATATATTAATATTCTAACTTAACTAATAATCACCTCCATTTAATAATATAAAATTCAATTATTCCCTAAATAATCTTCAATAAACTCAAATAATTATGCAATTCAACTAAATTAATTAATCACTTTAATAATAAAAAATATACTTAAACTTCACAAATAAATTCATATCTCACTATCTAAAAATAACTAAGAGGTGCGGTTTATACCAGATGACTCGGTTTAACGAGCCGAAGATTCTATCCAAAATATCCGATTAGTGGTCGCCGGACTTCGGTCACCGGAAAATTTTCAATGGTGGCGGATCGACGATCGGATGGTACCTAAAGAAAGCTTGAGGTGTGTGGAGTCCAAATATATAAGTTTTATGGCTTGGAAATAGCTGAAAACGTGTAGATCTACAAAAATTTGCACGGATCCGGCGAGGAATTCTGACTCCGATCAGCCCTTAAATGGCAGATCCCGGAGCTCAAATTACACATACCAAGGTTTTTCGACGTCTTGAGTCTATTTTCGGTGTCAAATTTAAGAAAAGAAGTCGGGAAATACCCGAAATGAGAGGGCAGCCCTGAATCCGATTTTTGCTGCTCCGATTTCAAAAATCCGGCCAGTTTTTGGAAAATCAGACGTCGCCGGAGTGATAAGAATATGGAGAACTACTTTTGGTTTGAATTGTGAGAAGATCAGATGTCGTTTGGTTGATGAACGGAGATGGGGATCGTGTAGGGAAAATGAGAGAGTGAAATTTTTTTTACTTAAATTTTTGAAATCTCCATATATATATATATATATATATATACTCATGGACAATTTTGTACTTTTTTACAAATCTCAAATTTGTAATAAAATTTTACTCAAATAAAATTATTAAGTCACCAAAATAATTAAAAAAAATCTTAATTGAGCAAAATTAATAAAATCTGGGGTGTTACAATATGAGTTCTGAAATATCTTTTTCATTTCTTCATTTAGAATACTATTTTTTACAGACTTCATATTAACTACACCTTTAGGTGCAGTGTTGGTGATTAAAATATTCAAAATCTTCCATGATTCTGGTAGAGAGCCTAATACTAGCAGAGTGAAAATTTTATCTTTCAGCTTTATGTTCATTCTGAATAACTGATCCATGATCACTTGCATCTCATTCAGATGATCTGCTATCAAAGTCCATTTTTTGTATTTTGACTGCGTCAATTTTGTCAAATAAAATAATTTATTATTGCTAGTCTTTGATTTAAACTATTCAAACTTGTTTCATAGTGTCCGGACATGAGTTTTATTGAAGATGTTATTGTACACATTGTCTTCGATAAACTATCGAATGTAATTGCACACCTGCTCGTGCTCAAACTTCCACTCCTCATCTGTCTTGTCTTCGAATTTAGTTATAGTAAACACTGACATATGCATTTTCATCACAGATAAAAAGATTTTTTATTTTGCTTCTTCATATGTGGTAATTTGTGTCATTTAAACTGATAATTTTAGTGTCTTTTGTCTCCATTTTTTTAAAAAAAAATTGATATTTTTTCAGCTGATAGTAATTAAATAAAATCTTTTCTAATGTGGAAAATCAGTCAATACTGCAACCACAAAACATATTAAGAATTTTATAAGATTGACATATTGACTTTGATACCACTTGTTGGGCATAACAGATAAAAATAACACAAATAATGCAGAATAAAAATAATTAACAAAAATAACACCCACAATTTAATGTGATTAACCCTTTAATTTGAGATGTATTAACGAGACAAATTCCAAATATTTTTCTTCCACTAATAAAAATTAATGGGTACAAGGAGATAACATTCCTAGACACAGTCTAAAAGTAATACAATAATTTTGAGATAAATTCAAAAAATAATGGCACACAAGTGTTTCTTAAAAACAAATCAAAATTTTTTTTTACTATTTTTGTCACACTTCTTGAAAAAAAAGTCAAAAACCTACTCTCTCATGCACTCCTCTGACTATTCACGACTGCTCCTCGTTTGCTTAAGTTTGCAGTAATTGTTAGGAATGACTCTGCCTTTATGGGCAGAAAAATAAGCTAAATGTTAAAGATGATTTTATAGGGAGTGAATTTTTTCAAAATAAAATTTTGGTGCTTCTTTTTCTGATTTTTCAATTAAATGGACTCCATATTAAAGGGACCCACAAATCAAAATCTTTAGCAATTGCGGTACCGTTGACCAACAGTTCAATCACGCAATCGACACATAAGTGCTGAAACGAAAATAGAACAACGAATTGATGCTTGGGTTGGGTGTAATTGAAGGTAAGAAAAAAGAAAAAAAGTATAATTTTCTCTCTCTCCATGTTTGAATAAAAAGTTAAGAAAGTAACCAAATTAAAATAAAGGGAGGAAAACCAAAATTTCTCAAATTATTCTATAATGTCTCAACTATTTCCTTCCAAATTTATGGGATATGAAAGTAAATAAGAAATTGTTAGAATATAATTCATAAGTATAGGAGAGAAATTTAACTTTTGTTTTTTTAGATAAAAAGACAATTAAAATTAAATTAAGAGAAATTAAAATTTTCTTCATATTTTTCATTAAAGTTAATCAAATCTTCAGATAGTTCACTCTGGACTTTCGGTTTTCACTTTTCAAATTGTAAACTCAAAAACAATAAGAAAAATTAAGTAGAAATTGTAGCACACTTGCTGCCCAAAACGGGGAAAAAAATAGGAAAGATTTTTGTTGAGATAGAGAAAATGAAATTCATTCTAAATGTTCCATTTAAAATTATGCAATTGACTTCAATATAGAGTTAGCAAGCTAAGGTTTACAGCTAAATTAGTACAAAAAGACTTGAATATCATACTTACAACCATGTTTTGACTTGAACAATTTAAATTTTTGCAAAAAGTTGTATCAAACATAAAATGCAAACCGATAATTTAATATTTTTAAGAAAAAGTCACATGCTCCAACACAAATGACAATTGATTACCACTTTTCCTTAATAATTCACCCGGCTCTAAGATCTTGACTTCACCCATCATGAGATTTTTAGTAGGGAACTTTGCCTCCATCATCGACTGGGAATGGGATCGATTATACGGATTCGCTTGCACCGCTATTGGCTTGGATTTACGACTACCAAAGAAAATAGGATCAGGGCTTTTCATCAGAGGCTTGAAAGGAGGGGTTGGAGTTTGCATTTCGCTGAAACTGCACTTGAAAGTACGTTGTCTTCAGGGCCAAAAAGCCACGGTTCACATTATCCTCTTGCACACGACTTGAATATACATGGAGGAAACTAACTACATGCTTGTGCATTGCAAGGATGTATAAAATATTTATAATCTTAATAATTTTATATATATTTGAAATATTATTCTATTTTTTGAGAAAACTTAAAAAAAAAAAATCTAATGTTGAACTCCTTTTTCAATTAGACGTCTCATCCTATATTTTTATAACTTCTTGCAATTTTAAAAAATGCTCACATCACAGAAGAGATCAAGTTGAAAATATCATCTAAAACTGTTAACCAACAGTTTACTCCTAGAAAAATTTAAGCAGAGTTTAAATCAAAATCAAATATTGTTTTCCAGTGCTACTGACCTATTCATTCTGCAAAGGGTAAAACCAATACGATGCCACTATAACAAGCGTCAATTATTTATAAAATAGAAAGCCAAAAGTTAGAACATCTAAAAATTATGGCAACTGTAGTACTGTCGATTGCCAGTAGGCTCCAAGCTTCATAATCGACTGTAACAGGTAAATATTCAGTTGAGAGTGGGTTGAACCACCGACATTAATGGTGAAAATGAAAACTCTCTACAAAAGAAGGGAGCACGTATATAGAATCTTGTAAAGATTGAAGAAGATGAAAAAATAGATGGCAATTAGCTCTGATAGCATGTTTTCAGTAAATTGAGAGAACTTTTTTGTTGATAAAGTTCTACATATTACAACTTATACGACCTCTATATACATGTTAACTCTAAAGTAGGAAAGCATCTCACAAAAATAAAAAGCTATAAATTAGGTCCTAGTAGTAAACATTACAATATAATTGCTCCTGAACTCACTCCGCCAAATATAGCACTATCAGCCGAGCCATTACGTCTGCGTTTTGCAGAAGCAATTTTTTTTTTTTGGGTAAAAACTACATAACAAATGACGCTTTGATCGATTACTTATGTCTTACTTTGTGGCTCTGGTTGTGTCGTGACCTTTGCTTTTTCATTTTTTGTACTGGGTATACTATCCGTCAAATCCAGGCCCTTTGTTTCATGTGGGAACAGCAAGACACAAATCCCTGACACAAAAACTACACACATAAAAAGAAGGACTGCTGCAGTTTGATGGCATCCTTGCACCAACCTTACTGCCACAAGAGGGCTGATCATTCCACCAATTCGTCCCATTGAGCTTGCAACTCCAACACCTGTTGTCCTCACTAAAGTTGGATATATCTATATCATAAATACAACAAAAAGGTTATAATACCCAATCTGGGAATTCTTTTCAAATAATAAGAGCACGCCAACTTAAACATACAAAAAAGAAGTTTCTAACTGCATAGGTTTAGCATAACAGGTTCACTCCATATACATCTTCAATATCAAGGGTCATGGAACCTTTGCTAGATTGGAAGTAGAGAAAGGGAGAATGAGGGAGAAAGAGAGAAAGATGGAGAGAGGAAGGAAAAGAAGTTTAACACTATGTTTGGAGAATAACTATTCATAACCAATAAGATGTATCTGCCATGACAATGACTTGTACACAAGTTTCATATCTATATCCTTAAATTCCTGATGGCAATTTATCCACTGTCAGTTTAGGCATGCTTAGCCCAGACTTTTGAGTTATTTTTTTAAGTTGAAATAGGTACGCTTAAATGAATAAGAGTTCAAGTCTCCCAAAGAAAATAAAGATATCCTCACAAACAAAAACATGGCCACACTATTCACAACAGCGTATTGGATCCCATTAGGAACTGCCATAAAACATAAAAGGGTCATGAATTTTTACAAAAATAAATTTATTTTAATGTATGAATAACTTGGCTATGAATATTGCTAATATAAGACTAATTATGAGATAATCGAATTCATCTTTTGACTCACAAAACAGAGTTCGTGCCTAATTATCTAGCTTCAACAAGAAGTTCAAAATTTAGAGAAATTTAATCAAAATAAAGAATATAATTTCTAAAAAAAATCAAGAAATTGGAATTCAGTTGTCTATAATTTTTATCACGCTTATATATAGTTTCTTGTTTACAAGATGCTAAAAATACAGTGTAATCATAAATGATTTGAGTAAAAATTCTATCCCTTGAGTTACCTCTGGTGCATAAATATAGACAACTGTGAAGGTTCCTGTGATGCATATTCGAGCTCCAAATAGAAGAGCAGTTGTTATGGCTGGACGCTGATGGACCACCAATGGAAATAGGACGACCAAACAGATGAAAAATGTCACAGCCATTGAAAGTTTACGACCAAATGTATCAACTGTAAGAGCTGCCAGGATGAGTCCCGGAAGCTCTTGGAGCAAATTAAAGTAAGACGTTACTCAGATGGTCTTGAAGAAGAACAAAATTTCCTTAATCATAAAGTATTATAAGTATGAGAAAATATTACCTGCAAAACTAGTAATGAAAACATCTTTATAGTTAACACTCCCAGACTTATGTGATTGCGTGTCAGTTGAATTGCAATAATTATTCCCTTTGTTCAACTCAGTGGTCAGCAGCACAAGGCCATAGTAGGAAAAAGCGTTTCCAAAAAATACCATCCACAGAAGCAAGGTTGACCTAACTAATTTTGGTGAAAAAAGAACTAACAGTGATCTGAAGATCCCCATGTCAAAATCTTTCCACCTGGGAGGAGGATGGTTAATATCTTCATCCTCATGTGGCGACCTCAAATTTCCACCCTCTTCTGGAAGATTTTGCTTTTGTAACTCAATTTCATGATCAGTAACAAGAACACCAGTAGGCAATCGAATTCCATTTAGTTTGGCTATTTTCTCTAAAATTCTAAGCGCATCATTTTTTCTACCTTTCATGCACAAGTACCTAGGTGACTCGGGTGTTATAGTGTAAAATAGAAGGAGAAGCAAAGACGGCAAAGAAGATACAGCAAGTAGCCATCTCCAGCCTAATCTTGGCATAATAATCTGTAAAAGTTCAAAGGATAAAGAAATTATCCACATGCCCATTTAATGAATCTGGCTGCAAGGATCCTACATTACAGAAACAATCAGCATAACCTAAACTCCAACAGCGAATGAATTGTACACTTTGTACAGTAGATTTTTTAGCAATCAAAGCTTCCAGCGAGCTTGCTATCCAAGGCATTCCATGTAGGCTATAATGAACAGAAAGCTAATTGTGTAAAACTTTATTTAACAAACAAAAATAAAATGTAACCTTTATAACAATATAAAATACGCATTCAAGTTCCTGAGAGTATGCTTAGACAAGTGATAATTTCAAATGCATGGGATTTGAATGTAAAGCAGATAGGTGGTCATGATATATAAATTTTGCTTAGTATATTCTACCGAATACAACCTGACAGATTTCAGAGTTTTTTCCCACAAATGCAACAAATCATTCACACCACATGAAAAATAAACCAGAACTAATACTTGGAATATGATGGGAAGCTAAGCAACCAATAACAACAGAGAAAGGAGACAATAATCAATAGATAACCAATGACCTGTAAAATTAAAAAAAAAAAAAAAAAAAAACTTTCCCCATATTGCAGGGACCCTGCAGGCCTATCCATTCTATAAAAAACAGAAATATCAGAAACTGTTAAATAAAAAGCAAAGACAAAGATTCTTCACCTTAAAAGACTAATCTTAACAAAGGAATATCCATGCTGATGCATGAAAGGTACCATACCAATATAAAACCTGAATATTGACTACTCCAACTGGCCTAAAGATTATTATGGTTGAGTTAGTTGACTTGAGAATATGCAGTTAAGACTTAAATCCAATGAGACTGTTAATCAGAGTACCAAAACATAAAGAAGAAATCAATAGTATACCCATGCCAGAGCAGCCTCTACAATTGTTCCAATGGTCCAGAATGCTTGGAAAATAACCATCCAAGTGCCTCTTTTTGGTGCAGGTACAAACTCTAGAAACCAGGATAAGAGCACAGGACCACCTCCCAGACCAAGGCCAACTAAACAACGAGAAAGAAGCAATGCAACATAATCTGGGGCAAAGGAACTCAAAAATCCAGCTCCAGAAGTAACTGTGGCTGTAACCAGAAATCCCTTCCTGAACAAGAAAACAACCAAGAAAACACATTAACTAGACACTAATAAATAAATAAATTATCAAGTACAGAATTAGTGGAAGAAAGATTTGTAGAATTTATTTTCAATATTTAGCACAAGGCGAGTTTCAACTGAAGACCTCTTTTGAGGAGCAATTTGGTTTCCAACTAAATAATATCTTAGATAAGAGCTGCAGATTATGTTATTTGAAAAAAAAACAATAGTCAAATGAACTAATTAACCACCTTTTTATAACAAACTTCTGGGTTAGACCAAATAATATAAAACTTGGCTTTTTTGGACAGAAATCAAATGAAGCTTTCTCTTTTAATAGGCAAAAAGAATCTCAAACCTCGCCAATTCCCAATCTATGCCCCCGTAACCAACCTGTCTATAAATGTTCACACAAGAGGGGAGGAGATGTTAGCCTATCTGTTTGTAACTTTTTCAAAAGCAAAATAACTTATTATGAGGCTTAAGATCTCTTTCTTTATGTTTTCCTTTGATCAAAATAGAGAAAAATAAAACATTACGTATAGATGTAATTTAGAAATGAAGAAAACTAAAAGAGATGGAACAATGAAGTAGGCACAATATAGAGAAGTATATAACAAAATAGAAGAATAAAATGAATGCCCACCTTCTTCCATATTTGTCGGAAACTAAGCCCCATGAATATGCTCCAACCAGCATACCAACAAAAACTATACTGGTTATTAGGCTTTCTTGCTGAGAAGTAAGATTCCATTCCTGCTGAACTGCTGTCCCAACAAATGAGAGAAGCATCATTTCCATTGCCTCTGAAATCCAACCCATGCCACTATAAAGAAGCACAAGGTATTGGAATTTTCCAAAACCCACTTCCAAAAGAGCTTCATCAATAGTGTATCCTGGTTCTCCATCTTCCATCTACAATCAAAGAGAGCAAGACAGTTAATACAAATATTCGTAGTCCTGGCTGCTCAGTTGTATACAATAATGGGAAACAGTCAAACAGCTACCTTACATATATAGATAAATAGTTACAGGGTTGACCAAGCATTTTGGCTCATCTGCCGGATCTTATGTTCCTATCCTAATCATGAACATCTAGCAAATCTAAGAAATCATATCAGAAGAATCGCCCCAATTATAATTGCTACTACATAAAGGATTTGACAACCAAAACAATTTAAACGTACATAAATAGAATACAAAGACAAAAAGGAAGCGAAAGATAAAAAGAAAAGTCAACGGTCATCAAAACACAAACACGTTCAACGACCGACAAATCATTTGAGAAATTAATGGAAAGAGCAGAAAAGAAAAAGGGAAGAGAGAAGAGAAAAGGAATTGTTTGAGAAGGAAAAGAAACCTCATGAGAGATGATAAATGCGGATCCATCTTCTTCTTCATCTTGAGGATGCTTATGGAGAATGGTTGTAGGAGAATTAGAGAAACGATACTTGAAAATATCAAGGAAATTGAGATTTGCGAGTAAGGAGAGGTTAGTGGATTGATGTTTGGGGATTTGTCTGCTCATTTCAAAGTTATTGATAAGTTTATGTGATATATGATGACAACAAATATTTTCGTGTCTCAATTCTGTTTTCCAACTTGTTGGGATTGAATTGATTTGATTCCTTCCTGCCCTTCTCTTCAATTCAAATATATACAGGTTTTTTTTTTTAAGTTAAAAAAAAGGTTATAAAATAACCCAAAAAAAAACTCTTCCCTAGTAAATTTTCTAAATATGAGAAAATTACTATTTAATTATTGATATTTGACATATTATATTAATATTCTTTTACAGTTTTAAAATTTATACTATTTTATCCCTTGAGGTTATGGATAGTTTTAAAACTTTTTAATTATCTAACTCTCTCGTTAACAATAAAAATATTAAAATTGACAGAATAATTATATAGTCTGACAAAAATAAAATTGAGGATACAGATATCATAATTTTAAAATTTTAGAGAATATTAGTGTATTATGTCAAATCTCATAAAATAAATAATAATTAACCCTAATAAATATTGAATATATCTTAGATACTTATTTTCGAATTGTTATATTATAGACTCGAGTCATGTATTATGAATCTACTCCTTTTACAAAAATATGAATTTTTTCATAATTAGATTTTAGTAAATTAATAAATATAAAACAAGTTATTAGTTATAACTTACATATTTATTAGTTAAAACTTATAGATTTTATCGTTTTTAAACTTATAAATTTATCAGTTATAACTTACGGTTCATTGTTTCAAACTTATAGATTTATCGTTTTGAACTTACATATTTATTTTTTTAAAATTCATTATTTAGAAGTTACATTATTTATAAGCTACAGGTTCATTATTTACAATTTTTAAGTTCATCATTTTGAATTTACAGATTTATCATTTTGAAGTTATAGATTTATTATTTATAATTTATAAATTCATCGTTTATATCTTACTGACTCATCACTTACAAATTTATCATTTACGACTTGCAGATTTATCGCAGATTCATTTTTTGAAACGATAAGTCCATTATTTAGAACTTATAAATTAATCGTTTATATTTTGTAAGTTTATCGTTTTTGTTTCATTACTTATAGGTTTATCGTTTATAAATTATAAATTTATCATTTTAAACTTGAATGTTTATTATTTTAAACTTATAAGTTAATCACTTACAAATTTATCATTTATAATTTATGAGTTCATCATTTGTAAGTTCATTATTTTTATTAAACTTGTCATTTTTTACCTCAAACAATTTGATTTTCTTTCTCTATATTATTCATTTTAAGTTCAAATATCTTCATTTTCAACAATTTTCTTTAAAAAAATTAAATTAAATATTTTTATCCCTAACAATAATAATAATATTCAAAAATACTAAAAATAAAATCAAATATGCAAATTACCAAAAAATTTTCTTTAAAAACAAACTTAAAATATACATAATTTTTTCTTTTAAATAAAAAGAAAAAGAAAAAAAAAGAAGAAAAATACGCAAAAAGAAGAAATTAATAGCCACGCTGGGCCTTAAACATAATAAGTCTGGAAATTTCAAAAATTTCCACGAAATTAATAAATCACATTTTAAATAAAATTATAAATAACCAACAAAACAAAATAAATAATGGCGTCATAAGGATGATATAAAGTTATAAATAACTAATAGAATAAATAATGACGTCGTTTTTCTTTTTTTCTTAATTTTGTTGGATTTTTTTTTGTACAAGTAGTAACTAGTTAGTATTTTCGAATTTACTTTTTTTTTTTATAGAATAGCCTAATTTTATTAGTAGGGCTGAAAAAAGAAAAGAAGAAAAAAGCGTTTTCCATTTGGTAATTGAAAATTTCAACTCTTTTTTTTTTTTTTTGGGTTATAAAAGTTTAACCCCTCCAGTACTTCGTTTTCATAGTAATAAATACTGAATATATCTTAGATACATATTTTGGGCCATTCATTAAAATTTATAAAATCATTTACTGTCTAATTTATTACTCATTCAATTAAATTTGATACCCAAGCAAGTTAAATTCAAGCTTAGCCTAATCGACTTTAGAACCATATTTAAATTATATTTAGCATGTGACTTGGACCTAATTGTAACTAAACTCATTGACAAACCCCTTTCTCATTTTGCTTTCACAATTTTCATTTTTGTATTCATTTTCCCATCAATATCCAACATTAGATGTACAATGGAACTCACTTTACCTCCATTGTGAACGTTTCATTTGCATCTACTATATTTTCAGGCAATGTTTCATTTGCATCTACTATATTTTCAGGCACCCGATCGCATTGTCAAAAAGAGCCTTTGATGCGCTGCGAATAACTGATAAACACGCGCGCACATATCAACAGTCCATGCGGTGCAGTTCGAGAAAACACTACTTATTTCTTCCAACTTTAAATAACTAGACATTCTACAAAAAGGGTGGGTGAAATACGGGGGCAAAAAAAAAAAAAAAAGGGAAAAGGGTCTCAAAGCTAACCTCCCTCCGTAAGAAAAACATTTTAGACAGATTAGAACAATTATAGTACACTTTCCACCAACGATGGCAGTCAACAGATACAAGATAAAATCAAAGAATCACCAAATTGAGCTACTGACAAGCACACATCAGTAATCCTATACTTGAGGGAAAATTGTTGCTCCTGATGCAGTGGACAGCTTTTGGTCAATGAATTTCACTTGCTTCCTTTGTATGGAAAGTGAGCCGTGGAGACAAGAATGAAAAAATGGTTCCCTAACAAGTGTGATCATAAACCAATATGCTGTACTATGGCATTTGCCTATCCCCTTCGGAACAACTATGCCTGCCACTTTTCCTGCACTGCCTCATTTCAAGCAGTGATGGAGCAGCAGAAAACCGTATTGTCTACCTCCCTCTCTATCTGGAAGCCTTGCCTCCAAAACAACCATATAAATATGTACAAAATGGTTACCCAGAATTACCAGCAACCTCTGCAGCTCTTTGTCTCATCATCTCCATCACAGCAGCCCTTCGCCGCGAATCAGACTGCTGCTGCAGCCTTCTCAAATGTTCTTTCAGATCTCTAAACATACATAACACACACTTTGTAAGAAATTGATAATATAATCTCCAAAATCTGATAGGCAAGATAGATAATAGGAAACAACTGAAGCTAGAATCTAGTTTAGAACGAGCTACTCATATAACATGTTCAATCATACCTGCATCGTGGTACATGGCATTCAGATTCCTTACATGCTCGAGCATGAAGTTGCAGGAGATACCACATTTTCTTACACAGAACACATCCCCCAGAAGCACGTGTCTTGCATTGTATCCCGTGCCGGAAAAGACCCTTCACCTTACGACAATTTGGATATTGGCAATGTGGAGAACAACATTGGGATGCATGTACCAGAAGATCAAGCATTTTCCTAAGCTGCAAAATCAAAAAAAGCAATTGTGTTAGGCACCAAATATAGTGATAATTCTTAATGTGAAATGTGCATGGTCATGCAACTGTTTTACAGTACCAGTTCAATGTGCTAGCAGAGTAGAAGTAATCATGTACAAATCATTCACACTCAAAATGAAGAATCTCAATCAAATACTCGTTCTCAAAATTTGTCGTTGAGTAGAAATAACAATCATCACTAACGCATAGAAAAGAGAGGAAAAAATATTTTTCCCATTGTTATTGCAGAAAACATGCTGAAAAGGAGTACATGAGTACCTGCAATACCCTTAGTTGCCTAGCTTCTTTATTCTGGGCATCACGATCAGCCATGGATGGATGATTCGTTAACTTATGAGGATGATCGATACCCCCATCCTTCTGATAACAAGCATTGCATACATCATAATCTGGGCACACTTCACAATGCCAACCTTGGCCTGTTTCGATATCAAGATGGCATATATTGCATGTTGTCACAAAAGCTGGAGCAGTTGGATTATGGAGATGGTAAAGGACCATCATTGAAGAATGCTTGGCACGGCGTAGAGTATCATACTGATAATGATTTCCTTGACAGAGACTCAGAAATGCTTGTCTAGTGTCAAAGAATTCACTCTCAAGAATTTCATCTTTATCTTTTGTATCACTAGGCACATCAGAAATTTCAACCTACAAATTCAGAGTCAATAATTCAGTTATTAAGTAGGGGAGAAAAGGTCAAGGCAGAAGAAAGAGAGAATTTTTTTTTTTTTTTGGGTGGGGGGGGGGGGGGGGGGGGGGTGGGTGGGTGGGTTGGGGTAGGTGGTTAAGAGGTGGGGGGATGGAAAAAGATTTAGTCCTCTTTTCTTGAAGAATCTCAGATACAATGTAACAATCCTAGTTTGAGCAACTTACTCGATAGAGCACATGTTTCTCCCTTTGGTTGACAGGATGTCGCTCCCTTTCTTCACGCTTTTGTTCAACTTCATAACACCTACAGAAATAAGAGACATTTACCATTGGAGATGGATAAAAGAAAACAAGGATGTTGATGCTATTGAATTTGTAAAAAAGAAAGTCCTATCATAGAACCCAACCAAACAGCTCTATTTCAAACCTAGGTGTTCATGCTGATAAAACTTTAGAAGTTTAAGCAGCCTATATTAACCACATGAGAAAACAAAAAGAAAGGATCAACTGAGTGTGATTCCCAGACGTTTCTGACCCACAAAACAGTATCTCAAAAATTCTTTCATTATCCAAAAGAGCAATGATAAATTTTAAAGTTAAACCAATTCCAAATGATGGCCCACAAAAGAATCCTACAGTATTATGTAAGACTATCAAGTGACAGTGACACCATGGCCAGTGTGCTTCCTGGCACAGAAGGTTGAACGACAGAAATAATATATCCATCAAATTAATGGATCTAAAATGAGGAGGGAAAATGGATTAAGAGCACAGAAAGTTGAACAATAATACAATTAAGAGCACGATGAGGATCAAATAAAATAAGGAAAACTGGATATCACGCCAAATCAATACACATTGAACAGAGTTAGTTTAAGTTTAGTATGGTCATTTGCAGATCTTCAGATGGTGCTGATAAACATTGTCAAGCATATTTGAGCGAAAGGAACAAGAAGAATGAAAAGTACATTGATAAGAAATGATTCAGTTTTTAACATCTCCTGAAAACATGTCCATCGATATGAATAAAATCATTTCTTAGAACTGGAAAGAAAAACATACAAACCAATCATCTGTAATACCACAACCAATATTACAATTAGCATTTTACCAAACAATAGTGCAGATAAAGCTTGCAGAATGCTTACTTATCACAAATCTGAAATTTGCACTGGTGGCAAACGCCGCAAACCCAACGGCTTCCAGAAACCATTAAAATACAACAATGTGTGCAGCAATGCTGTAAATGAACCATGATAAAGTCCTCCTTCATTGGGCAAATTGTCTCACCAAGCTGGAAAAAGGTAGTTTTTATGATTAAATTATTATAACCATAAAACTATACAAAGAAGCTGCAATATTATGGTAACAAAAACTTCACAATTGACATTATTAGAGAAAACTTAATGGGAAGGAAACATTGTCTGCTGTAGATACAGGACGCAAGAATTACTTTATGCATTAGAAGGAGATCCTTCGACGCGTTACCAGAAAGATCTGACTGACCGGATGCTTTTAAAGCCCTTTTAGTTATGATCTTTTTGGTAGTTCCCTTCTTGTTCTGTTTTCTACCATCTTCTTCTTGGTTAAGTTGATAAATCAAATCCTCCGCAGCACCAGGCCAATAGTCACCATCAAAGTATGGCAACCTAGCTGCTGTTACCTTTGCCTTACATTCACCAGTGGATACAAAGAAGTGATCATATAAATTAGTTAGGTCAACCACAATATTTTCTTTTGCAGCTTTTCTAAGCATCGACAAATACCTGAAATAAAAAAAAAAAACCAAACGAGTCATACAAAAGTCAGATAAGAAAAAAAAAAGTCTATCTTTAGCAAGTAAAACAATACACGGATATCTCCTCAAGTAACTACACTCACCATTCACGGAGTTTGTCAGATTTTGGTGTTTTCTGGATCTCTGGATGACAATATAATATATAGTCTTCACCTTTTAATGGAGGACAAGCCCATATATAGCAGCTTGTAAAACCTCTTTTCTTGCAGTACTCAAGGTATCCAATCTGCCAACAGAAACATGTGTGGAGGCCAATAGGTAAATGAAAATTCCAAAACTAACAGTATATAATAATAACAAATGGAAATGAGACCAATAGGTGCTTCAAACTAACCAAAATTTCATGGTATACATATGTACGAAGAGCCTCCCCTGTCACTGCTTTAATCTCAGGTCTGAAATACTTCACAGAATCCAGATATGACAGATAGACACGGCGCTGATTTGGAAATTGACATTCTGATCCAAATTCTTGGACGTACATGCCAAATAGGCAAACCTCTACACCTTCAATCTTCTGAAACAACAAAATTACCTGGAAGAAACACTTTTATTATTAATCTCAAATATCTCCAATTCTTCAATGCCAGTATCCGTTCTTCTTCTTCTTCTCTCCAATCCTTACACTAATAAAAGATAACTTAACAAACATAGCATATAATCTGCCTACCTTAGACTTATAAGGGAACTCAGTTGGGTAATTCTCTTCTCGAAAAATTTCAAGAAACCGCTGCTTCACTTCCAACTTTTTATCAACTGAAGAAACAACTCGAACAACAAGTGCTTCTGCTCCAGGAACCTTAAATTGCAAATTTTCAAATAAACTAGATTATAGCAATCATAAAATAGAAAGAAGAAATTGCATGCACTTAGAGAGGAATTCAAACTTAACCAACAGTAGGAATTTCAAGAATGGCAGCATCAAATAAGGACAAAAAAAAATAAAATAAAAAAAAAGAAGGCAGAGATTTGTTCTAACAGAAATTTTTGATCAAAACTACAATTTTTGAGCCATTTTTACCTAACAAAGGACTAACATTCAAAAAATTTGGGAACCAAAGTACTTCAGATTGACAAGCAGAGATTAAAGCATGTATTAGAAGAAATCTTCAGGGATTTATATAATTTGCCTTGAATACATATCAGTGGCATAAAAAAATATGCTGGGAAGAACAATCACGTGTAAACATGCAGTAGAACAGCTCATTAGCTGACCATCCATCAGCATGCCCATGACATCATCTACATGAACAAAAAGTCAGAAGGCTGCATAAGGAAACTAAATCACCTCATCATAATTTTTCCCTTGAATCCTGGCCCTCTCCATTCTTTCTTGTTTCAATTTCCTGAATAACCGTTGTTCTATGTGATCACTCAATATTGTTCTTGGCAAATCTTTGGCTCCCAGAACTGCACTTTGCGGTAAAGGCTTACGCTCTCCTCTTTCAATCTCTGCTATATAGCAATTAGGGCAAGTATATTCAGCTTGCCCACCATCATTTCTCCGACCATTAAATAAAGCACAAATTTGATGTTGCCAAGCTTCACACTTATCACATTGAACCCACTGCATAGGTATCAAATAATGAAACTGTAAGTTTATTTATTTAAGATAACCAAGCAATACAGTACTAAGCAAGGGAACTCATATACACACCCATTCTTCAGTCTCCTCATCGTTTTTCTTTTTCTCCAGCCTTGCCTTTTGGATAGCAGTTCCATCAACCAAAATAGTGTCACCACGAGCCTCATTATAGCATGGAATACAGAAGTAATGCCGTGTATCACCAGCCCCCATAGTATAATACATTGCATTTCGCTTAATGCGAGCACCACATGGTGTGCAATATATTGGGGGTGGTTCAAAAGTAAGCTTTTCAACAGCACACAACTGACAAGAGTTCTCACTCATTGAGTGCTCCATTGCTTGGTTCTTTTCTGCCTTTGCCTTACTCTGCACAAAAGAAAATTAATAAAAATAATAACGAACAACCATACAAAGCAGAGGCTTACACGATATCAAAAATAATCGCTTGTTATACAGCAAAATGCTCGTCACTTGGATATTTGTACAATTTACATTTGTCTTACTTTTAATATAACACTTTAGAAATTGCTTTGTGAGATTCTCATTATACACAAACAACATAGAACAATAATTTAATGCAGGTTCTTTAGGGACCAAAAGACTACCCTATTGTTCACTATTAAAGGTATCTAGGCTTGTAAATTAACCTGCTGATAATGTAATCAACAAGCAGGAATAAATGGTATTGCTGGAAAGTTGTTTATCCAAAAAAGGAAACAAAGGCTCTTGCAAGCAGATTCCACAAATTGAATGTTTAAACAAGGACATTTCCAGCACAGATAGAAAGGAAAGGTTCCACTACAAACCCCAGCAAAGAATTAAAAACAAGGACATTTAGCAAATGAATTCATAAACATAGAAATACAAATGTACATATGACAGCAATGCTTACAGGTTCTAGAACCAAAAAAAATTCCAGACAGCACATTATTCATTTACGAATAAAGTCCAAAAACCAAAGGGCATTCCTATTCAGCTGCTTAATCTCAAGTTTCAGGATAAGTAAAAGGGGACCAAGATCAAAAGATAATATAAAAATAAATGTTAAAAGGACCAAGCACAGAAATTTTTGTAAACATATCTTTTAATTAAGGCTTAAGTAAAAAATTGCACAATTTGCCAACGTAATTTCTACAACCAGTTGCATATCATTGTCACCCCAAACAAATAATCTATATCTTGCATCAATGAGTCAATGATAATGTTTCCCAAAACTCAACACACTAGTTTCATACAATATACATCACCAATACTTCACACACACCAACAAAAAAGAAAAAAGAAAAGCAGTAGGAAAATGAAAAGGAGCCTAAAATAAGGACTAGATGTGATTTTACCTGGCCAATCCATTGTCTGAGACCTATAATATGCTCTCTAATTTGTTCAGGTGTGAAGAGCTCAGTCAACGATACTCCCTTTATTTTTGGCTTTCCAGACTTGGTTCCAGTTGCATTGTCGGCAGGCTGTGAAGCACTTTCGTGCTTGACTGGGTCAGTCTCCTCAACTTTGACGCTTTCTTGCTTAGCTAATGTGATCAACTCATCCCTAACAACAGATTCACCATCAGGCCTTTGGCTGATTGTCTCATCCACAATGTTACTTGGATTTCCCTGTCCAGAACATATAGGAACTTCCAATTTTAGTTCTTTGTATTCGGACTTGATTGGCATACAGGAATCACTCTGTTTGTAATCTTGGATCTGGATATCCTGACACCCATGGGAATCAGTAATTATAGATGCAGATACAGCAGAACTTTCACTCTCAGGTTTGAAAGATTGGGGAGACTGCTCTATCTTCATGCGCTTCAAAGAAGGATGTAGTTCTTCAGAAGTTTCAGCAACTGGTGGATTTTTTGAAATGAACTTAGTTGAATTATTGCCAGCGTCATTGGGCTTGTTTGGTAACCCAGAATCTGAGCCTTGACGTGCACGTGCCCTCATATGTCCCTCTAAATAATTTTTGACAGGAATACAAACTGGGCAACCTGCATCCCGGCAGTGCTTGTTGTGTTGAATCAATATCCTGGTATGATGGCATCGAGGATACGGGCATGGAGATGAACTGCATCTGTCCATATGTCTCAATAATTTTTGCACGGTAACACAATTAACATCTGGACATTTCCCTTCAGGGGCCGTACACCGGCGGGCATGCCGCAAGAACAAAAGCCATTTTTGTTGATTTCTGAACTGCCGATCACGGTTTGCATTTCCAGATCTGCACATGACACCATTTGAATTTTGTGTATCTGATGTGCTTCTAGGAGGAACATTTTGAGCAATAATTGACCCATCTGAAGCAAAATTATTACGTTGAGCTTCATCTTGACTGGATATTCGGTGACGAAAATCTTCATGGACATGCTGGTCATGTGACATAATCCTAGGCATGCCAGCTCTGTCTTGCAAATGAGGATGCCATTGACCCTGCAATGGTGAATCTGATGGTGCTCCAACAGGAAGGCAACTAAAATCACTTTGGACCTCTGAGACCAACTGATGTGGATGAAACATTTGTTGCATTTGCTGTGAATTTTGGGTCATTGGTGAACATATGTCATGCTGTCCAGACGGCATAGGGAGATTTTGGGAACCCCTAGAACGGTCTTCAATAACATTCTGCTGGAATTGGTTTTGCAAATCGGACATTTGGAAATGCTGAGTGGATTGTGAGTGGAGAACTTCATTATGATGCTCCACTCCAGGCTCACGCATCATTTGGCTACCAGGATCAGATGTCAGCTGAGACTGGTCAAAAACATTGTGTAATAGATGTTGATGCTGCTGGTTTTGCTGCTTTTGTATGCCTTGTTGAACAAATTGCTGCTGGGGAAACTGATGAGGTTGCTGATATTGCTGCTGTTGATGAGGTTGGAGGACAGAGTCTCTTGAAGTTAGTGGAGACTGGAAATTCATCTTTTCAGATTGATCAACAGACTGAGATTTAATATTTGCAGATTGTTGCATACCATGGTTTGACCGATTATTTACCAGAGAATTAGATTTCGACATAGGCTGCATGTTAACAGAAGTCATATTCTGAGCATTCATTGTTGACCCAGAAGATGTTACAGCACCATAAAAATTTCCAGATCCAAAAGAATCAGCACTATTTATTCCACATCCATCACCTGACAAACAAAAATATAAGCCATTAGATGTTGCTCCATCCCCAAATAAAGTAGCAGTATCACAGGTTAAGTTAGTCATACTCCTACATTAACAAACAACGAAAAGGAGAGGAAGGGCAAGGAAGGCAGGAAGGACAAAGAGTAAGACAAATGTTACCCTGCATTATTTGTCGCTGCTGTTGATCAAAGTGCTGCTGCAATGGTTTGGGTGAACTAGCATAAGGTGTGGCGGCCATATAGCCGTCAGATGTACAAGGTTCATTCGCAAGCTGCTGTAAATTGTTTCCAATCATTCCCATTCCACCATTTAGAGCTCCATTTGAGAACCCATAAGATTTCTGCTGCAAGCCAGATCTGATATTGCTACTCACTTGGCTGCCAAGATTTTGCAGTATGCGGCTGTTTTGACCACCAATATACTGTTTTTGCTGCTGTGGCTGAGATACCATCATAGACTCAACCGCTGAGTAACCACCAACATGATTAGAAGACTCCATATTCATGTAAAATTGATTATTGCTATTATTGAATCCAGGTGTTGGAATCATCTCGCTTGTCATTCTTTGGACGCCCATAGATGACAAATTTGCACCAGAGCTAATAGAAAAATTGGCTGGCGACTGTTGATATCCATTAGACAGAACTCCTGCAGAGACAGAATTAATGAATTTGATGCAAGGAAAACAAATGCACCTTTTTGAATAACAACATATAAGGCTCAAAAATTACCATCAGATCTACTGAAAGAACCACCATGTATACCACTGGTAGGCAACAGGCTCCCAGTGCTCACACTAGTAGCTGCTACACTATCACATCCACTAGATGCAATCATCACTGTATCTACAACCGATCCCATCAAGTTGGAATTCTCACCATGTGACATGCCAGGTGTCGGTATCATAGTGCCAATGGAAGAGGAAGGATTGACAAGTTGTACATGTCGTTGGTTGTGGTTGTTCACTGGTGTGCGCTTGATCAGACTACTGAGACGACTCTCTAGAGTATTTAGGTTCATATAATCATCCTACAACAAAAGTATATTGCTGTGTAAAGCTGGTGAAAAAAAAGAGAAAAAAGAACAATTGAGAGATGAAAAACAAAAGCATTTCTAGTAAGCTGAGTAAAAATACAGAAACATGAAATTGGAAAAAAAAATGGCAAGAAATAATTAATATCATATAATGTACTTTTAAAACTAATGAGATAAACAGGAGCTAGATGTGTACTTTAGTAGGTCACAAAAAAAGAGAGTAAAAAACCTTTGATTGAGCAGCTTTGAATAGACCCTCCTCTAAGCGTTTGGCAATATCCTTAAATTTCTGTTTCTGTTGATCAGTAACCGGCTGAGCCTGCCGTTGCAATATAATTGCAACACTAGAATGAAAGGCCAATACGAGTTAGCATATACATGCAAATGGATCACAGGTTAAATTCTAATATTGTTCTTAGCATGTTATAAGCCATGAACAAAATATTTCATAAAGAGTTGGGAAAAGAAATATTATCAGAAATATGGGGGAATAGAACTCATCTAAAATGTTAGGTACCAAGCTTATGGTCCAATATCTAAAATTCAAAGTACAGCCTCGGCACGAATACTCTTTCAAATGAAAAGTTATACACAAGTTGGCTTTAACATTTCATTTGTTCACAACAGAATAGCTTAAGTATATAAAACAAAGCTGACAGTTGATAATATTTAATAACTAAAATAAACATAAATCTATGTTGCCTACAAATCCATAACATAGGACCATGTTTGTAAATTCCACATGGAAAAAATAAAGACTGTTGTGTGGGTATGGGCACCATTATGTGTGAAATAAACTAGTATATGCCACATATAAGCCCTAAAAGCACCAAGAAGTTCAAGTACATGTGCTAATTGGTCGATCTCCTTCACAATTCAAAGGAGGAGGTGAATTGTAGAGTGCCTATACAGAAATTAATACCATCTATGTGACCTAACCTACTACCAGGACATGGCAGCCATCCTGGAATGTGTATGTACTTCAACTGCAAAAATGAACGAGCTATTCTTCAGTTGCGTATATTAAGATGAAACAGAATGGAAGGCTTACATCTTCTCTCGCATAGATATACGAGCTCTATGAAGTTCAGGGTCCATGGTGAACATATTAGGAGCACCACCTCCACCTCCAGCAGAAGATAAACTCTGCAGCTGGGAAAAAGGAAGCGGATTCCCATTTTTCTGGGGCAATTGATTAGGAACCTGCCCCGAGATCTTCCCAGACATATGTGCCTGCACATTCATTTCTTCACACCTTACCTATAAACTACTCATGTTGCTTTAGCTCCAACTGCAAACAAATTTCCACGAATCAAGTCCAACTTAATAGTGTGATAATAATCAGAATGTAAACATTATCAATTTCATGTCATTTTTACTTCATTGATTTGAATGAAGGAAAGATAAGTTCTGAAGTAAATATTTTAAAAGAAGAGAAAAAAATTTTGAAAATAGACTGAGCAATTTTGGTTATCTGACAATCAAACGAATAATATAGATATATAGAGAGAAGAACTAGCAAAAAAATATAGTCTTCATACTAAAGCGAGCAACATAGAAATGAATGTGAGTACAATTTAGCATAAGCTTGAAAAGACAATCTCCGCACTTATGCACTGAAGAAGAAATTGCAAGACCCCTAGAAATTGGAATTGAGAAATTGGCGAGACAAAGGAAAAAAAAAACAAAAATAGCGACATATTAAAAAAATAATAATAACTAAGCTGATTTTCTAAAGCAATTGGACATGTGGATCGTCTAGTGAAGCTTGAATAAGATGTAATTGAGTATTCATAAAAAGTAAATTAGAATGATTAGACTAATTATAGCAAGTAACCCTAAATTAGGTTAGCCTACTGAAACGAATCAAATCAAGAGAAGGGGCGGGACGAGGAAACCCTAACAAACCTGAAGAAAGCAATTGACAAAGAATAACTGCGATCGGAGGCGTCAAATTCAGCCAGAAATCTGGTAGAGTTTGCAAAGTCGATAATAATCGTCGACGACCGTCACAATCGCACGTGCGACTTGACACGCTTGCGGTTTATACAAAAGCACAGAATGACGATTAACAATGAGAAAGACGATAAAAACAGATGAGAAGAAAGGATGATTGAAAGCAGAAATTTGCAATCGAATCCAAATAACAACAATAGGAGAGAGTCGACGACAACGAGAGTGTTAACTATTTTTCCATTTTTTTTTCTCGGGGTTCTTCTTCACTTCAGGGTTCAATTTGGGGATTAATTTCGTCAAATCGTCAAAAGCATAAATAAATAAATAGAATAAGATACAAATATGAAATATAGATATTATGCGTCTATTTCATTATTTTAGGAAAACCATCAGGTGTTTTTTTTTTTTTTTTAAGAAGGACGGGGAAGATAAGAGAAAGGATTTGGGGCTGTTAATTGTGATCGTAGGATAAAACAAGATAGTGAAGTGACACATATGCCCCTTTATTTCTCAACGACTTTGCAGTTTTACACTAACCTTCTTTTGGTTTAGCCGTAGTAGATAGAGCGGTAGTAATTAAATAAAAAATAAATTCAAAATTTATTATTTCGAATAACTTAGTATAAAGGTAATTTAATAATTGTATTTAAAAATACTTTAACTGTTATGAAAAACTCAAAATTTAATTTTTTAATCAGCAACTCTTATAAAATACCCTTGAATCAGAGCAAAAAAAAGCTATCAGCTCCTTTAAATAAATAAACCAAACACCCCAAAAGGAATATTTAGTTCTCACAGTTTTTTGCAAATGGTGATTAGTGTATTAATTTTTTCAAACGAATCCAATATATTTTTTTGATTGAGAAAATAAATTGCAAAAATCAAATTCACATCAATTCTCTGAACATCGGTTTATTTTTCTTTTTTCTTTTTGCAAAAAAAATTAAAATTAGAAATCAATTAATGAGTACTATTTGTGTGGATTCACTTAGTACGTATTTTTTAATATTACAATTGAAAATACTAGTTAGAAGAATCAATAAAGAAAAGAAATATGTTTCGATCTCTAAAAATATCAAAAGTACATTGAACGAATTATATTTTATACTTGTTGAAAGGAAAAACATATGCTATATTTTTGTTTTATTAAGTACTTATTTAATAAAAAAAAAACCTGAAATTGGAAAAAGTATATATACTTATAAAAACATATATATCAACTACATTTGAAATTTGGAAAACGTATTTATCAACTAACTGTAATTTCAAGAATCAATAAAGAAAAGAAATATGTTTCGATCTCTAAACATATCAAAAGTACATTGAACGAATTATATTTTATACTTGTTGAAGGGAAAAACATATGCTATATATTGTTTTATTAAGTACTTATTTAATAAAAAAAAAACCTGAAATTGGAAAAAGTATATATACTTATAAAAACATATATATCAACTACATTTGAAATTTGGAAAACGCAATTTCAAAAAAATAAAAAAAATTCAAGCGTTAAATATCTGTTCAAAGGTCATAAATGTTAAATTTTGCAGTAAAAAAACAGATACGTAATGTGTCCAAAGTAATGTAGAGTGTGATACTATTAATTCATTGAAGTTAATGAATATATTTGTGCATAACTTTTAAAATTATTAGAAATTATCATATTATTACAAACAAAATGTTTTTTCAAAATGTCAATTATCGCATAACATAACCTATTTTGGTTTGCTCATACTCTTCTAAAATATGGAGGATAGAGAAAAAGTGGAATTTGAATTTTTGTATCTAGCAGTTTGACAAGATTATTATTTGATAGTGAAAATATTAAAAAAAAAAAAATTATCCCCACATTGAGCATCGAATGGACATCAAAATTCATATTCCAAAATAATAAATCTACGATTACTTCTATGTAAATAATATATGTACTTTTCCATGAACCAAACAAGCATTTTTCTGTGACGATGATTTTACAATTAGTTAATTATTTAAATTCTAAATAATATATGCGCTCTCAAATACAATATTTAACAAATATAAGAGAATAAATTATTTGGTAACAATTAAATTATTTGGTTAACAATCTGGCCAGTTTTAAATTATTCTTGTACACTAACTTTGCGTCATTTATTCGTTGAGTAATTCATTTCAATAACAATCACTCTTCCACCGCAATGGCAATGTTTTCCATGGATTCGAGAATTTACTACACTTCTTATTCCACAGCGATCTTTCTAATATTACAACGTGAAGCTAATGGTTTGTTACTAACCTCAAATCCATTGTTGGAGTTTCTTTTATGGCATTGGGAAATTGAAGTGGGTTGCCAAATTCAGAATGCCAGCTTGTAATGTTCAGCAATCCTTCTAGGAGATCATTCAAATGCGACATCTGTGTGACTCAATCCGTGGATTGGACATAACAATCTTTAAGTACCATGATCTTTCAACAAAGCGCATGTTCAGTTACACCTGCTCATCCAAGAATGTAGACACAGGGGAAGGGGAGAGAAAAGCTTGCCTTTCTAATAAATATCAGAAGGACAAAGCATAGGCTTGATTCTTTAAGACATGAACCGAGGAAAATAACTAGTTACATGAGATGTGGCTTACTGCCCCGTGACAAGGCCGAGCATAGCCGTTATGATGCCTGCTAATGTTACTTGATTTTACACTGCTCTATTACAATAAATATCAGTTTAATATACTTCAAGAGCATCATCGGCCATCAGGAAGTGGAATAGTGCAAGAAATCATATTAATTATATGCTGAAGGGCGGGGTCTTGGTGGCACATAAAAAGAGTTGCCAAGATCTATCGGAGTGTGTAAAAATGGATTCCATCTATCAAATACAATCCGTCCACCTCGCCCAATTCTTCCATGAAATCTGTAAGGAGGGTTGGAAGCACCATTCTTTGATGAAGAATCTATCGGAGGCACAACGCCTGCAGCTGCTAACTTTTCTGGAACTAGAGGCTTTGTGAACAGAAGGACTGGCTCAAGAGGATCCTGCATTCACCCAAAGATGTAAGATTTGACCATGTAATGATATTCCTAGAAGTAAACTTACGCCAAACTAACTGATATTCTACAGGCTAAAGACAAGAAGCTAACTAATGGACTTTAGCAATTAGTTCTTTTGGGATTTAGATGTACTATTTCATTGAAATCTACTGGTGGAAAAGCTACATGCGCACCATTTTGTTAAGCCATCCATATGGTGTATGTCGCCGCCTAAACTCTTGCTTCATGCTTCCTCCAGGCACTGCAAGGATGGAGTCCATAAAAGGCAGATTTTGAACTGCAGCAGGTTCGGTAAGTGAAAGATTGTTTGCAAGGTCATCTGAATCCATAAATTCATCTTCACTTGAAGCAAATTTGGAAGAGATAGGTGGGAACCCAGGAAGGGCCAAGCTGTCTTCAAGGAGCTCAGTTTCATGCTGACAATAAGTAACAACCAAATTAACATATTTTAAATAAAACACAGATAAATGCTGAAAGAAAAGAATGGCAGACCAAAAAAAAAGAAAGGGAAACCCACATCCATCATCGATTATATCTTGCCTAAGATCAATCCTTTGACAATATGAAAAAAGATTGTGGAGTTCGTATATAGCAACCACTTTTCATGGCTTGGACCAGGAATATGCCCATGATCATACCTTGGCAGATATTTCAAACTCTTGTTTTGGTTTTACTTGTATCATTAGATGCTTATACTTTTTTATTGCATGACTTTTCTGTATAGAATAAACTCTTAAAAGGTAACATCATAGCCACTTGACAGTATGGAGCAGCACCTTTCATATTTAGAGCTATTCATTAGAAATTATAGATGGGGTTCAGAACAGTTAAAAGTATGGCATTGCATCAATGGGTTCAGTATAAAAATTGAGCAAAACCGAAATAACCAAATTCTTAAGAAAATGATATGCAATTGATTTATAGAGAGGAACTGAACTGAAACAAATAGTGACTCACAGTAGAACTACAATATATGATCAATAGAAAAAATAACATAAGTTAAAGGGAAAAATAGCATATTTCATTGAACTTTAAAAGCAGTATTAAGAAATTTTCCATTAGTTTTTGCACTGATGGTTTAGAGAGTAGAATTTTTATCGTTTGTTTTAGAATAGTGCTTTTGTGATTTCTTCATGTCCATGTGACTTGTGGTTTATAAAATTGACTGCTTGACTTGTATATTTTTGCTTTCAATTATTAAGAGTTGCAAATTAATAACTATATTCTACAAATTGTATCATGCTGAAGCATAGGAAGACCTCAGTATTGAGAGAGTGAGAGCGTGTGTGTGTGTGTGTGAGAGAGAGAGAGAGAGAGAGAACAAGAAGCATAGGTAGGCTAGTGTGCATTCAGTTATGCATAAGGAATAAGGATTAAGAGAATGAAGATAAATGATTTACCTAAAGAAAAAATGATTTACCTAAATAAAAATAAAATGAAGATAAGCTATGGGGCTGCATTATCGACACAGGATGATCCAAATAAAGGAACAGGAAAACAGAAAGCTAGGGATCAAAGAGAATGCACATGCCAAATGTAAGAAACACACCTTGTACTTCATTTGGATCCTCTGGAGGCTCACTTCATTCTCCATTGCCTCTCTTTTTTTTTCTTCTCGCTGTATACATATTTATGTAATAAGTGCTACTCATGACTATGAAATCACTCAAAATTTCATATAATCAATCAAATTCAATCAGAAGAGCACCTTAATCAATGCCTCAAGTATTGTTTTTGCTTGATCAAGATTGCGCCTGACCTGAAAATTGAAGTTCAAAATACGTACATTTTAGTATCAAATTCTAATTTAACTATATATGTGGAAAATACTTTATTACTAACAGTAATCAAAGGGTTGAAGCTTGAAAGGTATCAAAGAATCAATAAGTGCTAAGGCAATTCGATTTCAAGTTCTCCAAATAGATCAACAAATGCAAGTGATTGAAATAATAACTTTCTTTTTCCTAAAAGAGTTTAAAAAAATTATCATTACTGCGATAGATGCAAAGTAGTCAAACACTAGATATCTTATAATCAGAGTGAGAAGCTAGAGCTAAAAGTTTTAGCTATTTGCACTTCCCAAGTTGATGAATAGAGACAGAAAATTAAAAAACTTCAAAACCATATATTTTTTTGTCGGTAGTGTTCAGATATCAGTGGCTTTAAATCTTAATATGCTTTTGCAGACTAAAGAGGAAATCCTTGATATGGTTTAGTAGGAAATCCTTGTTATGTAAGCTTGAAGATAGAAAAGGTTCATACTTCATACCCATACATGATAATACTTTTGGCTTTATGTGAAAAAGAAAACTGGAGTTGGATACAAGTGGTATGCAGAACAGGTTTCTGCATAAATATGGTAGAAATTTCAAATTTGGTATTGGTTATTTATTTATTTTTCCAAGTGGGTAAACATGAAAATCCTTTGTGATGCAGAATTGCAGATATCACATGATTGGATGAAAAGAATAAGTAGACAAAAAATGAACAGCTTTATCAATAGAGGCCAGTTTACACTTATAAGGAATGCTTCATTTAGTCACTCCACTTTACATAAGGGTGTGAATCAGTTGCTGAATGGATTATAAGACAGCATATAGGAAAGGCCATTCTAGTGACAATGTGCTGAAGCTTTTTCTGTTCATACAAAACCTCTTGCTTCTTTCACATTATCCCTAGTTATATTTTGTTTACATGATTTCCTTTGCAGTATGATAAGCATAAATCAGATATGATACTCCCTTTGAACCCAAGTTCCTTAATTTTATCAAACCTAAACGCAAATGTCAAACAGACAAGCTCTCAGTACACATTGAACAAGTGAAAGGATTCAAAAGAAAAATAATGGCATCCAGGGATCTGAACGTTCAGAATTCAGTACTCTATATTTCATATTCTCTGCTTATACTAGAAACAACTTCATAAAAGATTAATGTATTAGGCTTTCTTTCAGTATTTCTTCAGGGTTTTGTTTCTTCATGCAAATATAAATATGCTTTTTTTAAAAAAGGAATTATACGGGTAACCCTAGTTTTGTTAATTACAACTCAAATTTTTGTTTTTTTCTCTCAAACCCTGAATATTTATTTATGGTCAACCTTAATGTAGGGCAACTTGCAAGGCTTATACTTTTAGGTTTGCATAATAGCTAGAACAGGCAGAAAATTAGATAAATGCTAAGATTTCCGAAAGCAAGCATATCTAAGCAGAAAGGGATTATTCTACAAAATAACAAACAGGGTTAATCACACAGGTCATTACTTTTTGAAATAAGACTTGCTTGTGTGGATAACACTAACAATGAGTTTGACAAAGTTGTGAAACCTGGAGAATTATATAGGCAAAACAACTATGGTGATAGACAAACTTCATAATTTCAAATCTGCGATCTAGACCTTGACCATATACACTTATTGCGATCATCTATACCCTAATATAGAAGCGTACCAATCAGAGTCAAAATACGGACAAATAAGTGTGGAAAATCTACTTTCATATGATAATAAGATGTTTAATATAAATATTAAATTGAATTGATGAATCGTTGTTATTTTGTGTCTTGCACGCAAATTGAGGTAACATACCAGATCTGAAATACAGGATTTTCGCCCTGTAGTAAGAATATGATTTAAGCATATCAAAATGTATGAACTATTATTTTAAGGTCATAGGTAGAGTTATAAAACGAGATTTTAAGATTTAGCGCCCAAATGGTGGAAATACGGTTTCTAGTGCGGGTTTATGGTTCAATTTTCTGATCGGGAGTTAGAGAGTTCCGTTCACGATCGCAATAGTGCCGATGTGATCACAATTGAGTTCTAAGATTTTTAAAACTAATAAATTAGAAATCGGACAGCAGAACAATTTTTACAGGCCAAAGTAAAAAAAAATCACTACACCGTAAAAAAACAATTTTTGCACCAAATGTCGATTTGAGAAATCGAAAAAACCTTTTCAAAGAGAAAATTATTTTATAATTTTTTATATATTCAATTTAATGGAATTAAGTTAATTGGAGGATTGAAAGAGTAATAGTGATGAAAATTGAGAAGAAATGAATTTATTGGATTTTCGGTGAATTTTTGAGAAATTAATTGGGTTATGGCAAAAAATGATGGCAAAGGGATTATGAAATATTAACTTGATTTTCATGATTTCTAAGTTGTGGTGAAGTTGAAGATGAGAGGATAATTTTGGATTTAATAAAAGAATTGAAAGAAATTTTTGAGAAAATTATTTGAGTAGAAATTGGAAATTTGGTATAGGAAAAATTGGAAAAAAAATATTGAGCAGAAAAATTGAAGGGAAGAGGAAATTTAATTAATTTGGAATATTTGAGGTATTTAGAAATTTTCTGTTAGTAGTGCATGGTAATATATATATATATATATATATATAAACACCGATAGGAAAATATCAAATAATATGACAGCCAGATATATTAAATAGGTAGTTTAATTTCCATTTAAATTTAGTAATTTTTATTGGTTCGGTAACCAATTAGGAATTTAATGGTTATTCAGATGTACTGTCAAAGCAAACACCAGGAGTAAAAAAAATGAAAGGAGCCAGCAATTTCCGGCAAATCGTAGTAAAAGTTTGTACACTAACATATAATCTAGGTCATCATCGTTTTAAATTGATTTTATATGATTTTTGGCATGAAATAAAAAAACATTCTTGTATATGAAATGAATATGCAATTAGAAAATAGCTTTATATAATGTTGCGAAAATAATATATGTTTGGAAATATATGATTTAACATTGTATGTATGATTTTAAACCTATATATTAGCTTAGATAGTGAGCTGGGAAATTGTTGGCATGCCAATAGGGTAGAAACTCTATAGTATATGATTATTTTGGTCATGAGAAGTACTTTATGACTCATGTGGTTATCTTGGACCATACAAATTATTTATTTACCGATCATGTGGTTATCTTAGATTAAAACTGATCATGTGGTTATCTTATATCAGATAATATTATTTGGGATTATGTGGTTATCTTTGACCCTAGTTCTGTGGTTATCTTGAACCTTGAGATTTTCTCGATTGATAGTATCCCTCATTTCCCTAGAGATGGGTCTGAGGTATCTTAATATATAAGTTGAGCAAGTTTTATTTAGTAAATGAATGTGGTTTTTAATGTTTTGATTACATGTTAGTTTTATGTGCAGAAATGAATTTTTGTTTCGAAAAATGTTATTATTACATTCATTTATTGGAAATGATTTTATATTTATTTCAGTATAAAATTTATTAGTGGTTTTGATTTATGGAAAAAAGCATTTTTCGGAATTTACATGAATTTTCAATTATTATTTGTATTCATAAAGACTTACATTATAAGTTCTTGTATCACTGAGTTTTATACTCAGCATAGTAGTTTGCTTTCTCTTGCATAAATTTTAACAGTGTTAAGCGGCAACAAGTATGAGAATAGAAGTCGTCACTTAAATCAGTAAACCATATCGATGGGGCTGAGCAATAGCATCAATCACCCTGCAATGGTGGGTTTTTGTAATATGAATTTTGCATATTTTGTTGGTGTATTTAAATATTATAAATGTTATAAAAACAAAATTTTTTTATGATGCATGAATATAGTTTGTAGATTAGGTATGTGGGATGTAAATAGTGAAAGGACGTAAATTTATTTTTGTTAATGTAATATATTATTTTAATTAAATTCCTTTTATGCTAATATATATATATATATATATATATATATATAAGTTTTAATAATGTATTTGTTTTTCTCAAAGAAATATCTCATAGCATTTCTCATCTGACTGTATACGGTAGTGTACGTGGGTGGGTAAGAGGTATTACACATAATTTCATCTCAAGGTAGATATTCCGTGTTTTAATAAAAGTTTGAATATTAAAAAAAAATTAGAAGGATTGCAAAGGTAGATAGATTATTTGATTATATGGGCATTCCGAATGAGAAAGGGAGAAAGTAGTCACATGTAGGCTAAAAGGTTGTGCTTCTCCATGGTGGGAGCAACTATAGACTTGTAGGATTCATTAGGGTAGATCTGCAATTCAAGCACAATACCAGGTGAGGCAACTATTGCAAATGGATTTTCTTCCTCTTGACTATGAGCAGATTCTATTTCAATACTACCAATGAAATGTATGAAATCAAATCATAAATATACTACTGAATTTATGAGGTTGCCGAAAAGGAATGATTTGAGGAAAACCGAATGACTAGTTAAGAATACAGAAGGGAATGGTTCAAGTAATCAAAACCTTAGGCTCATACTATTGCCATAAAACCTGAACTTATGTTGCAAAAGAAGGCTCCGCCAGTGATAGGTGCTAATTTATACATATTTAGGAATGGTTTTAGTAGTTTTTATAGTTTTTTCTTTTGGCTTTAGCTTTATATTTGCTACTTAGGTTGTTTTTATGTTTATAGGATTATTCTTAAAGAAAAGAACTCAATTGGAAACTTTCTGAATAAGTATGATAGGCATATAAGCAGCTGCATGCCTGTGCACTTAGGTCATGCATTTGCAGGACGAAAAGCTGCAGATAAGTTCCAGAATTGCACAAGCAGTTTGCACAACCATGCATCTGGTCGTGCAACTTCTTATCCAGTTTTCATTCAAGAAGCCCGAGCAGAATGTTTTGCATAGGCCAGTGCACAGTCATCCATTGGTGTGGGACATTTTTAATCAATAAGCATTCAAAGAAAACTTAAGAAAAAAAGTAAATACTAATAAAAATAAGAGGATAATATTTCTGGCAAATTTGGAAATTATGAAATACCCCACTCCTAAATAAGCCAGATTTCGTGCTCAAAGAACACAAACCAATACTACTCTGCATAAATTAATCTAGCCATCTTTGGCCTAGATTCTGCATTATTGAGTTATCTTCACTTCTACTATTGCTACTACTAAAGCCCAGACTTAATAGTTAAACAGCTGATGCATAATTCTGATGTAAGAAATTCACAACTAAAGCATAAAAAAATTTCATTAATGCATAAATGTAGGTGCATTTTGTCATTTGAAATTATTTATACCAGCATTCAACAGTACACGGTACATTCCTGTTTTTCAGTGGAAAAATAGCCAAACTCCATAAACAAAAGTATTAAGTAAAAAAGCAGTAAATGAAAAGGAAAACCATTCATAATTCACAGAAGATTTCTAAAAGGGGCTTCTGCTTCAGGTCGTTTTGATGAGCATGAATATTCTAGAAAGTGACACATAAGGTAGGTGTGAGGGGCTGATAGGTAATTTAAGGATAGGAATTAGTTATAAAAGGTAGAGGGAGCAAAGGGAATGGACACAGAGAGGTTTTTGGCTGGAACTTTTGGGTCTCTAAGCTTTTGGGAGCAAAGGGGACTTAGTCCCTGGGCTGTGCAACTTTGCACAGATTTCTTTATTTTCTATTTGCAGTTCTTGTTCTTCCATCTTGTCTATTCTGATTAGATTTATTATTTTTTGATGAATAGAAGTTTGAATGAAGATTACCTTCTTCATTTAATTTGCTGAACCTGATCTTGTGTTGATTACTTGTGAGATTTAATTGTTGTTCTTCATCGTTGGTCCAACCTGCCGGATTCGAAGATGGGGAAGACTGATAATAATATGGAGACTCATACCCAGTCTCGGTTAGATGCACAAGAAGAGCAGCTTCGGAGTATTACCGGCCAACTAGAGTCCTTGCAGCAACAGGTGATACTCACTCAAGAAAAAGCAAGAGAGATTTCATGCTATGGTTCAGGACAGCCAAGAGAAATTTCAGGGTCTGGTATTACAATGGATGAAACGCTTTGACAAACAACCGGTCGTGGATGAGAAAAGGGAAACTCTAGATCAATCCATTGTTTCCCAAAGGATAACAGAATACCCACCACCCGGATTAGGAAGACCTACAATAACGGAGGATTTGACCCATTTCACCAAGAAGGTTAAGCTACCAACCTTCTCCGGATCAGACCCTCATGGATGGCTCACAAGAGCTGAAACCTACTTCCAGATGCACAACATCCCACAACATCACTGAGTTCCTTTGGCCCATGTTTGTATGGAGGGTATAGCAGTCCATTGGTTCACTATGGAGTGAGAATTGCTTGCCGATCTTACCTGGAATCACTTCAAGCAAGAACTATTGAACCGATTTGGAGGTATTTCGAACATAGATAATAGCCTCTATGATTCTGCAAGAAGCAGAAGCATTATAACTGGGTTATTTTATGAACGGCTTGAAGGATGAAATCAAGAACTGGGTGAGCTTGCTAGGGCTGGAAACTCGTTTACATGCCATCAATATTGCCCAGAATGTGGAAATGGCACTTGGGAAGAAAGAGTTCTGTGGGACTGGTTCGCGACATCGTAAGGAAGAGGAAGGAGGTGAAGGTCACATGCTGAGTACACACCCAATTAAATAATCAGCTTTGGGGACCTGGTTAACTAAAATAGATTTTAATCATGGCTTAAGGCCCAATCTGCAACAGCCCAAGTGACCGTCGACCCAACCCTGCTCAGCCCCAATCCAACCCTAATCAACCTTCGTCCATCTCCACAGTTTTCCATAACAGCTTCGACTCAGAGCCATAAGGTTACTCATCACTTGACTCGCACCGATATGGAGGAGTGCTGGAGGAAAGGATTGTGCTTCAAGTGCGGACAACAATTTTCACCCCAACACCATTGTCTAGAGGGTCAATTTAGGGTTCTTTTGTTGGACGATGATGAAGAGATGGATGGAGGAGGCGAGATTATGCGGCTAGAGTAGGAGAAATTAGTTGATCAAAGGCCAGAAAAAGGGGAGCCAGTATCCCAGTCTTGAGGACAAGACTGTTTTCAATGGAGGGAGTAATGATAAAGAATAGCTAAATAAGCATGAATATTCTAAAAAGTGACATGTAAGGTAGGTGTGAGGGGCTGTTAGGTAATTTAAGGATAAGAATTAGTTATAAAAGGTAGAGGGAGCAAAGGGAATGGACAGAGAGGTTTTTGGCTGGAACTTTTTGGTCTCTAAGCTTTTGGGCGAGGAGAAGGGGATTTAGTCCCTGGGCTGTGCAACTTTGCACATATTTCTTTATTTTCTATTTGCAGTTCTTGTTCTTCCATCTATCAGATTTGTTATTTTTGATGAATTTAAGTTTGAATGAAGATTACCTTCTTCAGTTGATTTGCTGAGACTGATCTTGTGTTTGATTATTTGTGAGATTTAATTGTTGTTCTTCATCATTTCTCTCCCTGACACTTGTGAGATTTTGAAGCTTTTACTCCAATATTTTTCTCACTTGATTTTATCTTTTGCACCAATTAGGGGAACCTCCTCATTGAAATTTCCCTTCTCTAATCAATAAAATCTTTCATTTATGTTAAAATGGAAAATAAAACAAGGAGAATAGGGCATTAACTGGATACAATAAAATAAGAGACTGAAACTATACATGTGTCCCTAAAAGCATCATATTTCATTAAGAAAAGGTGAGAAAGACCATTGGCAGCACTGAACGCTAAAGACCAAAAGAGATATTCAATTCAATCTAGTTGACAATTATTATTCACATCTGTTGTGTTGTAAATCCAAACTATGAATTAAAAAGAGATATTAGCACTGACCTGGCGGAGCTTTTCAAATGATTGCACATTATTTTCCCTCCTTTGCATCTGGGCAAGATAACAATTAGCACTTAGGACACCTATAGATAAACAAACTTTTCCAAGATTTCAATAATGAGTAATACATTAGTGAGAATTCACCAAAAGAATTTGTAAAGCCAAAAGCACCTACCCTTCTTGTATGAAGTCTGTGAGCTTTCTCCCTTGGCCTGAAGACATTGTATGGATTCGTATCATTCACTGGTGGAGGAGGCTGTCATGAAAAATAGCAAAGAGAGAGAGAAAATAAATAGATGCATACATGTAAATGCAATGAGGGTTAAATGTAAAATTCCAACATCTAATCAAGCACCAAGCTCAAGCAATTTTTGCTAGTAAGAAACGGAGGGATGTGCAATTGTAATAGATCCAACTATATCGCAATATTGGCACACTCAGTCACTTTAATTGAGTGCGAATTAAGCAAAATCCTCAAACATTATGAAACAAAGTCTTGGCAAGGCCAAAAATAAGGTAAGAAAATCGAGTTGATAATTGAGTGGAAACTCTTAAAATTTCAGCAATGCTGTTTGGACTTGGACGCAAGCATTTGGTAAGGATATATACGTAAATGTTCCAGATATGTAACATCTGAGCATTAGAATATAGGTACTAGGCAGCAATGCTGCTTGGATTTGGATGCAAGCATCTGGTAAGGGTAAATGTTCCAAATATGTAACATCTGAGCATTAGAATATAGATACTAGGCCAAATAGGGTCTAGATACTAATTATTGGTATGTTAATATGTAATAGGTTCAGTATTAGGATGTGCTAAGCAATTTCAACAATTTTTTACAATACACATGCACAAGCATGAGTAAATTTTTAAGCAATCAATGAAGTAATTCAGACTGTTTTTCTTTTGTACAAAACATGTTCGTCATTTTTTGGAATTTGAACAGATAATTGGTCAATAAACTCATTTTTAAGACTTCCACAAATTCATAACAAGCAAGGGAAGCAAGGAACCTTAAGAAAAGAAAAAAGAATACCACTATTACTTATAACCACATAAATCAAATAGGACAATTGGTCAACTGCCACCAATAAAAAATCATCACTAATTACTGGTGAAGCAGAATTTAGCATTTGTATTATCTCTTATCAACAAACAGAAGAATATAGAATTCATATAGGTTTAATGTTCTCACAGCTTCCCTAACTAAAGAACTAATTTTTTTCATATACAAATAAAATATTTTTTTCAAATAGCAAAAGTATTCCATTTCTGCAAAAAAATTTTCAACAGAAGAATTGAATTTCTTCAAGTAATAGAGAAAATAAATAATACGGAAAAGCAAGAAACAAAAGAAGGGGAAAAGTTGGTGGTTGTGGTTGTGGTTGTGGTGAAGAGTGCAGTAAATGAGACTGCACACAGAAATTAATGAGAAACAAGAACTGAAACAAATATCCTAACTGTATTTCCAAATAATAAACAACCATATAATTATAATCTCTCAACAAAAATCACTTGTAGATCCTTGTATCAACAATCACAATAGTATTCCCACAGTGAAATGTATAGCAGTAATTCTTCTACATAGCAAAGTGATGAGACTAACCTGCAAGCGCCGCAGAATAGGCTTATGCCGCCTTTCACGCTGACCAAAATAAATAAAAGGAAAAAGCATCCATAAATGTTCTTTATCTTTTTTAAAAAGAAAACAGAAATGCACGGAACTTCTATTCTTTTACCAAAAAGAAAAAAAACAAAGAGAGAGATAACAAATGGCTACATCAAAGGCCTAGAATATTTTTTTTTTCCACAAATCATGGCATAGACTTAGTTGTTTAGAAATATAATAACAACTATTTGCTCGCAACTGGATGAAACATACACATCATGATGCATCACATCGTTAATCAAGGTCTGCTCAATCAGGCAAAAAAAGTCATGACGTTTTCATTAAGTAATCAATCTATTGCTCAGTTTCCTGACTTCGTGGATCAACAAATAATTACTGCATTACAGTGTAGTTTCAGAGCATAATAAGGTAGAAGTTAGGACACCCTTTCACAATCTCTAGAGAGCATAGGCAAAATATCTTCTGAAGGCACTGTATTTAAGAATCCTTAATCACACTTCAACATCCCTTTCCCCATTGTTTAAGTTATCAAAAAATATTTTCTTTTTCAAATAAGATCCCAAGACTCAATAACTTACTCGTACACAAAAACTTAATCAGCAGAATGCTGAATTTGATATTGAACCTTAAACAACTTGATCTATGACACCTTTTTTACCTTTTCCTTCCAATAATTATAGACGGACTGGAAAACTGCATGTTGGCCCGTCAGAGTTTGAGCTTGCATGGCCTAACATTATAAGAGAGAATAATTAGGAAAACACAGAAAGCAATGAAACAAAACATAGTAAGGTAATCAATTGCTATCTTTCCTTCTTTTTTTTTGGTGACGATTTATGGTAGAAAAGATGGTCAAGAAGTAATTTATACTAAATTACACTCATTTGAATGCTTGAACACCAAACTAATTTTAGTATTTGGAAAAAATTACAACTAATTTTTGGAATCAAGATAAAATTACCAAAAAAATTAAAAGGTTTCAGTAAAATTACAAAAACATGAAAAGGTTGGGATATTTTATCTCATTAGGTCTTTATTTTTTTGTTTACGACATTTAATGGAAAGAATATTCTCCTAGAGCTCATCAAGTAAGGTTTTGGTCCAAATTTGAACATAAAATTTGCAAATTTTGTCCCATAACCCATAAAAACAATTTCTAGGGAATATAAACTTCTAAGTTTTAGAAAAGGAAATATGAAGAACACATTATTCGTTCCAGTTTTCCATCTTACCCAATCATAACATTCTAATAACACCTATAAGACTGAAGATAATACTCTATTACCCAGTCTTATGCTTCCTCTAATGAAAGAAAATTTGAATTGAAAAGAAAAATGAATCATCATAGTCATATAATTAAACTTAGAGAAGCACATAAAAAATATGGTAACATCCTATGTGGCTAAAAAAAATGAGGAAAATGTAAAAGAAATGGAATCAAGAAATGAAATAAAATGTAGGAAATGAATATACATAGCCACACATTAAAACACCATCAGCAATACCCAAAATTAGCAAGTTAAACCGTAAGTTGATCCAAGCCCCACTTAAAACTCAATGTCCTCAAAACCCCTTTTTCTCAAAACTTGTCACATCCATCTATTCATAATTCCTTTGACTATCCGGACAAAAAGGAGGAAGGAAGTCCTTCAAATTTCTTTACCATTCTCAATTTCACTCATTAGGTTCAATTTAAATGCATATAAAGCACATATAGGCAATCTAAAAACAATACTAACCATTTGAACATCAATATCATACTCACTTTGGAATTCATTTATACAAACTTTTCATAATTGTTATCAATGTTTTCAGATCCAGTCAAGTCAATGAACCAGGAGAGGGGAAAGGTTAAGGGTCAGAAGTTCAACTAGAATTGAACCGGTCAAAGTGAAATTCTACCAAAATATAACTTTTAGCATGTTCATACATAGTAAAATGTCAAAAATAAATACTTATACTAAACTTGTTTTATGCACAAGAACATGTTCAATATAATAATATCAATAATTCAAATTAATACTTAAACATGTTTAAAAACATTTTCAAATATAATAGCGTATATATTTTATTCATTATTTTAATAATAATAAAATCAATTAATTTATATATTTTAATTTTTAAAACCAAAATAAATAAATTTATTTAAAAAATTATATTAAAATATTCATTTCTTAATTAAATAATGCTTTTTGATAGAAATCAAAATAATTTTAAAAATTATTTATATATGAATATTTTATCATAATGCATGTTAATAATGAAAACACAAATAATTAAATTTAACTTTATCAATTATATATGTTTCTTAAATAATGTGTTTGTAAATACATAAAAAAAATAATATTATATAAAATTATGTAAAAAGCAAAACACATGCATTGGAGTGGCCTAGGGGTTGAAGTTCCAACATTTTCAATTAAACAGCAAAGACCTAGAGAAAAACAAATTAATATTTTTCTGAGGACATACTTTGATTTAAATACCCAATAATCAAGATAATATTAAGTAAGAGCAGATTAACAGCGAAACCTGCAAGAACTCATTCAAGGAAAACAAGAACTCACCTGAATTGTAGCATCAAATTGTAAAAGTACAGGGATGGGTGAACCAAGAGTGGGAGTTATAACCCCAGCTCTTTCTCGTGCTTTGTGATCCAACACCTCCAACTTAAAAAGAAGAGCTTCAAACCTACAATAACAAGAACTTCTCCATGATTAGAACACAAGAGGATGAAAATTGAAAATAAATCACATTATAATTAAGTAGAAATACGAGTTGGATGACCTATTTGAGAATAAAAAGTTTTGGCAGTTGTATGGAGTAAAAATCTCAATTTCTACCCTATAAGTCAAGAAGTAGCACAGAAGACAGCAATTTCCACTTAATTTTGTATTGTCGCTTTCTCTTCTACAAGCCCCCAAAAAATGAGGTACCCCTCTCTTGAGCTTCAAATAGGCTAATACTCCAACCATTCCACTACAAATGTCCATTTTGAGATGTTTTAATTGTTTCACTTTGAATGTCCATTTCAGAAAATACATATTTTCTCACTTTACCTTATTTATTAAAATTATACTCTCTTTTAGCATTTATAAAAGGATAATGAAGTATATCGCAATGAGAAGTTTATAAATTGATAGTGATTAATCAATTTCTTAATTTGTGTGAAAAAGCCAAAATTGACATTTGAAGTGGAACAGAGAGAGTAACAAATTTCTAGTACTAATTCATGTCCAATATATGAATACATACAGTGAGATGCTTTGGCTTTCCAAAGCAGTGACTAGTTCCAACAGCAAATATTATTAACAAATGGAATGCATCCCATGACTGGGTAAGTAATACATATTCATCTAGTTTTTCATTCTTCACAGTGTTCTTTTTCAATCTCATCCTATCCATTAAAAAATTATTATTTTCTTGAGGAAAATTCCCAATAAAGTATAAAATTGAAAAATGACGAAGAAGAAGAAGAAAAGATTATAAGAGAGAAAAAAAAAGTGAATCACTGAAACCATACAATAAATGTATCAAACATCGGAGAGAACAGCAGAGAACAAAACCAATTTATGCAAAATTGACAACCACAACTGGGAGGAAGAAAGAGCACAACAAAGCAATGTAGAAATGATAATTGATATTAATTACCCTTCAGGCAAAAGATTCTTCCTTTCTTTGTTAAATTCTTGAAGCCAATCCTCATCTTCATTGTCTAGATCATACTCAACAAACTCTCCAAGCTCCGCTCGAGCTACAAATAATTCACAAAAGTGAGAGCATTATAAGGACACAGATGTGGCCAAGTGACTAATATGTCAATTACATACCTCCCCTCGCACGTAGATAGGATGTGGGTTGAGTGAAAGTGCAGGCATAATCTCTTTCATAAGTATCAACAACAACAAACTGTGGAGTGGGTATTTCAGAAGCCAGTTTCTTGCCAGGAACGTGCTGTGCCTAAAAAGATAAAACTTCAAATCGATTTAAAATAGGCATCCTCCATGACCATCAAAATGCAAAGTTAGTCATTTAGATAGCAAGCTGAAAAAATTATTATGAAACCGTAATGATAAGAAGATACCTCATTATCAACCTCTGCAGCAGCAAGGCGGAGGAATTGAGAGTTGCGGGTTGAAGTAGGAGTTTCATCTTCTTCAAAATCCTTCACTGACTTGACAATTGGGAGTTTCTTGTGTATGTCTAATGGCCGTGGCCTGAACGACAGCCTACTCATTATCTTTTCTTATACATATGTTTCTGCTCTCTCATCTCCTATCCCAGTCTATAACATAAAGCAATTATGTACTATATTAAAGCTAGGTTGATTGGTGCCGCAGCCACCGGAAGAATGAACAAGCTGAAGCAAGTTGCTGAACATTTGTTGCAGAGATCATTAGCAAGCAGAACTCATTTAAAATGAACAGTGAAGCTTCTCCTCTTGAGGGAAGCTTCAAAATTGACATGGAAAACAAATATATATTCGAGGCAGCTGTCGTTGAGCAAGCAATTAGCTGGCATTTTCTTTTTCACACTAAGAATTTGCTACAAACAAACAAAAACCAAAAACTAAAAATTCAACATTAGCCAAAAAAATCGTGGGCCTGGAAATCGTTGAAGTTCAAAATAAAAAAAAAAAAAGGGGGGGGGGGGGAGGTCCAGAGTCAAGGGAATTACATACAAACTTTCGAGAGATAAATAAAATTTGACTGGCAAACTCGAAGTGTGATGAGGTGCTACCTTTCCGTTGGCGGCGACACGTGACTGGAATAATCACCGTAATGTTCGTTGAAAAGTATACCTTCGGCCGAGGAAGATGCACAGGGGCAAGTCCTTGACAACGGATTGGCAGAGAATTCAAAGGGAATAAGAGAGAAAATATGAAGGAGGGAAAAAATAGGTTTAGGGTTTCCAAAGAATGCGAAGTAGAATAGCAAAAAATAAAAAATAAAAAAATAAATAAGATTATGCCTCAATTATCAATATAGACTTTATTATGTTTTTATTTCAATAATACTCTCATTGCTTTGTAATTGCAAAATATGATTTTCAGTAAAATTTTAATTATACTTTTAAATATATTTTATTTCTATTATTGGTATTAATTTTAATTTATAGGACTGGTTAATATTTTAATATATTATATTCATTATTAATAATTATACAATAATATATAAATAATAATAATATATAATTGTCAGCAATTATATAAAAAATATAATAAAATTATATAATTGTTAATAATCTTATGATTGTATATGAAATATAACAATTAAATGAAAAAATATAATAATTAAAATTTTATTATATTTCTTCATATAATTGCTTGCAGTTATATATTATATTTTATATATAGCTATATAATTACTAACAAGATTAATAAATTTAAAACCTTAAAACAAATTAAAAACCTTAAAACGTGAGCGTGTATAATCATGAAAACTTATTTATGAAAAATACTTTGCCACAAATTTTGATGTTCTTATGTTTATTTCAAAATCAAATAAAAGTTTTTTGTATTTTTATTTGTTGTTGAATCTTGAGGGTTTATTCTCATAATTTTGATAATAATAAATAATTGACCAATAAAGAATTGAATCATACTTTTTATGTTTTATGTGATTAAATATATTAAATATTAATTGGATTATCAAAGCTAGAGTAATCAAGTCAAATAAAATTAATATTTGCAAAATTTTCATGGCTATGAAGCTTAATGGCATGCCCAAAAAGAAGTTAAAATGCCAACAAATGGTAAACATTGTTCACATTTGTGACTAATGTGTCACACCTCGTGAAAGTCAAATGCAAAAAGTTCCAACGGTCAAAATCATTTATGGCTTGTTTCAAAGCTTCATTCATGATTTGGAAGAAAACTAGTCACACCTGTGGACATACCATTTATGTCTGTGAATGTTGTTATTCAGAATTTTGAAGATCAAGCAAGTTACGCCCGTGAAAACCTAGAAATATGATCGTTGCAGCCTGTTTCAATGTTATTGAACGATTAAATTTTAAATTAATGTATCTCTAACAGCTAAATTTTGAAAAAATATATAAATAACTCATATTACTTAAGAAAATCATCAATTAAAGCAAATATAGCTTTAATACATTGAATAATCCTTTAGAAATTATCTTTGAGAGTTTATGCATTTATTATTTGTATTATTTCATTTTATTCTCATTTTGATTTTGTAAAGCTCAAGTAATCTTAAGTTAGAGTGTTTTATTTTGTCAAGCAATTACCCAAGAATGTGTTTGAGTGAATTAGATTGAGATTAAAATATTTATACAAATTTTTCTGTGAGCCATAAAATATAAGGAATTAGTTTTTATTAACTAGTTAAAACACAATGGAATATGAGTTCGGTGTGATTCGAGAGTGAAACACCTAGTTAGAAGTGAGCTAGAAAAACTTATATGTATCTTGTTAAGTAAGATAGTGAAAATACCCAATTGCGGTTAGGGAGAGGAATATGGTTTGTTAACACTCGAATCTCTATAAATCGTGTGTCTAAATCTTTTTTTCTTTATTTTAATTATCCACCAATTTATCCTCCATTCTTGGTGATTGTCTGGACAACAATTGGTATCAGAGCTTTGTCTAGCATCAAAGTCTAATCAACACTAGTAAAGATAAAGAAATGGCTAACGAAAGATTTCAAAGTCTTAAGTCTTACTTTGATAGAGCTAATTATGCTTATTAGAATTTCAAAATGGAAACATATCTTGATAGCAAGGAGATCAACGTCTGGAATTACATAAGAAAAGAATGGACACCACTAAACAAGAAAGGAACAGATGGTGAAGATAAACACATCCTAAGAGACGACTAAATATAACCTAAAAAAGCAAATGGAAAAAATAAAAAGGCTATGACAATTTTTGCAAGCTCTTTATCCATTGAAGAATGTGATAAAATTCAACACTGTCTCACCGTGTATAGTACATGGAAAACAATGGAGAATTATCACAAAAGAACTAAGCAAGTAAAATCAAAGAAAATCCAACTTCTTACGTCAAAGTTTGAACTTTTCAAGATAAAAATAACTAAACAAGTAAAATCTAAGAAGATCAAATTTCTTACGTAAGAGTTTGAACTCTTCAAGATGAAACCTAACGAATCCATTACTGATATGAGACACCACCGATTAAGAAAAGAGTGAACGGTGAAGATGAACTCATCCCAAGAGACGACTGGATAGAGTTTCAGAAAAGAGTAAATGGCAAAAATAAAAAGATAATGACAAAATTTGAAGCAGAACCTGAAAAGAGAAAATCTTTCGCACTCAAAGTCTCTACTTCAAAAATTCAAGAAGTAACTCAAGATGATGAAGAGAATAGTGAAGACAAAAATGAGGATTTTCGCCATGTTCTTGAGAAAAATAAAAAGAATGATCGAAAAAAAAGTTTGGCAATTCTCGAAACTTCAAGCAAAGAGCTTCAAAACACTCTTCAAATAACTCATCACAAAAGACCAAATAGGATGTAAAGTGCTATGAATATGGAAAGAAATGACACATAAAACCAAATTGTCTAAAACTCAAGAAGCACAAGAAGAAGTCTCATAAGGAAGATGGGGACAAAGATCATAAAGTCACATGAGATGATGATAATTCCTCAAGTGAAATTGAGAACAACAAAAAAGAGGTGGCCAACATGTGTTTCATGACCTTAGAGGATCACTTCACGGATGAGGTATGTCTAAAATCTACAATAAATGAAAATGTATGGCTTGGCGATGGTAGATACTCTAAACATATGACTAGTAATAAAAACTTATTCACCGAAATCAAACAAATTAATGGTGATAATGTTACTTTTAGAAATAATGCTAAGGGTAAGGTAATTAACATTGGTTTTATTGGATTAAGTAGTGTTTCTTTAATTGTGGATGTATTGCTTGTTGATGATTTTAAAGTATAATCCTTCAAGTGTTAGTCAATTATGTGATAAAAAAAAACCAAGTCACATTTAATTCTAATGAATGTCTAATAATCACCATAAAATGGTTAAGAGATATTCAACGGAAAAGAGATGACAATACTTACATAATTAACCTACACAAATTATCTAATATTTTCTCTGAGTGTTTTATATCTATTGACAATCAATTTTGGTTATGACATAGAATGATTAGACATACAAATATTAAATTAATTCAAAATTTTAGTAAAAATGAGCTAGTATATGGATTAACAAAAGTAAAATTCATCAAAGATAGAACATATGAATCATGTCAAAAAGAAAAATAACACGACATCTTTCATTTCAAAAAATGTTGTAAGTACTTTTAGACCTTTACAACTTTTACATAAAGATTATTTGATCCTAATAGAACTGCTAGTTTAGAAGGTAAATATTATGCATTTATAATTATTGATGATTACTTAAAGTTTACATAGGGTAATATTCTTAGCTCATAAGAATGAAACTTTTATTTTTTTTCAAAAACTTTGTTAAGAAAATCCAAAATAAAAAAGACTATTGTATTTTAAAAATTATAAGTGATCATGGTACAAATTTTGACAATGAAATATTTGAAAACTTTTGCTTAGAAAACAGTATTTCACATGATTTTTCAAATACCTAGAACACCTCAACAAAACAGGATTGTAAAAAAAAAATTAATTAAAATAATTAGAACAATACTTAATGAATATGGTTTGTCAATCTATTTTTAGGTAAAAACCACTAATATTGCTTATTATATTTCAAATCAAGTTTTTGTATAGAACTTCCTATGAGCTTTAGAATTGAAGAAAGCCAAAAATGTCATACTTTAAAGTATTTAGATACAAATATTGTAACACTCTCTCACTCTAGCAGTATGTGCCCGTATAAGGGAGCACTACACCTACTTCTTCAATCTTTAACTTATTTATTAAAAACAATCCACATTCATATATTTTTTTCCTCAAATAATATAAAGAAAAATAATGTACATTTTTTTACATAGGATAATATTTCTAAAATATTAAATTAATTTTATAAAACTATAAAAGATATTACATAAATCTAAATATAAAATATAAAATATAAGATATAAAAGTATGTGATCCATGATTTTTAAAAATCAGTTGTTTTATTAGACTAGGTTCATTATTGTCTTTATCTACAAGTTTCAACTACATCTCTAAATCTGTCCGAAAGGAAACTCTCATGTTAAGCTATAAGCTTATTGGTGCATATAAATAAAACAATATACTATTTCATGCAATGTGCGTTGTCATGTGTATTATATATCATATTATCTTTTTATGAAATTTCTTATCTTATTACATTATAGCATGCATCAAGTCATCTATTTATATCTTATATTCATTCTACTTTATTATATTATTATAATAATCAATCATTTCACATATCGTAAATTCTTTTAATTTTATTAATTCATTTATATTCATAACTCCAAGGAACTACGAACTAGGATAACGAGATTATCATACATGCATTTGTGAATACCACCCGAACATTTATGGTATGCACATACAAATATCATCACTGGTATTTACATATATATATATATATATATATATATATATATGTGTGTGTGTGTGTGTGTGTGTGTGTGTGTTATCACCAATATTAATAATAGTGTCATTATTGTCTTTAATTATAATACTATCATCGGCTTCGTTAATCATATTATTATAGGCATTAATAATCCTCCTGATTGACATGCTAAACTATCAAAAATTCTAATTTTAAATTAGGTGTTTTGAGACTTAATTAATTTAATTAAAATTTATAACTCTTAAATTCACACAATTCATGCATATAATAACTCAATTAATCACATAAGTACCCAATAAAAGTATTCTTTGCATAATTTAACAAGATTCACATTAGTTTACACATCAAAATTTTCAATTCATTTTCTACCTTGTTACTAGCTTATTTCATGTTATGTCTTTGATATCAATTTTGATTATGTTACAATCCGAATTAAATTATAGTCTTCTTAAAAATTTTAGACCTAAATCTTAGTTTAATATGCAATTTGAATCACTAAATTTGGAGTTATGTAGTAAAAAATATACTCAATTAAACATTGACTGGTTACTAGCAATTTTGCTCATTCATGACAGATTTTAAGTCCGAACTTTATATATTTTTCTAGGCACATGTAGATGTATTTAAATTTTATAGTATAAATGAAAGTTAAAGTCTTATATCTTAGCTTTCAAAACAAAAAAAAACATATAAATCTGAATTATATAACTTAAGTTATAGTAATATATATACTTATTGCTCTCTACATTCGAGCAAAGAACACAACATCACCTAATTCAATTTTTACCAAATATACTTATAAGTTTAGCAAACATGTATTATCAGATTTTTAATAACAAAATACTATTAATTTATAATTATTTACATGATAAATACTCAAATCATGTAACCTGAGGATAAAACATAGGCTATTGTCTTAAATTATGCACAAATCCCTTCTTTTTCTTATTCACTTTCTTTATCTAGCTTTCTCTTTACCTTTGCTAGCTTGAACTTGCTCTTTGAACTTGTAAAACACACAAAATTATTATCAAAACCTTACCTTATCAAAACTCTTTAAACCCTAAACTATCTCTCATAAAATCTTAAACTCTCTCTATATAATTAAGCTCTAAATGAGCTCAAAATCTTGTTTTCTTTTGATAAAAGTTAAAGAAGAAAAGGAGAGTTTCTTACCTATACTTCTTTCTCTTCTTGATCAACATTTAAAGGTTTTCTCTCTCATCTTCTTTTGCTTTTCTTCCTCATTTCTAGCTTCATTTAGCTTCCTTAAGTCTTTTAGAGCATGATAATGACTTTACCTTGTTATTCTCTCTATACTTCCTCTCTTTCTCTCTCTAGATTAAGCTTTGGCTATGGTGATTAAAGGTGGCTGACATGGAGACTAATTTTAGTACAGAAAATAAATGTAAAATAAGATAAGGAAGAAGAAGAGAAAGAAAAAGAAAAGAGAAAGCCAAAATTCAATATCGGTCCCACCACTTAACTTATGTCTTAATTTTTATGTTAATTAGTGCATTCATCTCTCTTTTCCTAATAATAACCAGCTAAATAAATTTTAAATGTCCAAAAATTATATTCACATGGTATTTATCTCATTTGATCCTCCAAATTTTGGTAAATTATAAATTGGCCCAAAAATTTATAAAATTCTGCAATTTAGTTCTTAATCGTAATTCAACTTCTTTAAATATTATAACCACTTTATTTGGCATATTTTATAATTATTAATCATTATCTTGATTAATTTTTGTCAAAATCTAAATTTAGACTCCAATCGATCCGAAACGTCAACTTAAAGACACATGTGACTCGGTGCTTAAATTATCAGATATGACAAATACTTTATATTAAATACTAAGGATAATCTTAAAAAATTTGTTTCAAAATCTAATGAAGATATATTTTTAGGATATTATGAATCTAGCAAAACATATAGAGTTTTCAATAAAAGAACATTAGTTGTATAATAATTTATGCATATTGATTTTGATGAAAGAAGTAAACTTAATATTGTAAAAGGTAGAAAATCTATCTTAATAATGAGGAAACTGATGAATTTTCAAATAAAGAAAAAAAATATGATGATCAAGAAGAACAATAATAAAAGGAAACTTTACATACCCAAGAGCTTCTAATGGAATGAAAATTCATAAAAAACCATCAAAATGAGCAAATTATTGGTGATCCCACCAAAGATGTAAGTACTCGTTTTAAACTCTTAGATTCTAATTTTGCATTTGTTTCTTAAATTGAGTCAAGACTATTGATGAGACTCTTAATGATGAAAGTTGTGTGATTTCTAAGTAAGAGAAACTCAACCAATTTGAAAGAAACAAAGTTTGGACTTTAGTTTAAAAACCTAGGAATTATCTAGTAATTGGTAGTAAATGTGTATTTAGAAATAAATTAGATGAACAAGATCAAATAACTATGAATAAGGCTAAATTGGTTGCCAAAGAGTATATCCAAGAGGAAGACAAAAATTATAATAAAATATTTGTTTCGCTTGCAGGATTAAAAGCTATTAGAATTCTTTTAGCATATGCATGTCACATGAATTTTAAACTATTTTCAATAGTTGTTAAAAATATTTTCTTAAATGTTTTTATTGAAGAAGAAGCATATGTTAAATAACCATATGCCTTTAAAAATCATGAGTTTCCAGATAATATTTTTAAACACACAAAAGTTTTATATGGTTTAAAACAAGCACTTAGAACTTGACATGAAAGACTTAATGCATTTCTTTTAGAAAATAGTTTTTTAAAATGTCATATAGATATGACTCTTTTTATTAAAAAACATAAGCAAAACACTTTAATTGTTTAAATTTATATTAATAATATTATTTTTAGGGCTACTAATGAGTTATTTTGTCAATAGTTTACTAAATGTATGACTAAAAAATTTGAAATGAGTATGATGAAAGAACTTAAATTTTTCCTTGATTTTCAAATTAAGCAAAGCAAAAGAGGCACATTCACCAACCAATATAAATACATAAAGGAACTATTAAAGAAATTTGGAATGGAAGAATGTAAGAGTGCAAAAATTCTAATGAGCACATTAATTAAATTGGACAAAGATGAGAAGAGTTAGCCTATAGATGAAAAACTCTATAGAGGTATGATCTGATTACTTTTATAACTTATTGTTTCTAAACCCGATATCATGTATTGTGTATGTTTGTATGTTAGGTCTCAATCTAGTCTTAAATAGTCACATCTAAATATTGTAAAAAGAATTTTAAAATATCTTCATGGCACAATGCATTTAGATTTATGGTATCCAAGAAACACATCATTTCATATAACTAATTTTTTGGATGTTGATTATGCTTTTTAAATTGAAAAAAATACTTATGGAACTTGTCACTTTTTAAGATAATGTTTAATTTTATAGTTTAGTAAGAAATAAATTTTAGTAGCCATATCCATTGCCAAAGTATAATATATAGTAGTTGGTTGTTGTTGTACATAGATTTTTTTAGATAAAACAACTAAAGATTATGATCATGTAGTTGATCACATTCCCATCAAATATGATAACATAAGTGTAATAAATTTTTTGAAAAATCCAATTCAACATTTTAGAAGTAAACATATGAATATTAGACATCATTTCATTTAGGATTATATGCAAAATAGTGATGTAGTGATAAAATTTATTGATACTAATAATTAATTGGCTAATTTTTTCACTAAATTCTTAAATGAAGAAAGATTTATTTTATAAAAAGGAACTTAGGATGCTTGATAGAAGCACTTTATCATGAAAATTTATTTTAAAAAGGCATATATTGCATTTCTCATAACTGATTGCTATATTTCTTGTATATGCTTTTAATATATTGGACATGTTATTTCTAAACCTTGAGTGAATAGTTTTGATGATAATGTGTTTATTTTCAAAATATTGTAAAAATGGTTTGCAAATATATTTGTTTTAAATAAAATGTTTTAAAAAAATTCATCACGCCTATGATTAACTAATCATGATCGTGGATGGTTATTTTATAAAATGACATGTTTAAGTATCATGGTTTAGTGCCTATGACAAGAGTCATTTCATGCATGTGAATATCAAAGCAAAGTACTCAATATCTCATGATCAGGGTGCACGACTTAACAACTTGTGAAGTGGTTCTTTATGCCTTTGAACATGTATTCACAACTATAAAATTTGTGGTATAATCTAAATATGCTTCGTCTTCCTCATTTTGTCTCTCAATCCTCTTGCCAACTGCTATTTTTGTTTATGATTTCCATAATTTTTCCACAATTTTCTTCGTTTTTGGATCAATTTCTAATTTTTTCATCATTTAATCAAGATTTCCTCAAATTTTACTTGTTTAGTTTGAGGTTTTGGTAAGAAACCTCATCAAATTTGGTTCGATTACTGTTCATCAATGGACAACTCGTCTTATTCGTTTCTTAAAATCATGATTTCAAAAATAGGACCTTTACAAGATATATGCACCAAAACTACTACCAGTAGACCTGTTTTAGATCCTATGCTGACTTCACTGCCCTCTAGTGTCATTTGAAGATACAATTTTTTAAAAACTAGGTTCATCTTCAATTCTAGAGCTTTTGATTGGGAGTGTGTTAGGATTGTTGGGATTGAGATTGATGTCAGAATTTGGCGGACTAATTTGGGTTTGTTGAAGTTCATGAATATTTTTAGGTCTACTTTTAGAGAAATTATTTTGGAGGTTTTGAGTACATTGCATGTTGATAATTTTGGCAAAATATCTTTCCAGATGTGTTTTGAGTCACATGAGATGGCAACTGGGGAGTTTGGTAGTGTTTTGAATGAAATAGATGTTGTAGATTTTAGTGCTACTGATGTCTGAAGTCATATTGGTAGAAACTCAGTTTAGGACGTTAAGTTAACTAAAAACACACATTTAGCTTCTCTTTCTCTAAAGTATAACCACAAATTTCTTACATACAACATTTTTACTAGGAGAGATAGTAATGAGGTTGTTCGTAAAATTTAGTTATTATTCTTTAATTATGCTAAGAGACAACAACTCATTTCCATGAGTCAATGATTTGCAAACCATCTACTGTCCATAGCTACTAGACCCACTAGAGATATCTTGATAGGTAGTTACGTGACTCATCTTGCTGTGGAGCTTATGTTGCTTAATTTATATGATCATTCTTACATTGTTATGCCTAGATAGACGAATGATGTTTAAGGGGTTTAAGTTAAGGTTTTGATAGTTTTTAGCATATAAATGGTTCATACACTAAACATATGGTATTTTTAGTCTCTAATTTTATAGTAGGGACTAGAGTAGAAGATGGAGACAACCACCAAAGGCAGTAGAAGCAAGAGATTGAGTTTAAGGCTCTAATAGTTGAGGTTTATATATATACACATTTTAATTAAAAATATGGTATATTGTGTGTTATATGATGAAATTGATAGGTTAATTGGCCTATTTTGCAATACCATAGTTGCTGAAAATTTTGTGTGAATTATGTTGACTCTAATATGCATTATAACCATTGATAATTGAGATGTATGAAGTTATGTTTGAGGATTTGAGCATGGAATCCATTTGGGTGGTTAAATGATTTGATGTGCATAATTTAAAGCTTATAATACAATGTATATTGCTAAAAAGTGTTGATAGGAATGACTAACATTGGTTAGCCTTAGAAACATTGCATGTTATGTGTGGAATTGCTTTAAAATAGTGCTGAAAAATTGTCTTAGACTGATATTTTACAGCAGTGAAGGTAGACTTCACACCCATAAATGCATCATAGAAGATGTTCACACCCGTGAACTAAGGTTCACGTCCATGAACGTCCACATAACAAGTCATGGCTGAGTCACGGATACACAACCTATGAAAGAATACTTTATGCCCATGAATTACTATTCACACTCGTAAATGCCTTGCATCCAGAAATTTGTTATTTGGATTATATGATAAAATTACATGAGTTTGATATGCACACACACTTGACATGATTAAATGAGAAAATATACAATATGATAAATTGAATATGAACATAGATATGCTTTCTATGCATGAAATCAAAGAGTTACATGAATATACATGTTACGTCACACCTTATGCATTTAAGTATAACCTATCCCTGTATCAAATAATCTCATACTGCATGTTGAAAAGAGAAAATACCCTGTTAACAATAGTAGTAAATTTTTTTTTTCATATCATATCCTGTAAAATCAACTAATGACTTTGCAAGTCTCACATCCTATAATTTCATTCAATGACTTGCAAGTCTCATATCCTATAATATTATTCACTGACTTTACAAATCAACATTAAAACCACAACACGATATATCACATATATTAAAACATAAACTTCCCATCCGAAAGATTACGGGTTGTTTCCATTTGTACATCTCAAAACTAATCTAGAGTGATAATACGTATTCAAGCATATAAGTCCAAAATACAGATGACATGTTTTTATGCTTGTGTGGAATGCAAGGAGAGAGAGTGATGAGGCTCGGCTAGTGACCTGTGCTCCATGTCTTTTATACGCTACTCAAAATGAGCTATCACTTTTCTTTACCTGAAAAATGATGCAAATTGATGAGTTGCGGCTCAGTGAGAATAACCATCCAATGAGCTCTAAAGTACCAAACAACTCATAGTCATAAATCACAATTCCAATATATACCATGTATTCCATTCCATTCATCAGTCAATAACATATAAATATAGATAAAATCAAGTACTCAATAATTGTTATTTACTTATGCTTTGCTTGTACATTTTATTTTGTTGTGACCAGATTAAACGAACATTGCCTCGGGTTTCCATGTAAACATTTGCATTTGCATTTGCTAGCTAGCTTGATCATTTGTTTCATTTGCACATTTGTTGGGCCATAGGCCTCTTCTTTTGCTTTGCACATTTGTTGGGCCATAGACCTCTTCTTTTGCTTTGCAATGTCGATTAACTAGTCACAACGCCTTTTTAGCCCATATGCATATGCACTTGTATTTAAGCATTCATCAACCATTGCATCTTTATCATATACAACATACATATATTCCCTATATACCTCATATGTCAAGCATACACCTTGTATATACTATACATGTACCATATATATATATCACATTTGTCAAATATATACCTCAAATATACCACAAGTATACCATTTATATGTACCACAATGTCACAAATTATCCATCATTACATTATCAAGGACCAATCATGACAATCACATGAATCACATAGCAAACAACATTCATTTGCACTAAAGAATTCAATCGATAATTAGACTCACCGTTCTCCTTTGATTCCGACCCCTAACTTATTGTCTATCCGCTCCTTGTGTTTCTCCAATATGTTGCGAGCCTAATATGAAAACATAATCGATTAACTCATGATTAGAGAGACTTAATGTGGCTTAAACAAATTAATATGCATTGTTCATGTCAATAGTTAAGATTTTTCCTATGAGGCAGTGTGACCTTATGGGACTGTTTAGCCTATAACTTTTTCTATAATTGACCAATTAATCTGATTCTTATTCCTAATTACAAATAACATATAATTAGAGAACATATTAAAATTTCAGACCAATTGGATAATTTTACAATATTTGGTGAAATTTATAAGAGTGTTCTGTTTTCTGCCTTTAGGCAGTTTCCGGGTACTCATTTGGGTTCATCATAACTTACACTCTATAAGTCATATTTTAATGAAAATTTACAGACACTTATATGGGTTCATATGGAACATGTTTCATGTTTACAACTTGTACCAATTATGTCTCTAAGGTCTTCTAATTATACCAAACATATTACTATTCCAGAATAGAATTGGCTTCCGGACCAGTATGACTTCAAAAGGCCATAACTTAGTCTATAGATAACCAATTAAGCTCCAATTAGTACCATAATTTAGCTAAGACATATAAATCTAACTTTAATGTTTTGAGAAATTACATAATCGAGCTCTAACAAGCTCAAATTATCCAACCAATGTACTGGAGCTGTCCAGGGCACTCAGTAGGCAGTTCAAACCATGGAACAATCGTGGTTCCATTCACCATAACTCACCATTTACAAGCCCTATGAACTTGAAATTTGGTATACAGATACAAAACACATATATCTACAACTTTTATGTTTTGATAGACTTCAAATAAGGGCTTTAACATATTATAAATCAGACCACACAGTAGCTAACTTGGTTAGGGTTTACACCCTGACCAGTTTCAGTACGAAGGGCATATCTCTCCCTATACATAACATCTTGCAAAAATGTTTACATATCCACAAATCTAAGATATAAAGGAACAACTTTTGTGTTTTACACATTTCCAGAATCAATTTCTATTAATATCAAAATCGGGGTGCAATTCAGTGCCTAATATTGAACCTAAGCAACTCAAATCAACCCTATAGCAATAAGAATTGATTACTTACCAAGAACAACCTTGAAAGGGATCAATTAGCTTCAAAAACTAGATGAAACAAGGAAGAATTGAAGTCTGAAATGGAGGAAATTGAAGAAGAAGTCGGGCTGGAGTGAGGAGGCAGAAATGGGGAAAGATATATGAAGATAAAGCCAACTTGTTGTTTGTCATTTTCTTATTTTCTCATTTTCTCATTTTCTCTTCTTCTCTTCTCTTTTCTCTTCTCATTTCTCTTTTATCTTCTCTTCTATTTCCCTTTTGTGTCATTTTCATTTTATTTTTTCTATATTATTATTATTATTTACATAGATTTATAATTCCATTAATTCACACAATAATACAACTTAATCATTTGACCCGATTTAACTAAATTAACAATGTAATTGTTTACTAATCTTAATCTAATTATTTTTCTTAGTTTAATTTAATCACCTTATTCAATTTATTTCTAATGATTTGTTATCTTCATTTAGGTTATAATTACACAAGTGCGACTCGATACAAGTGCCAAATACTAGGACACGTAGCTAGTGCATGTCATAAACTTGTTCCTACGAAAATACGTATGAAATGCACGTGTTCAATTGAATTGTATGCAAGATGATTATGTTCGATGAAATGCATGTGGGGAAGGTCAAGGATGTTACAATACATATTATACTTTAAACTATAAATAATTATGTGATGATTATGTGAAATCATGAAATGAGTTATAAATGATGTAGATGACTATAATATGATTATAAATGTTCATTATCTATTTGAAGACTAGCTTAGGATATGTGGTATACTATTGAGGGATTACGACACCGTAAGATATTATTATTGTGTTAAATTAGGGTGGCTTAAGGTCAGATTATAACGCTCCTGATTACTTAGGGATAAAATGACTTAAGCTCGAGTTAGAATGCCCTTGTTTCCATATGCATACATATATTATACTCACTCATTAATGTGGCTTAAACTTAAGTTAGAACACTTATGATTTGAGAAACTCAGTAGTAACAATACAAATAGGTATAGTCAGTGAGTAGAGTGACTTAAGCTCATGTTAGAATGCTCATTTTTCACAACCCATAACAAAGTCTAGAGTATTGGGCTTAACATAGTAAATTATAACGCAACACATAATGAGATAATAAACCACTAATACATAAAGTAAATTAGAATTATGGAATCCAAATATAGTTATATCATGAAAAATGAATGTGTAAAATCAGTAATCAGATATATAAAACTAGAAGTTAACTACTTGTATTATATGATAAAAATTCATTGTGACTATGATGACGTTGATACATTTATGAGATTTATGCCATAATGTACTTATACCCAGTGATGCAATATTATGTATATTTTCATTGTTATATATGATGGTATGGTCGAATACATAATTATGTTCATGATTTGAATACTATGATAATATATGAATGTATGCTAGAATTTTAATACTTATATACTACTAAACTTTTAGTAGTATAGTATATGTGGTCTCTCAGTATGTACCGACACATAGGTTTAAAGGTTTGAAGTCGATAGATAACTAAGTTGATATGAAAAGAAGTCTGAGCCAAATAGAGTTAAATCGTAATGAGTCTGTTTATTTATTTCATTTATTTCATTATCTCTTATGTCAAGAGATAAAAATAAATAGTTTTTTTGTATTTTTAATAAGGATATGTAATTGAATTTATTTATGTTTAATAAGAAAGAATTTTGTAATAAAGGCTGATGTTACCCAAACCAGCTATTAGTTTTGTTTATAGTTTTGATTCAGATATAGAAAGAGTTTTATACAATATAAAACAGATAAACATTTTAGATTGCATGTCAATCAAACAAGATAATCTTGATACATATATAAGTTAGAAAAGTTTTAAATCAGAATAGAATATTTTTATATAGATACAATCATGTGACATCTATTTGTACAGTGGGGTTTGCCCTACTATATGGATAAGTGTTACAAACAATTACTCAAGATTGTGTTTGAGTGAATTAGATTGAAATTAAAATACTTATATATATTTTTGTGTGAACCATAAAATACAAAAAATTAATTAAAATACTTACACATATTTTTGTGTGAGTAATGTCTTGGATTTGAGACTTAGTACAAATAAAATAAAATAATATAATTTATAATAAATATATTATAATTATATGATAAATTAATTAGTGTGTGGAAATATTACATAAATACTTTTTACTAACAATAATCATATTACATTAAATAATTTAATACTCAACTAATTTATAAATTTTAAACTTATAATTATACATTTTAGTACTATATATATATATATATATATATATATATATATATATATATATATATATATATATTAAAAATAATTTGTCTATACCTTACGATTTATGAATAAATTATGAATTATACAGTAAACTAAAGTGTATCTTATAGTAAATTTGTACAATTTATAATTGGAACATTACAATTATATGTTATATCAATTTGAACTATGCTAAGTATATTAATTGATAAACAAATCTAAATGCATAATATTATAAATTAATTTAATTTGTAATGAGTATAATATAATTATATAATAAAATAATTTAAGCTATATTTTACTTTAATTGTATTATATTATAATCTTATATGTATACTAATACAACAACTTATAAAAATTATATTCAATTTGTTCCCTTCTAATTGTCGTTTAAAAAATAAATTTTATTTCACAAGTTTTTAATTACCATTAAAAAATAAACTCTTTATTTTCAACTTTATTATTTTTTAATTTTGGAGAAATAGATTTTATCAAAATTTTTAATTGTTATAAATTGGAATAATTAAAAACTTTACAACTGCAAACTCTCTTCACTTGCACACAGCATCCAGCCGCCATGAGGTCCATCACTCAGTAGCACCACGGTAGCCGCGAGCAGCCTCCGTCGCAGTCTCTACTCACCAGCGCACCGCTGCTAGATCTCGGCCTCATTGCTGATTGTGTGAATATCAATCCACTTAATAATTTTTTCTTCCTTCGATTTTTGAGTATATTCTCTCCTTATTTTGATTTTGCTTTATGAATTTCGAAATGGGTTTTTTGAACTGATTTTTTTTCCTGTTCATTAATGGTAGTTAGTACTTTTTTATTTTGATTGACTAGTATTGTTTTCTTTCTTGTTAAATTTTTTTGATATAATTCTTTCTTGTTAATTTGGATGCTGTAATTTCTCTTATCTTTTATTTTGATTTACCAGTAATGTTTTATTTCTAGTTAACTTGGTTTTTGTTGGGCTGTGTGCACTTTTGATTGTTATTTATTTTAATGCATCTTAGAATTAGGAGCAGAATCCCAAATTTGAACCAAATGAGAGCTCTAGTTCATTTGTTACCCGGAAAAAATGTATGCAGTTAGGTACTTGGATGAGATATTAATAATTACTTCAGGTTCAAAGATGTTGACAATGGCTTAATTGCTTTAGCTCAATGGTTGGGTTTTATTTTGCTGTATGAATTTTGAATTGGATTTTGTTTCGCTGCTATTTTTTTTCCTGTAAATTCTCTTCTGATTAGCAATGAGATGGTTTCATGTATGGATGTTATAGAATGAATATTGCGTGCTCATAATTTTAACTTGGATAACCTTTATTGCATTTGGGAATAGGTAGCACACTTTTTCGGGTACCTTACCCATTGCCATTCCTCTAGCCATTCAATCTGAATTAGTTGAGAAATTGTGGTTTTAATTTGCATTTGAGACTTTGAGCTAAAGAGGAAATGATTTGGGCATTCTTTGTGATTAGGTAGGAAAGATAGTCGAGAAAGATGAACAAGAAGGAGATACTAAAATTAGCTAAGGGTTTTAGGGGAAGAGCAAAGAACTGCATTCGGATAGCTAGAGAGAGAGTTGAGAAAGCGTTACAATATTCCTACAGAGATCGTCGCAACAAGAAGCGAGACATGCGCTCCCTTTGGATCCAACGCATCAATGCTGGCACCCGCCAACACGGTGTAAGTTTTTATTGATTTTACCCAAAAGATAAAGTATTCAATTGTTTTTCACATTTTTGCATTAGCTTGTTCGAGATAAGTGATTTCAAATTATTTTCTGCCTCCACCACTTGAAGCACTTCCCATAAGCCTTCAAATCTACTTTTTCTGTCTTAATTCTCTCTAGATAATTATTTTTGGGAACACATGAAAAATTGTTAAAATTCCTAAGAGGAACTTGAATTTTATGAAGAGGAATTTGTTTTTTTTTTCAAGAGAAATTTGGTACTCTTTAGATCTGCTCTCACAATTTCTCTGCGTTTTTAGTGTGTGTGGAATCCTTTTGAGAGAGACCTTTTATATAGTCTTCAATCCAATGGTCATTTAATAACTTGCATAGAAATAACCCATTAGAAAAAAAAAAAATGAACTTTGTCTGTAAGATTGTAGAGTTATCTTTCCTTCTTTGATAAAGATCAATAAAATCTGCATAATCTTCTTAGCAAATATTACAATTTCCGTAAATTAAATTTCAACATAGTAAAGAAAAAATATTTAAATAATATATAAGGAAGTTAGAATCACTCTTGTAATATTCTTATTCTAGATTTTTCAGATTATATAAATCAGAATCATATTCAAATTAATTTCTTAAACAAACAGTAATTGAATCATTTATATTTTTCTTTCTGAAAATGCATCAATTCACAATTTAAATTAATTCCATTATTAAATATATTGAAAATAATTCTCAATCACCATCACATAATCTTGGAAAATCGGAAGATATGATTAATAGATAAAAAATGATACTGAAAATCAATTAATTAAGTAAAAAATTTTCCTTGCAAGCCACACTTAACAGCCTTTAGAAATTTGACCATATCTTACAAATTTCTCAACATTTTGAGGTGTTTTTTTGCATATTAAACTAGATACATAGGGCTATCTCCACGTAAAATTTAATGCAAAAATTCTAAGTAATTTATGAGTTATGAATTTTACAAAGTGACAGCTTGATCTACCACTGTATACAATTTCAGCCCAATTAACTTTGTAACTAATTTGTATGGTAAAATAATATAATTTCTGAATTTCTAAAGCATTCATATAATTAAAAATCATTTAATAAACTTATCTAATTCATTGGAATCATCAAAATGACTAGGGTCAAGTTAACAGTTAAGGTTTGACAGTGTGTTGGGGAAGATTGGCAAAGGGTGGGTGTGTTTAGGTCCTTAAGGGGTGGTTTTTCATGGTTTGAAAACTATGAAATTGAGAAGAAATCTCAGCCGTATTTTATATTTTCTTTTCACAAAAATAACCTCCCTTGATTTTATTATTGCCACATACTTTCTCATCAGATTATTAAAAGAAGCGAGGAAATTTTAGTAATAATCTTATTTATCTTACCATACCATACCATCAAATCAATTAAGATAAGATTATTAGACAATCACTTATTGTCCCATGCTCTGCCATACCATACCACATTTTACTGAATCATCTCACACCCAACCCAGAGGGTAAGTGATTGAAACTCTTGGGATTGAACTTGAATCTTTGAATGACACCCTATCTTCCTTCATTCTTTTTAAGGTACACATGTCAGCTTATTTTTGATCGTTAAATGATGAGCCCCTATGGATGTTTTTGCCCCTCATGAAGTATGTATATTAGAAATTATAGATTTTTGGTATACTGTTTCAAAAAAGCTTATTGCTTGAAATTTGTGTAGGTAATTAGGAAGAATCTAGTCCATCATAATCTGTTTTGGTGCATAAAGGTGCTATCATTGAAGTGAAATTGAACACCAGATTTATGCTAATTTATTTTTGGCATAAGAGAAGGAATAATATTTTTATAATGTAAACATTGAAAGTATATTGGATCAAAATTCTTGGTTACAATGGATCAATATTTTTCATTGGAGGAGATATTCTCAAATAATAGGGGAAATGAATAACTATAACGTGGCAGAAGAGTTTAGGGCCATTAGATCTCAACTGCTAGGGCCTCGATTGGGGGTGATTGTGGTTGGAAAAATAGAATAATCCTTAAAATTAAAATTTGAATTGAGAAGAAGCATACAATACATAAATTGGTCTGTTATTCTATTCATATTAGTTATGACAGACTGGAAATTTTTTTCTAGGCAATTAAGTAAACTACTTGACTAAATAGGAATCCTAAACAAATAAGAAAAACTGGAAAATATTCCTAATTAATTTACTGAATAGGAATCTTAAAAGTCAAACCTGGATGCTCCATTATCATTCTCCCCGGGTTAGGAAAAAACCCAGGCTTTGATGAACAAACTTTGTGATCAACTCATTATAGCCCTTTTTTACATTTCTTCCTTAATAAAGTGTGCAATTTGTATGCCCCATTAGGGATATCAGATTAATTTGGAACAATACAAGGTACAATTCCTATTTGGTCCCTGTTCTTATCTTCTCTAATTGCATTGGTTTCTGAAAAAATAAGAAACTGTTTCATCTCATTGTTAATTAAGTTGCAAGTATAAGCTATATTAATTGTTTTTTCCATCTTGTAAAAACTCGTATCTTGATTCTAGGTTTACAAAGAGACTTAATACAACCTAGAACACCTTGTCTTCTTTAGCAGTGCATTCAAACATATTAAGTTCCTTTTCAATAAGTTCTGCCACTTCGTTTAATTTTATTTTCATGATCTCTAAGAGAAGATTTAGCCTGCTTAAACCTCTCATTCCGTGTTTCATATATTTCAAGACTTAAATCTCTATAGTCTTGGCAGAGGATGCATAACCCAACAAATTCAAATTTTTTCAAGTGTTCTGTGGTTGCTTTCTTTAAGCAATCATTCTCTTTACCTAGCAGCAGTGGCAACAGTAATTGCAATTTTAACAACTGAATCAGCAGCTTGGAGTCCATCTAGTTTGGACATATTCTAATCAAATTCCTTTTCACTTCAGCAACATTTTCTAAATTTTCCCGTTCAATCTTAAATATAGCCCCTAAAAGTTGCGTAAAACTTTCAGATGATGAATTCCTTAACTTGCTTGTAAGAGAAACTCGTGTTTATAGTAGGGATGTGGCTTCCAATCAGGTTATGTCTTGCTTGTGTTAATTTCTTGGAATTGTCATGTGCTTGGCTTTATATGCCTAATGCAACTTATGATGCTTTGATAGCTAAGAGTGCTCACTCAATGTTTAAACAAGGATTATACACGGAGAAGATGATGAGGCTTGTGTTTTTAACTTCCAGCCTTTTTGTGAACTTGTATGTTATTATTTAAGTAATGTTACAAAATAGCTAGCTTGATGAGATTGTTTCAGTATTTTCTTCCTTTGTTCCTCTCTTTTTCTTTTTGGGGCCAGATTTTTAGTTCATTTTGAAGTGTCTGACCTGGTTTATTAATTTTATATGGATTTCTCGGGCTTGAAAAATAAGTTCTGAGGTTTAAGTAGAGGTAGAAAACCTGTGTCATTGGAAGACCTTGTAAGAGTTGAATGAGCTCAAGGGAATTAGTGGTTATTTTAGAGTAAACTTAAGTGTCCAGGGATCAAAATTGTTAAATATATTATAATTGACATTAGATTAATAAAGGCTGATCAAAAGGCTACCTATTTCTTCAAGAAAGCTATCTAGGAAATGTTGTGCTCTGTATGTGAGCCATACAATTCCTTTTACATTCTATAACATGCAAATCTTTAGGAAGCTAGATGATAGTACTCTTTTTTTTTTGGGTGCTGTATGACATGCTATACACCAAAAAATTTGGAAGTCCCTAATTTTACTTGGCCGTATTTCAGTTAGCAATTTTTAGTGGATTCATGAGTACTCTTGTCATATTTTCTACTTGTCAGTCCTTATAATTTGTCAAACACTGAAAAATTGAATTTTTTATTTGTGAACCTGAATGCAATTCCCAACATCTGTTGAGTAACCTTTTAAATGACTCTTTTTGTTATTTATCTAAGTGTCAGTATTGCATGTTGGATTGACATGGATTGGAAGGAGAATTCTGATGCCTTTGATTTCTACTTGGTCATATTAGCTTTCATGAATTTGGAGGGAATTTTGGCAAGTATGAGGAAACATCTTGCTACATTTTTCACATTTGCTGTAGCATGTATGAAACATTTAGTGAAATTTTGGTGTTTGAAGTGAGTCGAAATGCAGAAGCTGTTATATCTGCAATGTCTGTATAACTTTGGAATTGTGAATTACTTTGGAACTGAATTCTTTCTTTATATTCTGATTGATGAATGCAGATTTTTTTATTTTATTTGGTTTTTGGTTGTATGCAAACACATTTATGATGACTTCTGATAACTAATTTTCCTTTGGCCTATTTTACATTGTTTTATCAGGTTAACTATGGTAATTTCATGCATGGGCTGATGAAGGAGAACATTCAGCTAAACAGAAAAGTTTTGTCAGAGCTATCTATGCATGAGCCTTACAGTTTCAAGGCCCTGGTAGACATATCTCGTGATGTCTTTCCTAGAAACAAAAACTCGGTGCTTCCTTCTAGGAAGGTAGATATCTCAGTTAATGTATAATTGGTAATGTTTATTATCCATCCTTTGTCAATGTCAGTCAGATGTTTGTCTGAAACAATCCCCTAAATAGTTGGCCGTGTAATTTTTTAGTTAGTGACACTGTTTTTGAAGTTTCCTTGTTTCATTTAGCATTTGTGTGAGACTTTTGACTTGCTAGTATTTGCTCAATATCTTCTGGTGTTTTAGCTCTCGTGATTGACATACAGCAAGCCATGCGATGTCTTCACTGGTTCTCACTCATATCTTCGTCCTTAGTTGACTTTACATAAATGTTATAGAAATATATTGAAAATTTAGAGGTATAGTTTTATAACACGTTTCCTCAAACCTCTTGTTGTTTCTTGAAAGTATTGAGGATTGAAAGTAATTGGACATTGTGAAGAAACAATATTTAGTCATCTGGGTTTCTTTGGTACTATTGGAGACTTACATGATGACAATTAGTGAGATTGAATGTGGGAAGCTCATGAACTATCAAAAGAAAAAAAAAAGAAAGAAAGGAAGCTGGTCCCAAATGAAAAGGAATCCAATGTCTGGGTTGTGACGTTACGCACTGCAACTCTAACCGTTGGTTGTACAATAATTATTCATCATCTTGTTTCGCTATTGTCTGAATTCCAACTTGCAACCAATTTTGTTGGGTATGCAGAGTGGGAGCAGAATGAAATAAACATTTTGTTAAATGAGTAAGACCTAATTTGATATCGAACAAACTACTTACTGTTTACAAGAGGAACAAGGATATCACCGGAACACCCGTATAATTTTTTTCGATTTTTGGTGGAACCAAATGCAAAATTTCGTTCTTTTTCTTTTTTATTTTTTCCTCATCAACAACCATTATCTTGCTTCTAAGTCTCTCTTCTACAATATAATATGAGTTATGTCTAATTTTTTTTTTACATGGAAACCCATGAAACATAACATAAACCTTTCATTCAAAACTTCTTCCTCCTTCTGCTAAATGATGGTCGTACCTTCATTTTAATGGTGTTTTTGAGAAGCTTATAGAAAGATGGCCTAAATTGTACTTTAATTAGAAAGTAAACATGCATTGGTTGGTGTGGTCGGCCATTTTGACTTTAAAATGATGAATTTGGCAATTCTTACCTTTAGTCTTCATTCTTTTAAAAATTTCCTAATTTCACCACTAAACTTCAGTTCTTTTCAATTTATTCAATGAAATAATTTTTCTTTCTCCAATTCAAGTTCTAAAATAAATAATTTTTTCCAATCACTTAATCCATTAAATTTTCCATTAAATATCTATTTTTTAACTATTTTAATTTATACAATTTCGATCAGGATTAAATTTTGCATTTTTCCGATTTAGTTAAATTTCCAATTTCACTCAATTTTTCCAATTAAAATTCCAATTTTTAATTCTTATTTTTGTTTTTTATTCATTCATTTATTATTTAGGACCTTAGTTTATTAATAGCCCTTAAAAACAATTGAGTTTTATGAATAGCCAGATCCAACATTTATGTTGAACCAATGTATTGCCCTGTGTTAAAATATATGATTGGACTTATGGGCTTTAAATGGAGATATTTCTCAGTTTATGGTAGTTAGAAAATTATTTAAATTTTTATAGTAGTTTTTGAAAGAATTCCAAATTTTGGGTTATTTTCTAATCAAATGGACCAGATGTTAGTGTGCCAGTTAAAGTGACATACTAGCTTTGTGCGCTAGTCTAGCTAACATCCAACATTGAAAATACCTAATTCATGTGCATGTATGCATACAAAAAAGGCCACTGTTCAAGTGACCAGTTGAACAATATTTTGTTTTTCAAAAAATAGAAAAAGTGTCACTTTGACATGCAATTATTGACATGCAAAAATTATGTGATATGCAAAAAATAAAAAAAATTTTTTTTGCACCATTTTTGCAAAGAGAGCCACGAATTAAAAAATAAAATAATTTATAAAAAAATTTAGGATTGTGCGACATTTTGTTTCACTCATATTGGCAAAACTACCCTGAACTCAAAAATACTTTTGCAAATTACCTTAAATATGGAATTCTATCAAAAATTACAATAAACATAGAAATAGTTTTTCTAACTATCATAAATTAAGAAATATCCCCCTTAAATGGGCTGCAATCAATATCCTATCTATTTTATATAAAAAATTTTATTTTTTCGGCCATAATATAATAGGTTTATTGGTGGTTGAAGGCTGCCCATCACTTTTTGTATTTGATTCCCTTTTTAATTTTAATAAAACTTTAACACAATTTATATGTTATGAAAAAAACTTTATTACGATCTTGAATTATATATATTTTATTTCATTAATTATCTAAATTTTAGACCCGACACAATGCGAGAATAAATTTACTTGTTTATAAATAACAAGAGAATTGCATGTACTATTCATTATTGTACATACAACAGTGTAAACTCATTTATACCCCTAATACAAAATGGAACTGTTATGGTGCTTGAATTTATCTGTAGCCCTCTTACACAAAACAATATTGTTCATACCTCATGTTCTACGCAGTCAACTGTCTACACCAGCAAATGACAACAAATCGACTAGAAATCATTGTTCTAGTAGCAACATTAATTATGTTTAAAACGATATTATAATGAGTTGGTGAAGGAGCTTTAGATGAGGACAAGGAGATTGTAAAAGAAGGAAAGTTTCCTGGAGAAGAAGGCATTTTAGGAGGAGGAGTAGGAGACTACACATCAACTTAAGACAGGGTTTAGGGTTTAGGGTTTAGGGTTTAGGGTTTAGGGTTTAGGGTTTAGGGTTTAGGGTTTAGGGTTTAGGGTTTAGGGTTTAGGGTTTAGGGTTTAGGGTTTAGGGTTTAGGGTTTAGGGTTTAGGGTTTAGGGTTTAGGGTTTAGGGTTTAGGGTTTAGGGTTTAGGGTTTAGGGTTTAGGGTTTAGGGTTTAGGGTTTAGGGTTTAGGGTTTAGGGTTTAGGGTTTAGGGTTTAGGGTTTAGGGTTTAGGG